>JAPPVO010000024.1:41317190-41739564 GCA_030407325.1 Camellia japonica | reverse complement strand
CCTAAAAGTGTACCATCACACCTTATTTCAACCTTGAGAGGCTGGGAGGGTTTGTTCTTGAGTGTTTTGGACTGGTTTTGACCAAAAGAAGGAGGCTGAACCTGCTGTTCATCAAGGGTTCTTCAAGGGTAACCTTTTACTTTAGATTCCCCAATCTTGCACGAGACTTTTTTCCTATCTTGCTCATTGTTTTAGAATTTGTGTATAACTAAAAAAAGTCTTGTATTTTCATGCTTAAGATCTTTCATTAAGGTCATTTTGTTGTTTTGGGGCCGACCTCCCCCTCGTAGGCCTCTTTCGGCCTCTTTTTGTGCTCTTTTGTTAAGCTTTGGTTACTCTTGTGTTTGGCTTCTCACACTGAAATCCAGTGGATTTTAGTGGTGAAGAAGGGTTTTGAGGTCTTGCATAGGGGAGGGACACCCCTCTCCTTGGTCTCTCATTTGTGCATGTTTTTGTCCCTAAGGAGCATGCATGAGTAGTTGTCTTTGGCTCCATTTCAAAGGTTTTAGGTGTTGTTTGGTAATAATATACCTCTGTTTTTGGTCGGATTTGTGGCCCCTTGCATGCATATTGTACTGGCTTGTATTCCTCCATTTTGCCTAGAAATAGGCATGCATTTAGGCCATGATTCTTGCATGATCTAGCTTAACTTCATGAAGGTTCTAGCATCATTTTGTCATGCTCCAGGATTGTTAGGTGCTGGTTTGATCATATTTGCCATGTTTAGGGTAGCCTCTTTGCATTTTGGCTTGTGAGCCTTAAGGGTATGAGTCATGAGCAAGCTTGAATTGGGATGTTTCAGTGATTTGGAGTCATTTTCCATGCTATTTCAGTCCATAAATCATGCTTGTATGATCACATTTATCACCCCTTTCATGCCTTGAAGAGTTGCTTTGTTGTGCCTTGAAATGAGCATTGTACATACCCGTGTGTTTGAGTCACTTGAGCTGCCATATCAGTGGGTTTTGGGGGTCATTTTGCATGTTGAAACTCTGTTTTGGGTTGTTTAGTTCATGCCATGAGTGGTTGGGGTGGTTGGGGTAGACCCCCCTCCCCTTTTTTTGGAGGCCTTGAATGCTCCCCTTTTCACATCCATTCCCTAACATGTTTGGGGTCATCTTTTGTATGCTTTTCATGATTTAATATGAGTGTTTAATGTCCAAGTATATTGCTTTGATGTGTGCTTAGAGTTGTCATCTTCCATGCTTAAGTAATGAACCTTGATGTGTGCATGCTTGCACACATGATTTGGCCCTCTTGCACTACTTTTGGTCACTATTTTGGGGTGGGCTGAGGTCTGCCCCTTTGTGATTCAAGTCCACCATTGCATGATTGTATTGCATTACTTTGGTTTCATGCTTGCATTGTATGATAGGATGTATCACATTGCATTTTGTATGATAGGTCACTTCGCATTTGGCATGTTTTGTATCTTTAGCCTCATGTTGCATGTTTGAGTCGTGTTGTATACTTGAGCCACATTGCATGCATTGCATTACATTTTGCTTGGTTTGGGGTGTCAAACCAAGTATGAGGATTGAGAAGTGTTCATACTCCAAGTGATGTAACACGTCTCAACCTTCGGTCGCCAATCCCCTTGACCTCAACATGATAGGGTGTTGGCACTCATCTCTTTTGTTGCATGCATTTATATTGAGTTGCGAACCTTGGCCTCTTATGCCATCATGCATCGAAATACACAATTGATGGCCCGAGGGCCGAGAGTCATGTTCTCTTGAGTCTATTGCATGATAGGGAGTGTGGCTGTGCTTACATTTGCTTGAAATTCCATGCCATACACTGCTTGCCCTCTGTTGCTGTCAACTGCAGGATTCTGCAGCAAGAAATGGGCGGCGGCCACTTGGGGTGCCGACGACCATCTGTGGCTGGCCGGTGGCACAAATTCTAGCCGACAAGCCCATTCCCATGGCCAGTGACCTATCTCTCTGGCCGATGGCATTCCGGAGCATTAAAGATGCGAAGTAAAAGGGGTCTGGGGATTTCAGAATTTTCAGAGGAGCTGGGCAGTGTAAAAGAGGCAGAGGCAGTAATGCTATGGCAGCGAGTTTCCGGGCGAGACAAATCAAGCATGCATCATCCAAACATTTTGAGGCAGGGCTGTGGCCACTCTAATTCTGCATTTAATTTGTTAATTAAGTAGAAGTTCTGTAATAATTAATTTAGCAATATTCATTTGTTTTGTAATATTTATTCGGACCCTCCGAGCGAGGGCAATTGTGTAATAAGTGTGCGTGAGTGTGTGTATGTCTTCCAACCCCACGTCTTTCTTCCCTTTTATTTACTAGCTTTCAATGGTTAGATTAGGGCATGTTTTAATTAGCATACGGTATGATAGCATGTTTGCATTCATTCATTCGTTTGCATGCACTGGGCTCGGCGCATCATTCTAACTGCATTTGTATTTCAATTCCAAAATGAATACATGATTAGCTGTAGCATTTCACATGTCATTCTAGGATAGTCGAGCCTATTATAATTGCATTCCTACATGCGTTGCATTAGCATTTCTGTATTAGTTAGGATTATGCATAGATTTCTAACATAACTCTTGTTTTGGCTTGGAGTACTCTGTAAGTTCTTTTGCTTTAGCATCCTTGCACGCGT
The DNA here is from genome assembly GCA_030407325.1 of Camellia japonica. Classification (NCBI taxonomy): domain Eukaryota; kingdom Viridiplantae; phylum Streptophyta; class Magnoliopsida; order Ericales; family Theaceae; genus Camellia; species Camellia japonica. Next base: position 41,736,939 of record JAPPVO010000024.1, on the reverse strand, counting down.
GTCAGTGTTGCCATGACAACATGATTACCATGAGGCTAGTTGCTTATGTGATAAACTGCTTGAATGCCTGTGGAGGGAGTTGTTGGTTGAATTACCTAAATTGGAATGATGCATTAAAACTGCGAGTTTTAAGCCCACTGAGGGTGGCAAAAATCTGCATTTTAACCTACTTGCGAGTAGCAAACCATTTCAAAACAACATAAATGTTTTGTTCCAATTTAGGTGATTTGATCTATACTTGTTTGCTACGCGCATAAAATAGTAATTCTAGGCTAATAACTTGGAATAAGAGCATATAATGTTTTCAAAACAAGATATCACGGTTAGTAGAGGCCGATCTTTGATCGGGGCGAGGGGGGGGTGCTCATAGCTGACCTTCTCCAATCGTACCCAAGTTCCCGAGCCGAGGCAACTTTGGTGATGACGGACACGTGGCCTTTGCCACCGAGTCAGGGTTTCCTAAATTCCCCAAAATAAAATATTTAGGTGGCGACTCTGTATCTGGCCAAAGCAGTCCATGTTGGCACTCCCTTTTCTAAAAATCTGTTTTCTCAAAACGATTTGCCAGATTTGGACTCTTTGGTTCAGATTAAGAACGTGACAATTTGAGTCTGAACTGTAGTAGACCCACAGACGAACAGAACGGGATTCATCCTCCCGGGACGTTCGGGACGTCTACAACCATCATCTCAAACAGAGAGCCAAGAGATAATGGAACTTGGTATGGCCAGTGTTGAGCCATGGCAGATGCGGTTCGATGGGTCGAAAGCCAATGGCTTAATTGGAATTAGTGTTGTGATTAAGTCTCCACAAGGGGTAGAAACCACACATGGTTTCAGAGTGGATGAAGCCACCTGTTCCAATAACCAGGCTGAACATGAAGCCTTAATAGCGGGACTAGAAATTTTTATTGGATTACAAGTACACGCAGTTGACAGTTTTGGAGACTCTCAATTGGTGGTTAACCAAGTGAAAGGGATTTTCAAGTGTCAAAGCATAAGTATTTTGCCATACTATGTTGTTGCATTACATCTGCTTTCTCAGTTTCAAATAGCAAATGTAACTCATGTTCCAAGATTCTTCAACAATAGAGCTAATGATGTAGCTCAGAAAGCTTTGAACTTCAAGAGAAGGGATAATACCCAAAGGGGCATGAGCCAAACAACATATCAAAGATTAATACAACCTTTGAATAAAAGGAATGTGCTCTTGGAAGTCAATCATAATGACTTACAAGAACAAGATTTGAGGCATCCAATAATGCAGTACTTGGCTGGTCCATCTTCGAAGGCCAACAGGAAAGTTAAATTGCAGTCTATGCAATACATGATATATGGTAATGCTCTCTATAAAAGGGGGGGGAGATGGTTTATTGCTGGAATGTTTAGGCCCAAAAGAAGCATTCAACAGCTATGGCTGAGGTTCATGAAGGCATCTGTGGTGCTCATCAGCCTGGTGTAAAGATGAGATGGTTGTTTCGAAGGCATTCATACTATTGGCCAACTATCCTTAAAGATTGCATAGAATATGCAAAGGGTTGCCAGGCATGTGCCCATAACTGACCTACATGCAGTAGTGAAGCCTTGACCATTCAAAGGATGGGCCATGGATATGATGGGAAAAATACACCCACCTTCTTCAAGCATCATTGTTTCATTCTAGTGGCCACTGATTACTTCACTAAGTGGGTCGAAGCCAAGCCATACAAGGCTGTAGACCAGACAGAGGTCATTGGGTTCATTAAAGATTTGATCCATAGATTTGGCATCCCACAAAACCATAACTGTGGATAATGGGACTGTGTTCGATGGGAAAATGGTGAAGTCTTTTGTGGCAGAGTTTGGAATTAGCCTTGTTAATTCCACACCCTATTATGCACAAGCCAATGGTCAAGCTGAATCGATCCAACAAGTCCTTGAAAAAAGGAATTCAAAAAGTTGTGGAGGATAATCCCAGGGATTGGCATAACCTTTTGTTGGATGTCTTGTGGGCTTACAGAACTTCCCCAAGGTCAAGCACAGGAGTCACTCCTTATGCCTTAGTATATGGGCATGATGCAGTTTTACCTGTGGAAATTAATGTTAAATTTTGAGGGTAAGATGCCAAGATCAGTTAGATCCTGAGCAGTACCATCAAAGTATGTGCTTGGAGTTAGAAGGCATAGATGAAGCCAGAATTTTGGCGTTAAATAGCATTCTTTTCCAAAAGAAGAAAGCAGCCAAGAATTATAATAAGAAAGTCAAGCACATTGGTTTTGATGAAGGTGATTTGGTATGGAAAACAATACTCCCAATAGAAATTAAAAGCCACAAGTTTGGCAAATGGTCACCTAACTGGGAAGGACCATATCAAATTCATAGAGTTCTGCCTTTTGGAGCGTACCATTTGAGAAATTTGAATGGGTATATACATCCCAAAAAGATTAATGGCAGATATTTGAAGCCTTATTTTCTAACCATTTGGGAAACACAAGGAATAAAATGAGCATTAAGTACAAGAACATAAGACTACTCAAATGATAGACAAAAATTTGTTCTTTCATAAAGAATTAAGTACAGTTTGCCACAAATTGGCCCAGAAATCGTTACAGTGTCTTAATTGTTTTTGTACAACCGATTTCCTATTGTTAAGTGAGACAAATAGTTGAATAGTTGCAGCCATGTCTCTTTTTTGATCAGCCAGTCCTTGGTTGGTGATTTGCAATTTGGTATCAGTTCGGACTAAGGCTTGATTTACTGCAGCCAGCTCCTCTTCAAGCTGAGCTTTCTTTTCCAGCAGCTGGACTCGAAAGTGGGAGGCAGAGGAGTGTTGTTCTTTCAGAGTTGATACTTCGGTTGCACTTGGGAAACAAAACTCTGATCTCTAGCCAGTTTCTCATCCGCAGCCTTGGCAGCATGACAAATGTTGAGGTAGAAATCGACAGTGGCTGCTGCCTGAGATAGGTGACTTGAAACATTCATGCCGGACTGCTCAGCAACTTTGCAGCATTGGAGGAACCCATTTCTGATTATAGGCCTTTGCAGAGCCTCGAAGGGAATCCTCGAAAAAGAAATTAACAGTTCCAGGCATGTGTCCAGGTCTATCAAAGGTGCAGAAGGCTTGCTGCTGGAGGAAGAAGAACTCTCAAATTTCCAGTAAGGAGTCAGCCAAGACTAATGGCTCAGCTTCAGCATTGAATGTTGGAGAGGTAGAGGGTATGTCGAAGAGACTAGCTAGTCTGGCTTCGAAGATGTCTACCTCATCCGTAGACATAAGGGATGCAGAAAAAGTTGTGGTGGAAGGCACAGAGGACTGCATGGGGATAGGAGAAATGGATGGAGCATCTTTGGCAGTCTCTATGGTCTTAGCCACCAACGAATCAAGTGAGGAGGGGCTGGAAGTAGGCAAAGGTGATGAATTATGAGTTGAGAACTACCAGCACCCTCAATTCGGGAATTAACTGCCTTCGAAGAAGAGGTAGCAGTTGGAATTTCCTTGGAAGGAGAAGGAGGAGCAAGGCTCGGAAGAGAAGTAAATTGAGGGACAGGATCAGTGGTTGTTGCTGCAAAAGGAGAAATATAAAGTAATGTTAAATCTCAATATTAAAGATTCGACAAGAAAAGAATAAAGGCATGAAGGAAATTACTTGTTCCAGAAGCGCTGGCACTGATGGGAGAGCTACGAAGGAAGTAATGTTCGGCAGTCTATTGCTCTCTTGCCATTTCCCTTGGTAATGCATCAGCAGCAGCAACTTCCTCTCTTAGAAATTGTTGCTGCCGTCTCCTCTCAGCCCTTTCGAAGACAACTATGGCCTTGGAATGTTCTTCTTCTACGGCCTTAGCAGCTGCTTCATGGATGGGATCTTCAACCAAGCCAGTAGCTGAAGCAGTCACTTTCCTTCTCTTTTCTATTGCTTGGGCAATTGTCTCGGAATCAGAATCTTCAGCGAAATCATCAGGAGAGACAGTAATCTTTTTCTCTTTTTTCTCTGAATTGGTATTGTCCGCTCCTCCATTGTCTTCTTAACTTCTTTAGTCTGAGATCCGGATTCCCCAAAAATGAGCTCCTCCTCTGCCTCCTAGCAGTCCGTCTCCTTTTGAGCCAAATCAGTCACTCTTTTCTTTCTTTTCAAGGGAGACTCCTGCTCTTGATCTTCTTCTTCTTCTTCTTCTACTTGAAACTCAGATTTTTCCTTTTCTAGCTCAAGGAGTCTCCTCTTCTTTTGCTGTTGACCACCTTCACAGAAGAAGAATTAAAGATAAGATAACAAGCATTATATAGAAGGTCGAAGGAAAGAAAACAAAGGTATATACCTTTCTTCGAAGCAGCTCGAACAACTTTAGGAGGAGTTGAGGCAGCAGGAGTGGACTGAGTTGTAGCAGGTACTGCAACTGAAACAGCGGAAGAAATGACAATCCCAGCTCCCTTGGGCTTGGGCACATCTAACACCTTTAGTAGGTTTTGAGGTGAAATGGCCAAATAGACTTCCATATTGCTCACCCACCAATTTTGGTATCTCTTCAATATAGTACCTTGAGGAATGAAAGAGGTGTACTCAAAATTGGCCAAGTCATCTATAAACTTGAAGGTTGCCTCTTCTAACCTCGATTTCTGAACCTTCAAATCCCTCCTAGTAAGGCTCAGGTTGGTGTTGCTGCAGAGAGGTATTGGGACTCCTTGTGTGAAGCCAAATTGTCTAGCAAACTGAGCAGGACAATATGGCTCAGCTATGCATTTATAAGCTCTGGGGTTCGTGGTCCCGATAAATAACTCTCTAGGAATCAGAAGGGAAGCCCATATATCCTTGTAAGCAGGTGAGGCATAGAGCCTGTCACTTAGGAAATTATTCAACCAAGTTGGACCAATGCTGGGTTCGAATGGGCGGAAATGGTGAATAGGAAGGGCAACTGGAAGTTGATGGAAGAAAGAGAAATAAAAGACAAAAGTAGAGGGAGAAAGTGAAGCATTGGCCAGTCTTATGCCATGGGTAAGAGAGTGTAGCCCAGAAAATTTAAGGCATTTGGATTGTAATTCAGTAAAATAGGCGAAAAGCCAAAGCTGAGGATCCAGAATGGACCTCCTTGATTAGCATCTAAGGGTTTTTCACAAAAGAGGGAGCAAACTCTATACACATGGCCTATAACATATGGGGCCAAGGCTACCCTTTTTCTGCAAAACAAGGGCTTTGGCAAGAGGGGCAAATTCAGGCATGATTCTTTGGGAGGAAGTGCAAAAGAGGAATTTGCAAAGTCAATATAACAAGAAGGAAAAGAATTCCCTATCAGTTACCAGGCCCTCTTTTTTATTCTCAGCTTTAACAAAATCACTGTAAGATGAGTTAAGAGAGGAGAGGGAGAAAGGGACTGCTAAATCAAGGAAATCTGGTGTAATGGGAGTGCCAATAGGGGATACTCCTAGTAAATGGCAAATGTCAAGAACAGTAGGAGCCATCATCCCACATCTAAATTGAAAGAAATTAAAGATGGGGTTCCAAAAACATAAGGCAGCAGGAACTAGGAAAGGGTCTTCTGAGATAGTTACCCTAGATAGTCGAAGAGCATCGAGAAGACCAAGGAGCTCTTGAAGGTCCAGTGTCCTAGCAGGGACAACCCGGTCGTACCATCCTTGCCACTCCGGTCTCATCGTGGGCCAGCATCGGTGAGGGCGATTGATTCTCCAGCTCCTCCAGTCGAGACCACCCTCATAAAGGAGACATTGGTTCTCCAGACGTGGATACAGGGCGGGAAGCTTAGTGAGGATCTCCTTGAATATGGGCCCGAGCACGTAGTCTTGCTGCATATGGCAACGAGGGACAAAGATACGCCCATCGATAGCGCTTTCCTCCCCAGCCTTGTACTTCTCACATTCTGCATCAATAAGCCTTTTCAAGGCCACAGATGAGCTCACACGCTCTATGATTGGCACTTTTGGTGAAGAAGAAGCCATTGATAGTACGCTTTTTTGGAAAGTGAAGAAGGGAATAGAGGGAAGTGGAAGACTGATGAGGGTTTGTATGCTAAGAGCGTAAGTAATTCCAGAATGCGAAACAAAAGGGTTTTAAAAGCCTTTGTGTCCGGAAAATATATCCCATAAGTCGTTAAGTACTAAAAGTACGAATACGAGGAATCTCTTCCAATATTGATAGTTTTTGGAGGTAAGAGCACATTCCGGATGCTGATGCCAGCTTCGAAGCAAGATATTTGGCTTCGAAACCAGATTTTGGCGCCAAAAATCAAACAACGACCGCTTCGAAATGCAGAAGTCGGCTTCGAAGCATACTAGATGCTTAAAAATGTAAGAATACTCAAGGGTGGGTTTACTGAGAAGAGATCAAAGACCTGTAATAGGTTTCTTAACAAAAGTAATACCCTTGAGGCAAAACTTAAGGTCTCTTAAGGATGTGAATTGTTGTTCGAAACATCTAAACCAATAGTTGGTTTGTATATACACAGAGAATTGTTTGTTCGGTTAAAACAGTGTACCCCAAGGGCAATTTCCATATTGTTGTAAGTATGGACTGTTGCAAGACTAGTCAGTATTAACCACGACTATATTTTGGTTATGATTAAAACAGGCTTTGAAGGGAAAGATTGTTAAAATTCGAAGCACCAATTCCAAACAAAAATCAACAATAGTTGGTAACCATAGTCCATAAATTGGACAATTCATCTCAGCATCCTTATTGGAATTAATTGGATCTATATTCGAAAGATAAGATTGTTAAATTCGAAGCACTGATTCTAAATGAAAATCAGCAGAATTGTCAATTCTATTCCAAAAGTTGGAAGAATTCATGTTGATTTTAGTGTTTTAACAATTGTGTCCAGTTTCGAAGAATGAGTTTGTTCAGTTCGAAGCTCTGAATTGGCTTTTGAAGACAAAAGGAAACAGGGTCAAACAATGCCAAATACAGAAGAATTTTGTTTGTATTCAAGCCAAGGCAATTACATCGAATAACCCTATCTGGGTATAAACTCAAGTTCATAAAAATAAGGAATGGAATAAATAACAAGATCATGAAATTTGGTCCAACAGTGATCAATGAATTTTTGTTCTTTCTTTATTATATCTTCTATTTCTTTTAATGTTGGTTGCATGAGTTGATGTGCTCTCACTTCGTAGTAGAGCTCTTTAGCCTTTATTTAGAAAGCTTTCTCTCTCAATCTTTGTTCTAATTCGTCTATGACCAAGTCATCCCAATACGCAGAATCTTTATTCTTGAAATCATCGAATTCTTCGATGAAGTTCTCTGCTTCGTACTGGGCATGAATTCGAAGAGACGAAAGTTGGTCTAAAGATTGTGTAGTGGCCATAGAATTTCGATGCCAGTAAAGGAGCAATGGAAGTTGGTCCAGGAACATATGAAGTTCTGCTTGGGCAAGGAGATTAAGGACATGGCCCCTAGTCAGAATATCACAAGCCCATCGAAGGTTATTGAGAGGGACTTCGTCCTCAAGAACATTGAAGAGCAAGTGAGAAAAAGCCGCAAGCAGAAGTTGAGCTTGCTTCCGCTCAGCTGGAGTAGGGGAATGTGGCGGTTTGTAGGGTGGAAAGACTTTATCCATGGGAAGGGCAAGCCTCAGTCTCTCTGTCCAGCAAAGAGTTAGCGGAGGAGAAGGTGTGGATGCTTCTGTTTCAGAAGATGGAGAAGAAGGTGTGGATGCTTCGATTTCAGAAAATGGAGAAGAAGGTGTGGATGCTTCTATTATGGGAGATGGCACGGGAGCAGAAGGAACAAAAGCATTAATATAATTAAGCCAATCAGAAGAACAAATTTTCGCCTTCTGGGCTAAGAATGATGGGTTGTACCCTTGTGCTTCTTCTAGGCGTCGGGTAGCGTGCACTATCTTTGTAGGCATGGAGGATGTGTCCATGCTACAAGTAGATTCTCCTCCAAACTACGTCGATGGTCAATGGGCACGTAGGGGTAAACCACTGAACTTCGAGCGTAGGAAGGAAACTCTAAAGGGTCAGTGAACTCAACAAAATGATGGTTGATTCGTTCCCTCAAATCCCAGGTCTCAGGTGTTGACCAGCTTGTCCAGTCAGAAACCCCAGAAGATGAAGAAGAGTTTCCCAAGACCATATTTGTAACTTGCCGAATCAAAGATTTGAGAGCAGTTTGTTCGAGGTACAAGGGGGAGTTAGAAGAAGAACTTTTTGTATCTATATCGGCAACTTTTTGAATTGAAGGATTAAGGGCAATGTGTTCATAGTCCAAAGGTTGGTAATTTGCAAAGGCTCCCATGACCTGAATATAGAAAAGCGGGTAAAGGTGGCTAATGAATGCGTGGAGGTTCTTTCGAGGGGAAGCAACATTACTCAATGGCTCTTCATATGCTTGTCAATAGAAAGGGAAGTTGATTTAGCCATAGTCTGTTCGAATGCTAAGGTATTGGGATGTCCGACAAATTGAAAGAGAGTTAATGCAAATGATCACCAAATAGATGACGGTTGTGTTTCCAGAATATAGACTCCATGCACGTTCTACAAGCGCGAGAAAAAACTGTGATCCACTAATATCACCAAGTATTGGGTATATTAGTGCGGGGGGTAATGTTTGCTACATATTTTGTAAAAGCCAGTAACGATTCGACACGTGACAGAGTAAAGGTAATATAGGAAGACTATTCAAGCCTTCGATCCTGATCGTACACGTGGCAGTTAATATTGGTTCTCACGAGATCTGAGTAGCATTGGATCAGTAACGAGATGCAAGGTGACGTGGTTTCAACGGTTACCCACATTCAAATTCAAATATATGAGGGAAGCCTAACTGTAAGTGATGGCGTGGTGGAACTACTTATAAGGCAGCATGATCAGCGATCATAGAGGAGCAGTTCGACGGTTTGAAGTGCAGTTCGAAGGTCATCCTTGACAAGTATAAATAGCAGGGAAGCCCCCAGAAAAAGCCCCCAGACTCAGATCCAACAAACCAGTCATTTACTTCATATTTTCTTTTACAGTTTTTACATTTCCAGTCTTTACATTTCCTGCACTTTAAATACATGTTCTTCACATTCCTGCACTTTAAATTCCTGCACTGTACTTCGTTCATAGGAGTAGTTTCAAGTAGATCGACACTGTAAGCCTCTACGAGGCTGAGTTTGGATCATTGTAAGTTTTCATTTTAATGAAATACTTCAGTTGTTCGTCATTTCACTGTTATTTTACTTAATTTCTCCTAAGTCAAGCCACCAGTAAAAGTCCTCTTCATTGAGGCTGAAAAAACTAAAACACAATCGTCTGATAATTGGTTGGCAATTATAATTTCTGTAAGGACTGATTGATCCTTGCTGGCACGCTCGCATTTACAAAAATACCCTTCGAAAGCCAAAAAGCCAACAACCACGTATCCGTATTCCTTAACCAATCATCATTTAATATGCTACTTTATGTTCCTCAATTATCCAACACAATACTCTACTTATTCACATTCACTATCAATTACAATGTTATAAAATATCACACACCTATACTCTAAAATTACTAAATAATTACTCCATATATAAATAAAAGATTGCTACGAGAGTATAGAGTATTTTCAATCACACAGAGACTATCACGGGAATGCTGACTACCACCACATGCACGAGGGCATTGAGCATTGATTATTGAGAGCATGACATCTCAATTCCTTACCTCTCAAAAAAGGAGTCTATATATATATACACATGGAAAGAAATAAATTCTACATGTAATAATGATGATCACGGCAACTACCGGAGATCACGGCATGTTACGATTGCCCCTTCAGGGTGGTTTCGTTGGGCGAGGACTTTTCAATGGTTTTTTTTTTTTTTTTTGGGTGGTGGTGGTTATGCAAGGTATCTTGGGCATGTTACGATTACCCCTTCAGGCAGGTTAGTTTTATTTTATTTTGATTTTTTTTTTCCCTTCTTCTGTGTGTAGGGTATCTTCGGCATGTTACGATTGCCCCTTCAGGTGGGTATGCTTGGGCGGGGATTTTATAATTTTTTAAAATTTTATTTTATTTTATTTTTTAAAAAAATATCTTGGGCTAATTTATGCGTACTAGATAAGTTTATAGTCTAAACAAGTCTTCTGAAAGAGTGCTTACGGCTTGCGGTCCGTAACCCCAAGATATCCATTTGCCGATTAGGATATGCGAACCTGAGATTAGGAATGGAGCAAATCTCCAAGCTCTAGTCGTCACCCATTAAACCAACCATAATATGATTAGAAGTTTTCAATGTTAGCTCCAAGTATAAGAGATTTGTTTGAGGTTTGTCCGACTTTTGTTAATTTTTTTTTAAATATATAAAAATAAAAAAAATGTATTGAATTTTTATTTTTATTTTTTTTTGTATCTTTTGTATTTAGTGAATTTTTTAAAGATTTTTTTACAAATTATATTTTTTAAGTGTATTTATGTTAGGTGTGACTGAAAATTAAAAAAATTTCTTAAAATATTAAAAAATTCAGTGAAAATAAAAAATAAAAAAATAGAATTTTTTAAAAAGTGAGTTCTGAAATTGAAACCAAACAGAGTGAATAATTGCCCTAACATATTTCATTTTTTAGAAATAAAAAAGAAAAAATAACTCAAAAGTTATGTGTACCAAATAATATAATGTATTACGTTGCAATCTATCTATATATTATACGAGGAAAATGGAGTTTCTAACCCACAAGTCTTTTGGGAGCTTCAATATTCCAATCTTAATTTTCTAATTTTTTTGATTTGAAAAAAAAAAAAAACTCAGCATTTATTGACTTCTCCCAACACACAAGTTTTTTTGACTTCTCTCATATCTACTGCTACATCTTTTTTAACTTATCCCATATACTATGGTTAGTGATGGGATTACTAAATTATTTTTATAAAAAATCTAAAAAAAATAATTTGTATATTAAAAAAATATTTAAAATAAATATAAATTCTTATTAAATCTATCTATCTATCTATCTATCTATTATATAAGTAAAAAGAGATTTCTAACCACAAGTCTTCTCATTCAAGCAAAAAAAAAATATATTTAATATCTCTAAATTTATGACTTTCAAATGAAAAATATATTAAATATATAAAATAAAAAATAAAAAGTATAATAATCTATTTCCAAATTTAAATTTAAAGAACACCAAATATAGAAGGCATTCAATGATTTATCACATAATGGTTATGTAACGTATCTTGGGCATGGTACGATTACCCCTTCAGGCGGGTTAGTTTTATTTTATTTTGGTTTTTTTTCCCCTTCTTCTGTGTGTAGGGTATCTTCGGCATGTTACGATTGCCCCTTCAGGTGGGTACGCTTGGGCGGGGATTTTATTATTTTTCAAAATTTTATTTTATTTTATTTTTTTTAAAGATATCTTGGGCTAACTTACGCGTACCAGATTAAGTTTTTATAGTCTGAACAAGTCTTCTGAAAGAGTGCTTACGGCTTGCGGTCCGTGGCCCCAAGATATACATTTACTGATTAGGAGATTCGAACATAAGACTAAGAAGGGAGCAAATCTCTAAGCTCTAGTCGTCACCCACTAAACCAACCATAATATGATTAGAAGTTTCCAATGTTAGCTCCAAGTATAAAGAGATTTGTTTGAGGATTGTCCGACTTTTGTTAATTTTTTTTATTTTTTTTACTCTAAGGCTTCGTTTGGGAACATACTATTTTAGTAATTTTTTGATTTTTTTGCTAAAATATGAGGTAAAAAATTAGTATGTTTGGAATAACTTTTTAATTTTTTACAAAAAATAGAGAGAAAATGAAATCTTTGACTTTTTTGTATAAATTATAAATTTTTTAGCTTTTTTAGTAATTTTTTTACTTTTAAACTAAAACATGTGTATCGCAAACAAGGCCCAAGTTAGAGTTTAATTAAAAAAATTCAGACTAAACTCAGATTGTCCAAATTCAAATTTTAAAAAGTGCGTTTGGTTTTATTTTCTTAATTTAGTTTTATGAAAATTGAGTTTTATATTTTTATATTTTTATATTTTTAGTGAATATTTTTAAAATTTTAAGCAATTTTTTTTTACTTTTTAAAATACACCTTACTTAGATGTATCTAAAGAGTAAAATATTTGTGAAAAATATTTTAAAAAATAACAAATATATAAAAATACGAAAAATGTATTGAATTTTTATTTTTATTTTTTTTGTGTCTTTTGTATTTAGTAAATTTCTTAAAGATTTTTTTTACAAATATTAGACTTTTTAAGTGTATTTATATTAGGTGTGCCTAAAAATTAAAAAAAATTCTTAAAATATTAAAAAATTCAGTGAAAATAAAAAATATAAAAAAAATAAAATTTTCTAAAAAGTGCAATCTTAAAATTGAAACCAGAGGGAATAATTGCCCTAACAAATTTCATTTTTTAGAAATAAAAAAGAAAAAATAACTCAAAAGTTACGCGTACCAAATAATATAATGTATCACGTTGCAATCTATCTATCTATACTTACTATATATTAAGTAAAAGATGATTTTTAACCCCAAGTCTTGTGGGAGCTCCAATCTTTCAATCTAAATTTCTTGATTTTTTAATTTAAAAATAAAAAAAAAAACCTTAGTATTTATTAACTTCTCCCAACCCCCAAGTTTTACCCTCATAATAACACTTTAATGCATTAAGAACTAGCATAAAAAAAATTCTTTGAAATCTAACACATATGAATTCCTTAAAAAGTCCTAACACATATGATTATTATCCTTCATAATAACACTTTAATGCATTAAGAACAAGCATAAAAAAAATTTCTTGAAAAGTCAAACACATATGATTATTATCAAAATATTAAATTTTAATATAATATAATAAAAAAAAGAAGACATTTAATTTCTTGAAAAGTCCAACACATATGATTATTATCAAAATATTAAACTTTAAAATAATATAAAAAAAGAAAAAAAAAAAGAAGACATTTAAAAATTAAAAAAAAAAAGACATTTAAAAATCGCAATTCACATATATTGATAATTGTCTATACTATATATTAAGCAAAAGGGGGTTTTTAACTCCAAGTCTTGTGGGAGCTCCAATCTCCCAATCTAAATTTCTTGATTTTTTGATTTAAAAAAAAAAAAAACCTTAGCATTTATTAACTTTTCCTAACCCCCAAATCTTACCCTTATAATAACACTTTAATGCATTAAGAACAAACATAAAAAAAAAAATTTGAAATCCAACACATATGAATTCCTTGAAAAGTCCCAACACATATAATTATTATTCCTCATAATAACACTTTAATACATTAAGAACAAGCATAAAAAAAAAAATTTTGAAAAGTCCAATACATATAATTATTATCAAAATATTAAACTTTAATATAATATAATAAAAAAAAAGACATTTAATTCATTGAAAAATCTAACACATACGATTATTATCAAAATATTAAACTTTAATATAATATAAAAAAGGAAAAAAAGAAGGTATTTAAAAAAAAAAAAAGACATTTAAAAATCAAAATTCACATATATAGATAATTATAAATATAATACGTGCATAGCACGGGTGATACGCTAGTAAATATATTAAGGAAAATGGGGTTTCTAAACCCCAAACCTTGTGGGAGCTCCAATCTCTTAATCTTAATTTTCTAAATCTTTGGTTAAAAAAAAAAAAAAAACCTCAGCATTTATTGATTTGGTCAAAATCTTCTGATCAACATTTAGTAACTTTTTCCAATCCATATTCTTACATTTATTGATTTGGTCAAAGTCCCTAATTACCATTTAAAATCCCCTCATACAAATAATTATAAATACAGCCCGTAGATGGTTACTGCTGTAGCCTTTTTAATTTCTCCTGTACACTATGGTTAGTGATAAGATTGTTAAATTATTTTTATAAAAAATCTTTAAAAACATAATTTATATATTTAAAAAAATTAAAATAAATATAAATATCTATAATTATCCCGTGCATAGCACGGATGATAGGCTAGTCTATACTATATATTAAGCAAAAGGAGGTTTTTAACCCCAAGCCTTGTGGGAGCTCAAATCTCCCAATCTCCCAATCTAAATTTCTCGATTTTTTGATTTTAAAAAAAAAAAAATCTTAGCATTTATTAACATCTCCCAACTACCAAGTCTTACCCTCATAATAACACTTTAATGCATTAAGAACAAGCATAAAAAAAATTCTTTCAAATTCAACACATATGAATTCCTTGAAAAGTCCCAACACATATGATTATTATCACTCATAATAACACTTTAATGCATTAAGAACAAACATAGAAAAAATTTCTTGAAAAGTTCAACACATATGATTATTATCAAAATATTAAACTTTAATATAATATAATAAAAAAAAAGACATTTAATTCCTTGAAAAGTCCAACACATATGATTATTATCAAAATATTAAACTTATATATAAAAAAAGAAAAAAAAAAGACATTAAAAAAAAAACATTTAAAAATCACAATTCACATATATAGGTAATTGTAAACACAATAAAATAGGAGGGCATTCATGTCTACGCGTTTTTTTTATAAAAATCTCCTCCATTATAATAAGATAGCACTTTTTTCTCTTATCTTATAATCTATATATATATATATATATATTATATTATATATTATCTATACTATATATTAAGCAAAATGGGTTTTTAACCCCCAAGGACTGTGAGAGTTTCAATATCCCAATCTGAATTTTCTAAATTTTTTATTTTTTATTTAAAAAAAAATCTCAGCATTTATTGATTTGGTCAAAATCCCATGATCAACATTTATTAAATTTTTTCAATCTACATGTATTTTCACATGCCTGTATTTATTGATTTGGTCAAAATCTCCTAATCAGCATTTAAAATCCCATCATACAAATAATTATACATACAATCCATGTATAGTTACTGCAGTACATTTTTCAATTTCTCTCATACACTATGGTTAGTGATAAGATTGTTAAATAATTTTTATAAAAAATCTTAAAAAACATAATTTATATATTAAAAAAATCTAAAACAAATATAAAATATTTATAATTATCTCGTGCATAGCACGGGTGATAAGCTAGTAATATAATATAAAAAAAAGACATTTAATTCCTTGAAAACTCCAACACATATGATTATTATCAAAATATTAAACTTTAATATAATATAAAAAAAAGGAAAAAAAAAGAAACATTTAAAAATAAAAAATAAAAAACATTTAAAAATCACAATTCACATATATACATAATTGAAAAAAAGAAGACATTTAAAAAAAAATTTAAAAATCACAATTCACATATATAGATAATTGTAAACACAATCCATGCATAGCACGGGTAATATGCAAGTATATATATATGCTAAATCTATCTATATCTATACTATATATTAAGCAAAAGGGGATTTTTAGCCCCAAGGTTTGTGGGAGCTCCAATCTCCCAATCTAAATTTTTTTATTTTTTTATTTAAAAAAATAAAAATTTTAGCATTTATTAACTTCTCTTAACTCTCAAGTCTTACTCTCATAATAACACTTTAATGCATTAAGAACAAGCATAACAAAAATTCTTTGAAATCCAACACATATGAATTCTTTGAAAAGTCCCAACACAGATGATTATTATCCCTCATAATAACACTTTAATGCATTAAGAACAAGTATAAAAAAAAATTCTTGAAAAGTCCAACACATGTGATTATTATCAAAATATTAAATTTTAATATAATATAATTAAAAGAAAAAGACATTTAATTCCTTAAAAAGTCCAACACATATGATTATTATCAAAATATTAAACTTTAATATAATATAAGAAACGAAAAAAAAGAAGACATTTAAAAATAAAAATAAAAAATATTTAAAAATCACAATACACATGTATAGATAATTGAAAAAAAGAAGACATTTTAAAAAAAAATTAAAAATCACAATTCACATATATAGATAATTATAAACACAATCCGTGCATAGCACAGGTGATATGCTAGTCTATCTATACTATATATTAAGCAAAAAGGGATTTTTCACTCACAGGCCTTGTGAAAGCTCCAATATCCTATTCCTAATTTTCTAATTTTTTGATTTAAAAAAAAAAAGAAAACCTCAGCATTTATTCTTTCTCCCAACCCAATCTCAACATTTATGAACTTCTCCCAACTCACAATCCCTTTTAACTTCTCTCATAATTACTGCAGCACCCTTTTCAATTTCTCTCATACACTATGATTACATACAAAAATAAAGAAGATAAGAATTTAGCTATAGATCTCAAAAAAATATAACATCTAAATTTGAATTATGATTTAGTAATATAATTATGTATTTTTTTATATATATATCTATTAAAATTTTAAATCACTTAATGGGACAAATTAATCAATTTTCTAAATTTATTAATTTTTTAATTTACAAAATAGATTTAAAAAAATATTAACTGATTTATTTATTTAATAAAAAACATATTTCATAATCTCTCCCTCCTAATCTCTCTCACCAATTTAAAAAAAAAAAAATTAAAACTTGCATTCGTTTTCTCGTCCCCAAAAAATCAGATAATATTTTTTATTAAAGTTGTAGATATCTATCTATATCTTATATATTATATTATAACATAAAAAATAAAAAATAAAAAAACTAAAAAAAATATCTTTAAAGCTTATCTAATAATTATAATAAATTTTTTTTAATTTATAAGGTTTCGTGCATAGCACGGGTTACCACTATCTATATATCTATCTATATATATCTATACTATATATTAAGCAAAAGGGGGTTTTAACCCCCAGGCCTGTGGGAGCTCCAATATCCCAATCTAAATTTTCTGATTTTTTTATTTAAAAAAAAAAACCCTTAGCGCTTATTAACTTCTCCCAATCTCCAAGCCTTACTCTCATAATAAC
This sequence comes from Camellia japonica, assembly GCA_030407325.1. Classification (NCBI taxonomy): domain Eukaryota; kingdom Viridiplantae; phylum Streptophyta; class Magnoliopsida; order Ericales; family Theaceae; genus Camellia; species Camellia japonica. Next base: position 41,720,132 of record JAPPVO010000024.1, on the reverse strand, counting down.
ACTTTAATGCATTGAGAACAAGCATAAAAAAAAATTCTTTAAAAAGTCCAATACATATGAATTCTTTGAAAAGTCCAACACATATGATTATTATCCCTCATAATAACACTTTAATGCATTAAGAACAAGCATAAAAAAAATTCTTAAAAAGTCTAACACATATGATTATTATTAAAATATTAAACTTTACTATAATATGAAAAATAAAAAAAAAGATATTTAAAAATCACAATTCACGTATATAGAAGTAATTGTGAAGTGCATATGAATTCCTTGAAAAGTTCAACACATATGATTATTATCCCTCATAATAACACTTTAATGCATTAAGAACAAGTATAAAAAAAATTCCTTAAAAAGTCCAACACTTATGAATTCCTTGAAAAGTCCAATATATGATTATTATCAAAATATTGAACTTTAATATAATATAAAAAAGAAAAAAAAAAGACATTTAAAAAAAAAAGAAAACAAAGTGGTGAAACACAACCCGTGCATATCTATATCTATATCTATATCTATATTCTATATATTTATACTATACTATACATTAAGCAAAAGGGGGTTTTAACCCCAAGGCCTATGGGAGTTTCAATATCCCAATCTGAATTTTCTAAATTTTTTATTCAAAAAAAAAAAACTTAGCATTTATTAATTTCGTCAAAATTCCCTGATCAGCATTTATTGACTTTTCAATTCACATGTCTTTCCACGTGCCTGCATTTATTGATTTGATCAAAATCTCCTAATTAGCATTTAAAATCCTCTCATACAAATAATTATAGATACAATTCGTGTATAGTTACTATAGTACCCTTTTCAACTTCTCCCATACACTATTGTTAGTGATAAGATTGTTAAATTATTTTATAAAAAAACTTAACAAACATAATTTATATATTAAAAAAAATCTAAAATAAATATAAATATCTATAATTATTTCGTGCATAGTACGGGTGATAAGCTAGTACTATATATTAAGCAAAAGGGGGTTTTTAACCCCAAGCCTTGTGGGAGCTCTAATTTCCCAATCTAAATTTCTTGATTTTTTGATTTTTTTTTTAAAAAAAATTAGCATTTATTAACTTCTCCCAACCCCAAGTCTTACCCTCATAATAACACTTTAATGCATTAAGAACAAGCATAAAAAAAATTCTTTGAAATCCAACAAATATGAATTCCTTGAAAAATCCCAACATATATGATTATTATCCCTCATAATAACACTTTAACGCATTAAGAACAAGCATAAAAAAAATTTCTTAAAAATTCTAACACATATGATTATTATCAAAATATTAAACTTTAATATAATATAAAAAAGGAAAAAAAAGAAGACATTTAAAAAAACAAAATTAAAAATCGCAATTCACATATATAGATAATTGTAAATATATTAAGAAAAATGGGGTTTCTAAACCCCAAGCCTTGTGGGAGCTCCAATCTCTTAATCTTAATTTTCTAAATTTTTGATTTAAAAAAAAAAAACCTCAGCATTTATTGATTTAATCAAAATCCCCTGATCAGCATTTATTAACTTTTTTCAATTCACATACATGTATTTATTGATTCGGTCAAAATCTCTTATTAACATTTAAAATCCCCCTCATACAAATAATTATAGATACAGCCCGTGCATAGTTACTGCAGTAGCCTTTTTAATTTCTCCTGTACAATATGGTTAGTGATAAGATTGTTAAATTATTTTTATAAAAAATCTTTAAAAACATAATTTATATATTAAAAAAATTAAAACAAATATAAATATCTGTAATTATCTCGTGCATAGCACGGGTGATAGGCTAGTCTATACTATATATTAAGCAAAATGGGGTTTTTAACTCCAAGTCTTGTGGGAGCTCCAATCTCCCAATCTAAAATTTTTGATTTTTTGATTTAAAAAAAAAAAAAACTTAGCATTTATTAACTTTTCCTAACCCCAAAATCTTACCCTCATAATAACACTTTAATGCATTAAGAACAAACATAAAAAAAAAAAATTGAAATCCAACACATATGAATTCCTTGAAAAGTCCCAATACATATAATTATTATTCCTCATAATAACACTTTAATACATTAAGAACAAGCATAAAAAAAAATTTCTTGAAAAGTCCAATACATATGATTATTATCAAAATATTAAACTTTAATATAATATAATAAAAAAAAAAGACATTTAATTCATTGAAAAATCTAACACATACGATTATTATCAAAATATTAAACTTTAATATAATATAAAAAAGGAAAAAAAGAAGGTATTTAAAAAAAAAAAAAAGACATTTAAAAATCACAATTCACATATATAGATAATTATAAATATAATCCGTGCATAGCACGGGTGATACGCTAGTATTATATAAGGAAAAGGTGGTTTCTAATCTACAAACTTTGTACGAGCTCCAATATCCTAATCCTAATTTTTAAAATTTTTGATTTAAAAAAAAAAGATAAGCATTTATTGATTTCTCCCAACCCACAAACCCTTTTGACTTCTCTTATAATTAGTGCAGTACCCTTTTCAATTTCTCTCGTACACAATGGTTACACACAAAAATAAAGAAAATAAGAATTTAGCTATGGATCTGAAAAAGATATAACATCTAAATTTGAATTATGATTTAGTAATATAATTATCTATTTTTTTGATGTATATCTATCAAAATTTTAAATCACTTAATATGACAAATTAATCAATTTTCTAAAATTATTGTTTTTTAATTTATAAAATAGATTAAAAAAATATTGACTAATTTATTTATTTATTTAATAAAAAAAATATTTCATAATCTCTCAATCCTAATCTCTATCACCGATTTCCAAAAAAAAAATATTAAAACTTGTCTTCTTTCTTTCTTCCCTTAAAAATTAGATAATATTTTTCATGAACATTGTAGATATTTATCTATATCTAATATATTATACACAAAAAAAAAAAAAAAAAAAAAAAAACCACTAAAAATCAGATATACAAACAAATAATAAAATTAATAAATTTGATTTTGTTTTATTCAGTTAAAATCTTTCTTTTACATCTCAATATCCAATTTTAAATTTTAAAAATCTTTAAAGTTTATCTAAACAAATCCAATTTGAAAATATCTCTCACCATTATACTTTAAATCAATAAAACCCACCTGTTTATCACAAATCTAACTCACATCATAACTTACCTAAATAATAATAATTAAAAAAAAAAGAAACCATAGATAAATGAAATTTAAAAAAAAAAAAAAGATACCACAACTCCATATTAAATAAATTGAAGAAAAAAAAAAAAAAAAAACCCCCAAATAGAAACCACACAAAACTTTGAATTATGATTAGTAATATAATTATCTATTTTTATGATGTATATATATATCAAAATTTTAAATCACTTAGGCTTCGTTTGGGAAGAAGGGCTGGGTTGGATTTGGTGCCATTTTAGATACAAAAAGACAAAATAGGTTTTTTTGGCCAATAAGATAAAATATCACATTCAACCCACAATCATTACATTATTTCTCTCATAAAAAGTCAAAAAGCTAAAAAGCCCTTCACAAACGAGGCTTTTTAGCTGTAGGTTAAAATAGCCAAAAAGTCAAAGAGCCAACCCACTTCCCAAACAAACCCTAATGAGACAAATTAATCAATTTTTAAATCTTATTTAAAAAATAATCTAATTAGTCACCCCAACTCCTAAACTTCGTAGGCACTGGCAGAAGGAGCTAACGGATTGGGTTAGGTGAGATTTAAGTTGTTGAAAGTAACATTCTCTAACTCTATAAATTTATTTATTTTTTAATTTTATTTTTTCCCTGTGTGATTCTCTTTCTTTACTGTTGGTTTACTTTTGGTTTCGGTTTTAGTGAGATATATGTGTTTATTTACAAGTTTACATGGTAGAGAAGCATTATTGGTGATGATGAATGAAATCGAAGTATCTATGTCCATTCCATGCTAAGGATTTTGATCGAATTTTGTTTTCCTCAGTGAAGACCATAAAATTGAAGTAAAAAAAAATGGGTATCAAATTTTTTATGTTTTTTGTCATTTTATTTTATAAAAAATGTGAAAATTTATTTAGAATTCAAGATTTTACTATAACATTAAATTTTTGTATAACTAGGTAAATTTAAAACTTTTAAATATCATTGTGCTCTTTATTTTTATTCTCTTTCTATCCCATTAGACCATTACTGCTATTTGTTAGTTTGTTAATTATAATTCAATTAATTGAAAATGAAAGCTTAATATAACTTTTCATATATATTATAGTTAATTTGTTACTACTATAGTTATATATAAAAACATAATATATAGAGATAATTTCTAAATATAATTTTTATTTTTTGTGTGATTAAAATAATTAATCTTAATAGTATATAGAAAAGTTAGATGGTTTTTGTTTTCTCTAAAAAACCCAATTTATATTTTTTTTCCTTTTTAATTTTTTTAAATTGAAACATTAATTGTTTATGTCCATAAAACAAAACTGATAAATACATATCAAAAAGTTACACATTTTTTCTTTCTTTTTCTTTTTTTTTTCATTTTTTAATGTGTAGGATATTTACAAATGGAAAATGTTTGACACCCCAAATTTTTTTCCATAATCCAACTTATAATGATGTAATCATAAGTATCAATTTTTATAGAAATATGAGAAAAGAATTAATTAAATTATACATTTCAACCAACTACATACTCAAATTTTGATTATTTCAAGATGTCATTTCACTATAATTCTAATTAAGAAAATCTTCGACTCTTAATTTTTTTTTTATCAAATTATAATTTGATAAAAATTTCAAAAAATGAAACGCTGAAAATTATTGTTTTTCCCATCAAAATTAGTGAAAAGAAAAAAAAATGGGGATAAGAATGAAAGTTCTTTTAAAAATTGATAAAAATTTAATGAAAAAGTTAAAGTAATTCATATCAAATGAAAAATTTTATTCAAATTTAAAATCAAATTAGATAAAAAAAAATTAAAAGAAAATGATGAAAGTTTGAAAATATTTTGAAACCTTCTTATTCATAAAGACTAGAAATCCGTGTATGTATTATATTCGTATTGTATTTTTTGTTGTGAAATTGAAATCAAAATAAATGTAACTTAAATTATTGGATTAATAATAGAAGTATCATATTAATTATTGTTAAATATCACTTCACTTCATTTTTAATAATAAAATTATATATTTGTTTTAATTATAACTTTTAAATTTGTATATGTTCATAACAAGAAGATCCGTCATAACTCAGTTAATATCATGTAATTAGATTTAACTTTTTTAAATACAAATTATCAAATTACACTATATATATATATATATCTATAATTTTTTTAAACTAATAATTTAAAAAGTTATAAACATAAAAGTTAACTTCATGTATACCGCAAAATAAAATATTAAATTACTTCAAGATAATTATAATGATTTTTTTTTTAATTTATAAAGTTACGTGCATAGCACGAGTTACTACTAGTATATATATCTATACTATATATTAAGCAAAAGGGGGTTTTTAACCCCAAGCCTTGTGAGAGCTCCAATATTCTAATCTAAATTTCTTGATTTTTTGATTTAAAAAAAAAAAAAAACCTTAGCATTTATTAACTTCTTCCAACCCCCAAGTCTTATCATCATAATAACACTTTAATGCATTAAGAACAAGCATAAAAAAAATTCTTTGAAATCCAACACATGAATTTCTTGAAAAGTCCCAACACATATGATTATTATCCCTCATAATAACATTTTAATACATTAAGAACAAGCATAAAAAAAATTTTTTGAAAAGTCCAACACATATGATTATTATCAAAATATTAAACTTTAATACAATATAATAAAAAAAGAAGATATTTAATTCCTTGAAAAGTCCAACACATATGATTATTATCAAAATATTAAACTTTAATATAATATAAAAAATGAAAAAAAGAAGACATTGAAAAAAAAAAAAAAGACATTTAAAAATCGCAATTCACATATATTGATAATTGTAAATATATTAAGGAAAATGGGGTTTTCAAACCCCAAGCGAGTTCCAATCTCTCAATCTTAATTTTCTAAATTTTTGATTTAAAAAAAAAAAAAAGACTTCAGCATTTATTGATTTGGTCAAAATCCCCCGATCAGCATTTGTTAACTTTTTCCAATCCATATGTCTACATTTATTGATTTGGTCAAAATTCCTGATTAGCATTTTAAATCCCCTCATACAAATAATTATAGATACAGCCCGTGCATAGTTACTGCAGTAGCCTTTTTAATTTCTCCTGTACACTATGGTTAGTGATAAGATTGTTAAATTATTTTTATAAAAAATCTTAAAAAACATAATTTATATATTAAAAAAAATTAAAACAAATATAAATATCTATAATTATCCCGTGTATAGCACGGGTGATAGGCTAGTATCTATACTATATATTAAACAAAAGGGGGTTTTTAACCCCAAGTCTTGTGGGAGCTTCAATCTCCCAATCTAAATTTCTTGATTTTTTGATTTAAAAAAAAAAAACCTTAGCATTTATGAACCTCTCCCAACCTCCAAGGCTTACCCTCATAATAACACTTTAATGCATTAAGAACAAACATTAAAAAAATTCTTTGAAATCCAACACATGAATTTTTTTGAAAAGTCCCAACACATATGATTATTATCTCTCATAATAACACTTTAATGCATTAAGAACAAGTATAAAAAAAATTCTTGAAAAGTCCAACATATATAATTATTATCAAAATATTAAACTTTAATATAATATAATAAATAAAAAAAGACATTTAATTCGTTGAAAAGTCTAACACATATGATTATTATCAAAATATTAAACTTTAATATAATATAACAAAGGAAAAAAAGAAGACATTTAAAAAAGAAAGAAAAAGACATTTAAAAATTGTAATTCACATATATAGATAATTGTAAACATAATCTGTGCATACTTTCCTGATTTTTTTATTTAAAAAAAAAATTTTAGCATTTATTAACTTCTCCCAGCTCCCAAGTCTTACCATCATAATAACACTTTAATGCATTAAAAACAAGCATAAAAAAAATTCTTTAAAATCCAACATATATGAATTCCTTGAAAAGTCCCAACACATATGATTATTATCCCTCATAATAACACTTTAATGTATTAAGAACAAGCATAAAAAAAATTCTTGAAAAGTCCAACACATATGATTATTTTCAAAATATTAAACTTTAATATAATATAATAATAAAAAAGACATTTAATTCCTTGAAAAGTCCAACACATATAATTATTATCAAAATATTAAACTTTAATATAATATAAAAAGGAAAAAAGAAGACATTAAAAAAAAAAACATTTAAAAAATCACAATTCACATATATAGATAATTATAAACACAATCCGTGCATAGCATGGGTGATATACTAGTAATTATAGATACAATTCGTGTATAGTTACTGCAATACCCTTTTCAACTTCTCCCATACACTATGGTTAGTGATAAAATTGTTAAATTATTTTTATAAAAAAATCTTAAAAAACATAATTTGTATATTAAAAAAAATCTAAAACAAATATAAATATCTATAATTATCCTGTGCATAGCACGGGTGATAAGCTAGTACATATTAAGGAAAAGGGGGTTTCTAACCCCAAGCCTTGTGGGAGCTCCAATATCCCAATCTAAATTTCTCGATTTTTTGATTTAAAAAAAAAAATCTCAGCATTTATTGATTTGGTCAGAATCTCCTGATCAACATTTATTAACTTTTTCCAATCCACATGTTTTTTCACATGCCTGCATTTATTGATTTGGTTAAAATCCCCTAATCTGCATTTAAAATCCCCTCATACAAATAATTATAGATACAATCCATGCATAATTACTGCAGTACCTTTTTCAACTTCTCTTATACACTATGGTTAGTGATAAGATTGTTAAATTATTTTCATAAAAAATCTTAAAAAACATAATTTATATATTAAAAAAATTCTAAAACAAATATAAATATTTATAATTATTCCGTGCATAGCACGGGTGATAGGCTAGTATATTATACGAGGAAAATAGAGTTTCTAACCCACAAGTCTTGTGGGAGCTCCAATATCCTAATCTTAATTTTCTAATTTTTTTGATTTAAAAAAAAAAACCCTCAACATTTATTGACTTCTTCCAACACAGAAGCTTTTTTGACTTTTCCCATACCTACTGCTACATCTTTTTTAACTTCTCCCATATACTATGGTTAGTGATGGGATTACTATTTTTATAAAAAAAATCTATAAAAAAATAATTTGTATATTAAAAAAATATTTAAAATAAATATAAATTCTTATTAAATCTATCTATCTATCTATTTATTATATAAATAAAAAGAGATTTCTAACTTCTCATTCAAGCAAAATATATATATATATATATATATATTTTAATATCTCTAAATTTATGACTTTCAAATGAAAAATATATCAAATATATAAAATAAAAAATAGAAAGTATACTAATCCATTTTAAAATTCAAATTTGAAGGGCATTAAATATAGAACGCATTCCATTAATTTAATTTAAAATTATAATGATTTATCACATAATATATAAGTTTTAAATAATAATTTATTCTATGATTTATCTGTATAGCTATATATCCATATACTATTATAATTGCAAAATATTATTATTTCATTAAGGTTGAAAGTTGTAATTCTTTTATTTTTTTATTAATACGTGTTACAATATGATTGGTCTACAAATTAATTTTATATTCTTAAAATAAAATTTCAAATTTAGATTCTTACTTAAATTATGTTATTATAATTGGAATGAGATCAATATTCATTCATTAAATTTTGCATCATTTATTAAATTATAAAATAAAATTTCAAATTTAAATTCTTCTTAAAATTATATTACTACAATTAGAATGAGATCAATATTGACATGTGTCATAATATTATTGGTCTAAATATAATTTATTTTAAATACATGTGTTCAAATTATTAATTGCTATTAATTTTTTATTCTTTTTTTGTTTTAAATTTTATAAAAAAATTATATCCTTCCAAACTATAAGAATTTGAACAATAATATTTTTTAATATAATTTTTTTTTGACAAAAGAATAAAACATAACTTTTTTAACATGGTGGATTTTGTTAGCTTTTTATTTTATTTTTATTTTTTTTATATCTCAATTGTCAATTAAAGAAATTAAATAAAGATTAAAGATATCTTTGGCTCAAATTGTTAAAAAGTTAGTTTTGCTAAAATAAATTAGAAAGAAACATTAATTTTTTTTTTATTAAAAGTGATAGTTCGTTAAACTTTTTTTAATTAAAAAAAAGAGGATTATAGGTGATAATTTATTATTCATCTAAAATTATTTATTGAATATTTTATTGTAATTTTTAAATTAAAAAGAATTTCTAAAAAATCATATTTAAATTATTTATGCCATTATAAAAAGTAATTTTTTTTAATATTAACTTAGTGATAGTTTGGAAAGTGCTAAATAAGTATACTTTTTTACTTTTTACGAAAATATGTACAGAAAAGTAAAGATGTGATATGACAAAAAAAAAAGATAAAAAGTGAGCTAATATGGCACTTTCCGAACAACCCTTTATTTGATGATCCTTTTCTAAAATGTGTATTGTTTAAATATTTTCAAGAAAAATTCTATTGGAAATCTTAAGTATATTGCCTTTTTCTTTTGTTCATTAATATTAAATTTTTAATTAATTTTATTTATTATTTAAAAAAATTAGCAAATAATTTATATATATATATATAATTTTGTTTTGGTTTCTCATGTTATTTGGTATTTTTGTCCTAGTCCACTTAAATTTAATTTGAATTTTTAAATTTTTGCATAGGTCCTCACTTAATTAAAAAGTATGTTGTTCAATCTTTATAAATTTTTAAGCTCAACTCAAGTTTTTTGAGTTGAGCTCACTTAAGTTTTTAATTTTAGCAAAGGGGGTTGAAAGTTACATGATTAAATTTGTGATAAATTAAAAAATAATAAATAAATTGTGATAAAATTATGGGACTTAAATTGTAAATTTTAATCTTCTTTGTTTTCAAAATTTGTATACAAAAATTTGCTATTTATATTATTTTGTATAAAAATATATTATTAATTTTTTTACATGCTGTGCATAGTACGGATTACCATTAGCATAATTTAATTTAAATGGTTAGAAAAAGTTGTAACAATTTCTACCTAAACCCTGTTCAAATTTAATTTGAAATGATAAATTTTAAGCCAAACTACATTTGAAATTATAATGTTTAAATCTTATACTTTTGTGAACTAAACACGAGTTGCTCATATTAAGGCCAAGTTTAGCATGGCTAGAAAAATTCAAAAAGTCAAAAAGTTACTAAAAAAGTTAAAAAATTAACATTATTCACCAAAAGTCAACAATTACGTCTGCACAACTCCCAATCTTAATTTTCTCCTACAAACCAATTTTTATAATTTTTTATTACACATTTTTCATAAAAAGTTAAAAAGTTAACCCAAACATTTATATTTTCTTCCTCAATTTTTTAGTCCAAAAAAATAAAAAATACACTTATTTAAAACATCCCAAACAACTCCTAAATCCACCCCTTTCTACTTCTAACGTCAATTGGAAATGATGGGTTGACATCTATTTCAAAAAAATTCATTTTTATTTTAAGAAAAAATTTACATTCGTTAAAGAGAAATTTTTTGAAAGACAACCAATTTGCTGAAATTTGTTAAAAAAATTTCAAAATTTGTTTAAAAAAAGCCTCCATTTGAGAAGTGGGTTGCCTTTTTTATTTTTTTGACTATTTTAAACTGGGCTAAAAAGTTTGATGTGAGAAAGACTTTTTAGATTTTTTAACTTTTTTTATGAGAGAAGAATATAATAATTATGAATTAAATGTGATATTTTATTTGTTAGGACTAAAATAACTTATTTTATCTTTTGTAATTAAAATAGTTCCAAACCTCGCCAAATAGAACCTAAGATAAAAGCCAAGGGTGGTTTTCAAAAATTGTTTTTAAATTTCTCATTTTTTATTTTTTCAAAGACAACCATTATTGGTATGCTCACAACAGATTGAACGGCTTTTTTCATTCCTCGAAGATTGCGTTTTCGAGTTCTCATCCAGTAGGAAGTGTGGAAGGTGGCTCAAATTCATTGGTTCAAATATTATATTGTTTTGTCCTTCATTAAAGCGGAGAAAGGCTCATTCATTGAAGATAGCATAGCATGAATGCTTTTTAGCATGTGAGATGTTATCAGTAGAGCACATGACCATGATGATATGAACAGTATAACAGACCACTCCAAAAAGAACCTATACAGTACAAGGTTGGAAAAAGATTGCTACCCCCAGTAGGGGGTGACACCCCGTGAGGTGTCGGGCGCGGGTTGGCCGAGAAAAAGCAGTTTTTTTTTTTTTTTTTTTTTTTTTGGATGTCGGCCAGTGGGGGCTCGCCACCTCACTGGGGGTGCGACCCCCACTGGGTATAGGGAGCATTACTGGTACAAGGTTTTAGAGGTAAAAATATAGGATTAAAATATTTTTTTTATTGTTAAAAGTATTATTATCTTATTTTTAATAACAAAGTTAGATATTTAGTGATGATTTACTAATTTTTTGAGATCAAAAGTTGTCAAAAAAAATAAATATTTTTGAGACCAAGTTATTTTGTCTCTAAAAGTGTATTATTAGCAACATTTTTAAAGTTTTGTCCTTATAAACTCATTTTTTTAGTTTTCGGGATGACTTTTTATTTATTGCCCTCACGAAAATTGAAATTAGTCCCTAAATATTTTTTGTAACAAAATTTATACTTTTAGAGATAAAAAATTGTCTTTAAAACTATTAAATGTTGTAGTGTAGATGTATCTATTATGGAGGAGCTTGTCTCTAGTTTTGATTAGGGGTGGGCGCGGGTCGGTTGCGGTCACGGAACCTTCAATCTGCCATCCGTTTGCCAGATTGGCAGATTGGAGAAAATCAATCCGCATCCGTCCGTCAATCCGGCGGATGTGGATTGAGCGGATTGGCGGATGGATGCAAATCGGTTTGGCGGTTTAAAATTTTATAAATTTTTAACATAATTTAATTTAGGCACTTCCTAAAAAAAAAAGAAAGAAAGTATTACAGTTAATAACTTAAAAAAATATTACAATCACTGCATGTCTCATCAAAAGCAAGAAAGTTTGAAACTTTAGAATATCACAATTACTGCATGCCTCATCCACATACTACAATCACAGCATGCCTTATCCACATAAAGTATTACAATCTGTGATTCTTAAAATATAAAAACAATTCAAACCACCAGAACCATGAACAGAGCACTAGTGGAGATTGTATGTCTCTGTATTGTTACATCTATATCTGTTTTTGAAAACAAAAACCAACCAGCATATATCATATTTTCTATTTATTATTTTTAGAGATAGATTTAAAAACCAAAAAATATAGATAAATAATACGTTTATTTTTTTCAATTTAAAAAAGATATTCAAGTTGGAAATTTTTTTTCAACAGAATATTTAAACTCTTTTTTAATTGAAAATACAAACAAAATATTTAAACAAACTGAAAACACAAAATCTTATAAATTACAAGGGGTGTTCGCGGTTTGGCGGTTCGGTTGCGGCCAAAGGAATCTCAAATTTACCATCCGTCCGCTAGATTGGCGGATTGGAGAAAATCAATCCGCAACCGTCCGCTCGTCATCACGCATCCGTCCAAAATGTGACGGATCGGTTCGGGTCGGTCGGTTTTGGCGGATCGGTATATCCACTGCTCACCCCTAGTTTTGATATGGATTGGAAGTGTTTTATTCGGTTTCATAAGGCTTATCATAAACCTTGTTTTGATAATTTGAGTCGTTCTTTTTTAGAACTCTCAAGGTATATAATTTATAGAAAAGATTGAGTCGATTCAATAACAGTAATTTTTCATTTGATCATATTTATCTTAAAAAAGTAAAAATTAGTGGCAAGTATATTTTTAAAAATAGACAGCCTATTTAAAAAAAAAAAAATGTGATAAAATGGAGAGGTTACTATTATTGAGTTGATCTAATTTTTTTAAAAAAAATTATACAGAGTGTCCTAAAAAATAAATAGTTCTAATTATCGAAACAGAACCCAAATAACACCTCTTTAGTCTAGATTAGGATTGGAGAGAAACCCATTCATATTTATTAATATAAGCCCAACCATCTACGTAACCATCTACGTGACTAGTGATAAGAAAATTTGATAAAAAATTCAAACGTGGATCTTACGAATTTTATGGTTAATGATAAGAAAATTTGATAAAAAATTCAAACGTGGATCTTACGAATTTTATGGTTAATGATAAGAAAATTCGGTGAGAACTCTAAATGTTGGATTCACAAATTTCGGGTCTTGCTAAAAAAAAAAAGACCTCTCAACATATCAACAGTCGATATTTTTCTTGACCCATTAATCAATTGGTTTGAAAATTTTGTTTAAATTAAAATTAAATTTATAAATAAATGGATAAAATCTAAACTATTAGTAATACAACAATGATAGGTAGTCCAAAAATTCATTACTCGAATGGCTTGAAACACCCAAAACGATGTCGTTTTGAGTGTAAAACGACGTCATTTTGACACATTCGAGCTACACAAATTCGGACCACCAAATATTTTTCTTAGTAATATATCCAATTCAAACATTTAAATTGGATCCACCCAATAACTAAATTAGATGATGAATCTGTTTATATATATGATTACTGCTCCAACAAACATGCTACTGCTGCTAAGGTCCAACCCGGGTCATTTTATTTTATTTATTTATTTTCTGACCAAAAGGGTAGATATTTCATGTTCTTCCTTTACATCATTAGAAAAAATTGTGCTTTTATCCAAACCATGTGACACAACTTTTCATTCTTTGGCACCTTTCGTATGTCAGTCTACCTCACAGACCAATTTCTTTTTGCTAACACGCCCCGCTCTCTCTCTCTCTCTCTCTCTCTCTCTCTCTCTCTCCAAAAGAGTGCATATAATTTACAAATTTATTAAATAATTTATAAATAGTTATGAAAATTTGAGATTAATCATATCGAGAAGCACACTTTGACTATACAAAGACCAGCGGTTAAGTGAACTAACACTACGACAAACCTTAAATTCAAACATTTTGGTTCAACTATCATTACTAGTGAGTGTAATTGATAATTGTGATTTACAAGTGATTACAAGCTTTTAAGAATTTATTCCTATCTTGGAGAGATTCGTTATCATAAAAATAAAAAATAAATAAAACCTATGTTATGTCATGAGTTTTGAATCACATAATTTGAATTCTCTCATTTATTAAATTAATATGCAAATTGGCAGTGAGTAGGAAGGTTTCTTGAATATATTAATTAAGTTTGGACGATTTTGATTGTGTTTGAATTATGAATTTAAATAGAAATTTAAAAGATAAATGAAAAATATAGATTTAAAGGGTACACTTGAGTTGAGATAGATTGTCACGTTTTCTTAATTTTTCAATAATGCATTTTATATTTTCATCAAACCATTCAAATTTTTTTTAAAAAATTCATCATACATAAATCATTAAACCATTCAAAGATATAACTCTAAAATTACAAACATCTTGCATTTGCATCCACCATTAATATATATATATATATATAAATGATATGAATGGCAAAAAAAAACAAAGTGAGAAAAATGGAGATGAGAAACTCAAAATTGTGGAATAGAGGGAGGAATGGATGGGGGAATTGTTGGTGGTATATGTGAAGTAGAACTATATTACTTTATCCAAATCTCCCACTAATATTCCTTGATGAATCAAGAACTCTTCCATTCCTGGGGCCTGCTTTTGCATGAGTAATACTAGGTATTATGAAAAAAATATTATGAAAATGATCATGAAAGATTATCCATCGTTAGATTACACATATAATAAAACCTCACACATTACTCAAATGATAAAAAATCTTCATGAAATATTTCATAATATTTTTTTCATGATCCCTAATATTATTCGCTTCTGCATGGGTACAGTTTGACATTTCCATGACGGGTAATTATTTAGTAATTCTAGAATATAAGCATGTGATATTTTATAATATTATAATTGGTAGAAAATGTGAGATATTGTGTTAGGTGATTGAAAAATATAAAGGAAGAGAATAAATTATGATTGGTTAAAAATACAAATACGTAATACTCCAAGAATATTTTATAATTTCCCTTCTCTGACTCAACCATTTGAACTGAGATCAAATTTTCATTTTTGCGTGTTCATCACCACACCTTTACCCGACAGCAGATTTGATTTTGTTACCTTCTTCTGCTATATTCGTATTTATACTCAGAATTCTGAGACTACTTGCCTTCTATATGATATTCTCAGATTCTTGTCCCTGATATGCTGGAATCCAATCCATCCATCCATCCATCCATCCCCCCTAAATTCTGTTCCATTACTCCCAAAGCATTATTAAAACATTATCACATAGAAGACTAATTTCAAAATTTATTGGGTCTATTTCTTTTGGATTCAACAGAATGATAATTTGAAAGACAACTCATTCTTATTTATCTATCTATATGATTTAGGGATGAGCAGCGGATATACCGATCGGTCAAAATCAACCGAACCGAACCGATCCGCTGCATTTTGGACGGATGCATAATGACGAGCGGACGGTTGCGGATTGATTTGCTCCAATCTGTCATTCTGGCGGACGGATGACGGATTTGAAATTCCTTTAGCCGCAACCGAACCGCCAAACCGCGAGCACCCTTAGTAATTTATAAGATTTTGTGTTTTCAGTTTGTTTAAATATTCTGTTTGTGTTTTAATTAAAAAAGAGTTTAAATATTCTGTTGAAAAGAAGTTTTCAACTTGAATATCTTTTTTGAATTGAAAAAAAAATAAACGTATTATTTATCTATATTTTTTGTTTTTAAATCTATATCTAAAAATAATAAATAGAAAATATGGTATATGCTGGTTGGTTTTTGTTTTCAAAAACAGATATAGATGTAACAATACAGAGACATACAATATCTATTACTGCTCTGTTCATGGTTTTGGTGGTTTGAATTGTTTTTATATTTTAAGAACCACAGATTGTAATACTTTATGTAGATGAGGCATGCTGTGATTGTAGTATGTTGATGAGGCATGCAGTGATTGTAATATTCTAAAATTTCAAACTTTCTTACTTTGGATGAGGCATGCAGTGATTGTAATATTTTTTTAAGTCATTAACTGTAATATTATTATTATTATTTTTTTTGAGCAAGTGCACAAGTTTAATTATGTTGAAAATTTATAAAATTTTAAATCACCAAACCCATTCGCATCCATCCGCCAATCCGCTCAATCTAAATCCGCCAGATTGGCGGACAGATGCGGATTGATTTTCTCCAATCTGCCAATCTGGCGGACGGATGGCGGATTGGAGGTTCCGTGGCTGCAATTGACTCGCACCTACCGCTAATATGTTCATTTGTCATCTATCTGTACACATGTTTGTTTACATGTGATTTCTTTATCTGTTCGTGTCATTTATTTGTCTACCTGTCTATTCATATGTTATTTTTTTATTTGTCCATGTGTCACCTATTTATCCATATTACCACCACAACTAGCCATTGCTTGCCGCCTCCAGTGACTTTTCTACCGTTGATAATTTTTTGGGTTTGTTTGGGAAGTGAGTTGGCTTTTTGGGCTATTTTAGCCTGGAGCTGGAAAGTCTCGTTTGGGAAAAACTTTTTGATTTTTTTGACTTTTTATGAGAAAAAAAAATGTAATAATTATGGATTAGATGTGATATTTTGTCTTATTTGACTAAAAGGTTTATTTTGTTTTTTTGTGACTATTTTAGTAAAAAAAACACCAACTTCAACTTCTTCAAACAGAAGCTTTTAACGATCGGCCGACAATGGATAAAAATAAAAAAATAAAAAACAAAAATTCTTTGAAATAATTATTATTTTTTTCTCGCCAAACAATTTCAATAATTACGCCCTTATCACTAAAATGGAAAGAAATCTTATACCTAATGCCATACACACCCAGAAAATGAAATTTTCACAATTTTTTGCTATTGTATACTAGGTAAGTATTCAATAGTTCTACAACACCATATGATATTATTTAGTGTGTTTCAAACCAATTAGGTAATAACAAATTTTATAAACAGGACAGCACCCCACAAAATTAGCTTAGTAATATAAGGTGTATTTCTAAATTTTTTTTAAGGGGCTCAGCCAACAGCCCGTCGGTTAGAGTTTCTCATCATCTCAATATAAAGTCAAAATTACGAATACAAAAAAAAAAAAAAAAACACTTAGAAAATAAATTTATAGATGGCAATCATTTTAGATTTACATCAACTTTAAATTTACAACATTAAAATTGCGTACCATATCCAAGTATTACATATCTTTTAATGGTGATTTGATCAAAATCCCTTCATAATAAGGCTTTAATACATTGGAGACAAATACAAAATATTTGCTTTAAAAAATTTAACACATACCACTATTATCAAAATATTAAACTTAAAAGTAATATAACTTTTGATTTAAATGTCGAGTTTTAATAAAATTAGTATTTTTAGAATCCTCTCATCCAGATCTATTAAATAAGATCTATGTTGACAATGAAATTCTTGCAAAAATAAAAATATATTATTACCGTCAAAATTGATATAAACAGTAACATGTTACTCTGTGTAACAGTAACATGTTACCTTGTCTCACAGTAACATGTTACTTTGACAATATTATCTAAGAAAAAAAAAAAAAGAAGATAATTTACTTTATCCTTACTAAATTTTGTGTCTTCTCTCTTAGGGAGTTTATGAATTAAATAAATTAAGTTGTCATTTTCATCAAATAAGAGTCCAATAAAGTGATTTTGGTTAAATTTTCTAATTTTGAATACATGTTATGTATTTTTATCATAAATATAAAGTAATTTTTTTGATAAAATTACAAAATAAAATACATAACTTTATTAATATCATGTAATCATTGACTTGCAGTGTTAGGGGTTGTTTGAGGTATCCTAAATAAATGTACTTTTTGTCTTTTTAAACTAAAAAATTGAGAAAAAAAATATGAATGTTTGGGTTAACTTTTTGACTTTTTATGAAAAAATGTGTATTAAAAAATTGTATAAATTAATGTGTAGGGGAAAATTAGAATTGGGAGTTGTGCAGCCGTAATTTTTGACTTTTGGTGAATAGTGATAACTTTTTAATTTTTTGAGTAACTTTTTAACTTTTTAACAATTTATCAAACTTGGCCTTACTATTGTATTGAATTTTTTCACTTACCAGAGCGTGTACAAGGGAGTTTTGCTCATAAATTCTAACTTGCAATATTCTATTCATTGAACAACTAGCATTTAAGAATAATACATCCCATTACTCGCGAGACCTTTTGCCTTTTGCGGTTGTTTTGTTTTCCACAACTGTTTCTGTGTATATATATATATATATTGCTATATTTTAAACTAATTTAGTAACAGGCTTGCCTTGCTTAAGATAGGAAAATGTTTGGGACCCTTAGGGAGACCCATCACTCCACAGTGATGTGGATTAATGATGCGTTTATATTTTTTTTTTCTTTTTGTTTCTTATTTGGACCAATCACAAGTGAGTGGGAGTTGTGGGGGTGATGTTTTGTGAAAGTCTAAATCATTACTGTTTAAGATATATGTTGACTTTTTAATTTTTTAGTTATTTTAGTTTGAAGTTAAAAAGTTTCATTTGAGATAGATTTTTTTGACTATTTTAACTTTTGTAGAAAAAAAAATGATTATAATTTAGATGTGACATTTTATCTTATTAAATTAAAAAATATTTTTTTTTTTCTGTTTGGGAAGTGGGTTAGTTTTTTGGCTATTTTAGCCTGTGCTAAAAAGCTTGGTTTGGGAAGGGTTTTTTGACTTTTTAGCTTTTTTGGCCTTTTTTGTGAGAGAAGAGTGTAATAATTATGGGTTAGATGTGATATTTTATTTGTTGTGGCTAAAATAGCCTATTTTATCTTTTGTAGCTAAAATAGCAAAAAAAACTCTTTTTTAGTTCAAACCCAATCTAAACCTTCATGCCAAACAAATTATTAGAACTGTTTCTGTATACTTTAGTAAGCCGAAGTCTGTGAACCAAAATCAAAGAGCCTTAGAGCATCTCTAACAGTGAATCAGATTTTTCATCAAATCTGAGTAAAAAATGACTCATTTCACCAAATGTGGTAACAGATGCTCCAACGGTTCACCTTTCACCAAATTTGTCTCGGGACAACTGGCCGGTCGACCGGCCGGTTGACCGGTTAGCCAAAAAAAATTATTATTATTATTTTTTTTTTGAATTGTCTGAACTTTTTTTTGAACTTTTTGAGGGACGACCGGGTGGTCGACCGGCCGGTTGACCGATTAGGCAAAAAATTATTATTATTATTTTTTTTTTAACGGTTTGAACTTTTTTTCCTGAACTGTTTGAATCTTTTACTGGTTGACCGGTTAGTCAACCGGCCGGGCAACCGGTTGGTCGACCGGATCCTCCTTCCAACAGTCAGTAACAGTGTTTTGGTGAAATCAGTATTTTGTCGTCGATTTGATGAATTGTTTGATGAATTCTCAATCTGATATTGGTTTGGTGCAACCGTTGAAGCTGTGAACAGTGACTTTTTCATCAAAATTTAAATTTGATATCAACTCTGATGAACCGTTGGAGATGGTCTTACAAACTCAAAATTAAAAACTCATAAAATTATACAGAAATTGCAGTTAAAGGCTGAGATTTATTTATGGTTTAATTTTACAATAATAAAGTTAAATATAAATTATTAATTTAAAATTCTAGACAAATTTATGATGACTTTTTGTGAGTCTGTAGCCATGTTTAATTTACAAAATTAATAGTGAATGTATTAATAATTTCATTAAATTAGTGTGGTATTCATTATGTAAATATAGAATGAGATACAAATGTCTTACAAAGAATGAGTCTAACATGTGTATGAAGAATAAGTTTAGGTGCACATGATGTAAGATCAACATGTGGACCCACTCTTTGTGAAACATATGTGCCTCAATTTGTGTTTAGTTCTCTATGCACTTAAACTTATTGTTCATTTGAGTTTTGTAGAATTTTTTTTCCTTCTCAATTGACTATTTTCACATGATGTAAGACTCATACTTGACACTCACCTATTGTGAGACATTGGTGTCCATTCTATGTTTGATCTTTGTGTTTTTAACATTACTAAATACTAAATATTCTACCCAGTAACTTACGTAAGTGTGAGATTCATGAGAATTCTATGGTGTGTGATTTCCACATCGATTTGAGTATTTTATAAAATATTTTGTAGTTCATTTTGTAAGTGGATATAATGTACATAGAAGGGCTGGATAATAAATACCTCTTGTAAACGTAAGTTTGGTTTTGTTTTAAAAAATTTATCTTTTGAAATATTAAAAATTAATTTGATAAAAATAAACACAATTTTTTTTAAAAAAAATTTCAAAAATTATTTTTAAACAAAAATATGAAAATGTTTTTATTTAATTATAATTATTTTTTTTATCAAATTAACTTTAAATGTTTTTGAAAAAAAACCAAATAAATTGAACCTTCGTTTGTCAATGACTTTTTTAATTGGTTTTTTAGTTTTTTTGACTTTTTTACCTTGAGATTTTTTTGTTCGTTTGGTATTCTTGATTGGCTTTTTTGACTTTTTAACTTTGGAATGGTAGATTTTTTTATCCTTTTGTGATTTTTGACTTTTTGTGATTTTTTGATTTTTTTTTTTTTTTTTTAATCCTTCTGTAATTTTTTAGCCTAACTCAAAAACCAAACAAGCCCTGAGTTATGATACTTCATTAATGAACTGAACCCAAAACAAAGATGGAGGAGGTGGGCTTAATAATTATTGAAAGCAAGCAAGCAGGGAGGACGTTAATTTACTTTATAAATACAGAGAGACTTCCTCACTGATCCCTCTGCGCCTCTGCAGTTTGGTTAGTTGGTTGGTTGGGTGGTTTGGGTTTCGTTTTCATTCTTTGGGCAGAGCATAGCATTGAGTTCCAAATGGCTTCTTCTGTTTTCTCTTTTTCTCTCTTCTTCTTCCTTCTCTTCTCCTTTACCACCGCTCTCCACCTCTGCACCGCCTTCTCCGCCCAACACAGCCCTCTCCGCCACCACCTTCGCCACCCTCGCTTCGCCGGACACAACTACAGAGACGCTCTCTCCAAATCCATCCTATACTTCGAAGGCCAGAGGTCTGGAAAGCTCCCTCCTAACCAGAGGATCACTTGGAGGAGAGACTCTGGTCTCTCTGATGGCTCAGCTATGAATGTATATTTACCTTCTATTACACTAATTAGCACTCTGTCTCTTCACTTTTTTTGCTCGTATTGTTGAAGAATCGATTAGGGTTTTGCTTATTTGGGTGTGAATGTGACAATGCACCTTCTATTACACTAATTAACACTCTGTTTCTTCACTTTTTTGCTCGCATGGTGGAGGAATTGTTCTGGGTTTCACTTATTTGGGTGTGAATGTGACAATGCACCTTCTATTACACTAATTAACACACTGTTTCTTCGCTTTTTTGCTCGTATGGTGGAAGAATCGATCTGGGTTTCACTTATTTGGGTGTGAATTTGACAATGCCACCTTCTATTACGCTATTTAGCACTCTGTTTCTTCACTTTTTTGCTCGTATTGTAGAAAAATCTATCTGGGTTTTGCTTATTTGGGTGTGAACGTGACAATGCAACCTTCATTAATGCCCTGTTTCTTTACTTTTTTCCTCGTAGAGTTGAAGGATCGATCTGGGTTTTGCTTATTTGGGTGTGAATGTGACAATGCAGGTTGATTTAGTGGGAGGGTACTATGATGCAGGGGACAATGTGAAGTTTGGGTTTCCCATGGCTTTCACGGCCACCATGCTTTCATGGAGTGTGATTGAGTTTGGTGGGTTGATGAAAAGCGAGTTGTGTAATGCGAGAGAAGCCATTCGCTGGGCTACTGATTACCTTCTCAAAGCCACTGCTCAACCAGACACCATTTATGTTCAGGTTTGTGCTTTCCCTGCTCTGTTTTCTTCAGATCTTTGTGCATTTCCTACTGTACAGAATGGGAATTACATTCATGGTTTATTGTGGAATCATTGATTCATAAATTATTGGGGAAGAAAAAAAAAAACAGAAACCAGAGATCTTAGTGTGCATTGGAGTTTTTTACCAAACACATACATTAGTTTGACAAACTGTCTCCAAAAACATGACTTGATTGATGTAATGGAAAAAAGAAAAATAAAAAAGACATGATTTTGTAATGTGTGCATTGGAGTATTTTTTTTTTTTTATCAAACTCCTAAATTTGTAATTGTGTGCGTTGAAGTTGTATTGTGTTTATTGTTGTTATTTTATTTTATCAAACCCATAAATTTATTTGAGGGTCAAACTGCTTCCAAAAACACTTTTATGTAATGGGAATTACATAATGTGGTCTATTTGCACAAAAAAAAAAAAAAAAAACTGAAGTGGTAATATGGATATCGGTTTGTGTTATAGGTGGGTGATGCAAACAAGGACCACGCTTGTTGGGAGAGACCTGAAGACATGGACACACCAAGAAATGTGTTCAAGATTGACAGAAATACCCCTGGTTCTGAGGTTGCAGCTGAAACAGCCTCTGCTCTTGCAGCTGCTTCTTTGGTGTTTAGAAGAATTGACCCCACTTATGCCAAGCTTCTTGTCACCAGGGCTATCAGGGTATATATATAGAATTAACAACTTCAAAACACTCAAAACAAAAACACACACACACAAAAAAAAACAGAGCATTCTGATAAAAACAGGGGAACTCTGTTATTTTATTTTATTTTTATAATGTGCTTGTTGGGTTTTTAGGTCTTTGAGTTTGCTGATAAGTACAGAGGTGTTTATAGCAATGGGTTGAAGAAAGTTGTGTGTCCTTTCTATTGCTCTTTCTCTGGTTATCAGGTACAATCTTATGTTGTTTTTTTGAAAATTTTACCATTTTTTAATCTTTGATCGTCTTTTGATTTTTCTATGGTGTGCTGATTTTGAAGGATGAGCTGTTGTGGGGTGCTGCTTGGTTGCACAGAGCCACCAAGAACCCAATGTACCTCCAGTACATTCAAGTCAATGGCCAAACCCTTGGAGCTGATGAGTCTGATAATACATTTGGGTGGGATAACAAGCATGTTGGAGCCAGGATTCTTCTCTCCAAGGTCATATTTTTTTACTGCACCTCGAGATTTTCATTGATCCAGTAATTGGATGTGTTTTGGGACGGGGAGACAGATAGATTTGGGGTCATAAGATTTTTTACCCCCAAAAATTATGTAAATTTGTAGGAGGGGATAAATTTGCAAGTGATGTTTTAAGGTGTCTTAAGCATTTTTTTTTTTTTTTTTTTTTTTTTTGGGATAATTTCTGTCATTTTTGGATATTTTTTGGTTTCCTAAATTTTTCCTATTTTTGTCACTTGTTGTTTTTCTGCTTTGAACTGAAATTGTGCTTTGTACTGCAATTTTTCAGGCATTTCTTGTTCAAAAGCTTCAATCCCTCCATGATTACAAAGGTCATGCAGATAACTACATCTGTTCCCTGATACCAGGGACTCCCTCCTCGCAAGCCCAGTACACCCCAGGTCCCTCTCTCTCTCTCTCTCTCTCTCTCTCTCTCTAACATATATACATATATATAGAGGCAGATGGAGGTATATGATTAGTAACGGCTATTTTTACTGTTTACAGGTGGGCTTTTGTTCAAGATGAATGATAGTAACATGCAGTATGTGACATCCACCTCCTTCCTCCTCTTAACCTACGCCAAGTACTTAACCTCCGCCCACAAGGTCGTCAATTGTGGTGGTGCAGTTGTCACCCCCAATAGGCTCCGATTCATCGCCAAAAAACAGGTATGAGCAAAAGAGGCACGGGATATTCTGTCATTAAAATTATTTTGTCCTCCTATTTCAAAACACTAACTCATGACTATTTAATGTCTCCAAATTTTCACTTGTCAAAAATTTTATGTGATTCAATGATTATGAGTGTTCTATGATATGAGAATTCTTGACCAGAAAGAGATTAAAAAAACACAAACATATATTTTCATCACCCTCTCACAATAGGAGTAAGACTCACCTCATTTTGAGGGGAGGTGATAAATGTGGTGAAAAAGCATAAGATTGATTTCATAAGCGTTGAATGTGTTACATTTAACAGGTGGACTACTTGCTAGGAGACAACCCCTTGAAAATGTCCTACATGGTGGGGTACGGTCCAAGGTACCCTCTGAGGATCCACCATAGGGGATCATCTCTACCGTCCATCGCCACACACCCGGGAAAGATCCAATGCTCATCCGGTTTCAACATCATGAATTCCCAGTCCCCCAACCCAAACATCCTAGTAGGGGCCGTAGTTGGTGGGCCCGATCAGAATGACAGATTCCCCGATCAACGGTCAGATTACGAGCAATCAGAACCCGCGACGTACATCAACGCACCGCTTGTAGGAGCATTGTCTTATCTTGCTCACTCATTTGGGCAGCTCTAAAGGGGCCTCATTGGAGTCTCTATTTATATGGCTCGAGTCGTGGTGTTGGGGTTGAGACCTAAGGCTCGAGCCCCTAACGTTGTGATGAAGGTGTTATTTACATAGCCTCGTTATTTATTTATGTAGTGACATTATTAGGAAGTGTTTAATGTAATGTATTTTATGGCTTGAGTGTGAGTTTCGTGGCCGAAACGGCGTTAGTGTGTGTAAAAGGTTGTTGGTCGTATCGTGGTCTAATGAGCTTTATTTTAATAGCATTGGCCACAGCACAGGGCTGCTTTCTGCTTTCATGTGTGTTTTTTTCTTCCCAGCTTTGGGAATTGCATTGCAAAAAATATGTTTAGTTGTGTTGTGTGATTTCGGTATTAGGCCATGTTTGGCTATGATTTTTAGTTATTTAAATATGATTTTTTTTTTAAAATAAAAATTATAATATTTTAAGAAGATGAAGAAAGATAGCCAATCTAGTGGAGGGAGGGGGAGACTGCTGCAGATGGAATGGAACCCTAGTCCATGAGTCCGGGCTTTGCAAAGTCCAAAACAAGTGGCTCGAAAAATGTGGGGGTCTTTGAAAACCATTGTAGTTATTATTAATTAACAACAATGGTAGAGAGTTCTAATATTGGAGTTTTAAAGAGAGCTCTAATGATGTGGTAAGAGGAAAAAAAACAAAAATATAGACACACACAATATATCACATGTGGGCCCCTTCCATTGCCACATCATTTCTTTATTCTATTAACCAAATAGTATAACATCTCGAAATGAATATTTTATCGATAGCGTTACATGCATCAATTAGTATATTATTAATATATCAATTAGTGTTATGCTATTATTATTTATTTTATCTATTAATTAAATTATAAATACTTAAAATTTTTAAAATTATGATCATCTATTAGTAGTATACTAATTAATAGGTGTAGTCTTATTTATATTTTATACCGTTGGTGAGGGGCCCAATATTTGACCGTTGAAAGTGAGAGAGACAGGGTGAGAGAGAGACGAAAAAAGGGGGACGATGATACGCTAATTGCCTATTTGCTTCGATGTTGATAATAAAAAGCAAAGCAAAGCATTCGCAGAAACGCAGATACAGAGGATTTGTGGTGTGTCCAAAAAAGCTGCGGAGTGCAGACGTGCCAGAAGTGGGGGCTTCGACGACGGGCGTGCCTATGCTTTGACACTTGGCAGCCACTTCTCAAAGGAATGGGGGGCTTCACATAGATAGAAAAACAAACCCCCCAAACCAGCCAACCTAACGTGAGAAAAGGTGAAGGAATCGATTGTCCAAAAATTTCCTACTTTTTGTATCTAATAAAACAGTTGTATATATATTTTTTTGAACCCATAAAACAGTTATATTGTAAGTGCATGTCTGACTTGTAGGATTATAGAATATGATTAAAATTGTTAATTTATAGTCTCGCAGTTTTATATTTAATTATAAATTTTATTAACTGAATTATATATTCGACGGATATTTATTCTTAGGGGTGAGCATGGTCCGGATTGAATCGGATTGGGGTAAAACCAGGACCAATCCGTTATCTACGGTTCCTGAAAAATTGGAACCAATCCAATCCGTTTAAATCATGGAACCAATCCGAACCAATTCATTTAAATACGGATTGGATCGGTTTAGGACCACGGATTCACATAATTAAATAACAAAAATATATATATAACACTTTAATTTCATAAAAATAAAAATATAGCGCTATATTAGTTTCACAATAGCAACATGTTTTTCTATAATAGTGACATACTGTTCTAGAATTTAAACAACGATAAGAAAACTGGTTTCACCAGAAGTACTTAGACCATTACAAATTAAAACTAAAAACTAACAAACAAAAGTAATAAAAGAAGATATTATACGATTTTATGTTTGAGTTTAAATTTTATATAGAATAAAAGAAGATGCTATGGGGGAGGATGTATAATAAAAATATAGACTATTTGTATACGGTCCGGATCGGTTCCAATCCGGAACCGTGGGGTTCAATCCGGAACCGAACCACGGATTCAAAAAACCAATCCAAACCTATCGGATTGGACTGGACTGGATCGGATTACGGATTTCACGGATTTCTTGCTCAGCCCTATTTAATCTCACAAATTAAGTAAATTTTTAATATTGAGAAGGGTTAAAATCATGGTTTTTGAAAGAAAAAATAAATAAGATAGATATAGAGTAATACTATACAAACAAAAAATTCATATATAATTTATATATATATTGATGTGGGGAAAAATTAGTGAAACATTCATCTCTAACTTTGTGTAGTAGGAGAAGTCAAAAATGTTTTTTTTTATTAGTTAAGGTCCTTCAACATTTTCACAGAGAAAATTTGACTTAGAGAAATTTTGCCCGACTCAGAGAAATTTCACCCGACTTAGAGAAATTTTGGCAGAGAAATTTTGAAAATTTCTTTATGAAAATTGAAATTTCTATGAGTGGGCCAAAATTTATGAGTCAAATTTTTCTGTAAAAATGTTGAGGGACCTTAACTATTATGAAAATATTGTATATATTTTATTTTATAAAATCTTAATATTAGGAAGTTTAAAAAAAATTTCCCTTAATGTGGTTCATTGTAAACCATTCGCTTTAAAACAAAACACATAAATTTATTTATAATAAGGAAAATGTTTGAGTGCTCGAATGTTTAGGCTCGAATTCTGGCTCGAAATCTTCTTCTCTTTTATCTGTGAAGCGCAAGAAGAAGGGGAGAAAGAGAGGGAAGGAGGGAGAAACAGAGAGAAAGGGAGAAAGGGCTCTACCACGATCTGATCTTCCTCTTCCACTCCGCCCTCGCCATCACCGGCTCGCCATCACCGGCGACTGCCATCACCGGCAGATCTGTTTTCTCTATTTTTTTTTTTTTTCTGGATCTGAAGATGATCTGAAGGTAAAGGAAAAAAAAAAAAAAATTGGCTGATCACTGTTCTGTTTTTTGTTGTTGTTGTTCCTCCTCTTTCTCTTCTTCTTCTTCTTCCTTCTTTCTTCTCTTCGGCCTTTCTTCTTCTCCTCTCTGTCTGAGTCGGAATTGGTGATGATGGTGATGGTGATACCCAAAAAATTGGTGATGGTGATGATGATGAAGAGTGATGATGCTTCTGTACATCTGTAAAAAAATGAAGAGTGATGAAGAATGCTTGACCCAGATGAAGAGTGATGAAGCTATAACTAATTCTTCTTTTTTGTACAGAAGCATTACATCTGATGATCAGGTCACTCTTCATTTTTTTTTACAGAATTCTTCATCACCATCACCAATTTTACAGAAGAAGAAGAAAAAAAATGGTGATGATTGACCCAGCAGACTTCTTCTTCTTGTTGATGAACAATGATTGACCCAGCAGACTTCTTCTTGTTGATGAACTCAGAAAAACGCGAGAAGAAAAGAAAAAAAAAAAAAAGGAAAAAAAAAAAAAGACACCAAAACGACATCGTTTTGGTATCGAGCCACGGTCGAGCCACAGCCTCTCGAGCTACGTAGCGCGATCGTTATAATAATAGCAATGTTATATCACTGTTATCAAACTTTTTATATAAACTTTATATATGTTTAGTATTTTCCTTCCAGTATTAATCATTTTAATCAAACAAGCCTAAACTTACAATTATTACTCAAAATATATGTTCTCAAAAGAATGTAACCATATGCAGCTAAATACTTTTTAATCTTATATCAATTGATAAAAAATAAAATAAAATAAATTACTTTTGAATTTGGATTGTGAATTCAGAAAAGTTGAAATATGCATTATATTTTGGAAAAGGTTTTATTCCAATCTAAGATGTATGAGTTCCTACAACCCAAATAATGTGACACTCTAAAATTGGTTAAGAGATTAGAATCCTAATTATTTTAGGTAACATATTTTTTTGGAATTAAATCATTTTCTAAAAATATAAAATTTAATTTTGGCAAATTTTGGATGACCCACCAAAACTTTTTTTTTTTTTTTTCCCCTTCTTAATCAAATTGTTCCACAATTGTCTTACATAATTAATATCAGTTGAAAATCTACATACATTAAGCAACATTGTATGCTGTAGAAATGTAGAAAAAAATTCTCAATGTTTTAAAAAAAATTAAATGTGCAAATAATTTTAAATATTTTAAATCTACATACATTAAATGTGCAAATAATTTTAAAATATTTTATCTAAATACATTAATGTGCATTTAATTCTCAAAGATTTTAATAATTTTAAAATTTTGATTAAAATATGAAAAAGTTACTAAAGACAAAATTAAAAAAGGAAATAAAAAAATCAAAATCATTTTTAAAAAATAAAACCAAACACACTTATTTTTGTTAACAAAATTTTACGATACACAATGTTATGTATGTAAGTTTTCAACCCGTACTAATTGTAGAACAATTTAATCGTGCAAAAAATAAACAAATAAAAATTAGCTGATAAGTTATCAAAAAAATTGCCAATGTTGATTTTTTTTTTTTTAGATAAAAATTTAATTACAAAAAACATAAATAAATTAGAATAAAAGGTGGTAGCTCGAATTTCCAAGGGTCGAATGGCCCGAAATTTCAGAGAAGAGAGGGAGAGAAGAGAGGGAGAGAGGCTCGTCTGGTTCTGCCGACGACAGCGGAGGACGAGGACGACCGCGAGGAGCTCGTCGCCTCTGCAGGAGCTCGTCGCCTGTGACTCCGCCGTCGCCTCGCCGCCGATCGTCGCCTCGCCGTCCTCGTCGTAGCTCCGCCTGTCTCGCCGCCCCGCCTCCGCCCCTGCCTCACCCCGAGTTTGTTGGCCCCCTCCCCTCCCCTCCCCCTCCTCCCCTCCCCTTCCCCTCCCCCTCCTCTCCCCCTCCTTCTTCCTCCTCTCGTCTTCTTCTTCCCTCTGCAGAAAAAAAAAAAAAACAAAACACAAAGGGCAAAACGACGTCGTTTTGCCCTTTCGACCCATTCGACCCACGCTCTTTCGAGCTACCAACCGGGATTGAATAAATTACCTAAGATGAGTAGGATTCCAAATACAAGTTTTCTTGAATTGCGTAATTTCTTAGCCAATCATAAGGCGCTACATTACTTGGGATGTAAGAGCTCCTACATCTTAGATCGGAGAAAACATTCACCTTATATTTTAATCTTTTTTTTAGTATTAGGCATTATATTTTAGCTTCAACCTCTACTAATTGTAAAACAATTTAATCGTACAAAAAATAAACAAATAAAAATTAGCTGATAAGTTATCAAAAAATTGCCAATATTGAATTTTTTTTAGATAAAAATTTAATTACAAAAAACATAAATAAAGTTACCTAAGATGAGTAGGATTTCAAATACAAATTTTCTTGAATTGCGTAATTTCTTAGCCAATCATAAAGTGCCGCATTACTTGAGATGCAAGAGCTCTTACATCTCGAGTTTTTTGTACTAGGCATTATATTTTGGGCTAATTACACTAACAGTCCCTATAATTTGGGACTTGTGTCACTTTGGTCTCTGATTTTTCAATTGTGACACATTTGACCATGAATTTTGAATCTTATTTCAAATAAGGACAATTAAAGATACCATTACTCAATTTCAAGGGCAAAGTCGTCAATTTGATAAAATATAAACTAATTTGACAAAAATAAATGTCAAAAAAATATTTTTGATTTTTTAAAAATTATTTCTACCCACCAAAGATAAAATTATGTAAAATTGATAAATCTTTTACACATTTATTTATTTTTTTTACCAAATTAATTTTCATTATGTGTTTGGATGATGATCATGTAATGGGTAGTTGTTAGGCTTTTAATGTGTAATCGATATATTTAATATATGAAATGTTTTTAGTTTTGAATTTTTTGATTTAATGGATTGGTTTAATAATGATATCAAAGTTGTAGCCATATTTGACTTTTGAAAAAATAGAAATTAATTTAATGAAAATAAAAACAACCACCCATTACATGATCATCATCCAAACATATAATAAAAATTAATTTGTTAAAAAAAATAAATGCGTAAAAGATTTATCAATTTTACATAATTTTATCATTGGTGGGTAGAAACAATTTTTAAAATTTTAAAAATATTTTTTGACATTTATTTTTGTCTAATTAATTTATATTTTATCAAATTGACAACTTTATTCTTGAAATTGATTAATAGTATATTCAATTGTCCTTATTTGGAACAAGATTCAAAATTTAGAGTTAAATGTGTTACAATTGAAAAATTAATGATCAAAGTGACACAAGTCCTAAACTATAGGGACCTTTACTGTAATTCGTCTTTATAGTCTACTAATACTACTAGTGTCAAAATTAATTAGAGGCCCTCTCTTGCCTTTGCTCAAGGCTGCCAGCGTTTAGTAAATATAATTGTTGGTGTTTTTAATATTAATGTTATTGTAAGAGTTGTGATTTATCAATTTTTTGCCCAACTTTTATTTTTTGCTAGTTGAAACAGGACAAAGAAGTAGACCAAACAGACCAGACTAAAAACAAATTACAAGAAGACGTGCTTGGGTCGTAGTAAATTCAGTAAAGAGCTTTGAAGCTGAGGCCGCAAGCTGATTGACAACTAGCTTCAAACAGAGCACAATTCCTATTAACCCAAATACACCATGCCGCAACACACAAGAAGCCGAAAGCGTCCGAATCCAACGATTCCTAAACTGTAAGAAACCAACCAAATAAATCACCCTTGCCTCGCATGAACTTCCAATTCATCAAGCCCGAAACATGTGACCAAACATCAACGGCCTGTGAAAATGATCAAAATATGTGAGTTCAATGTCTCTCTATCTTTACTAATTTTTGTCATTGTGTTTTCAAATTTTTGGGTAATTCTTGGAAAGTAGTCTGAATTGGCTGAGACAACTTTTTTTTTCACCACGTATAATTCTGATCCTTAATGTTCTTGTTTTTTTTTTTTTTGAACAGCTGATTCTTAATGTTCAATCTACAAACTTTGAACCATTTGGTTGCAATATGTAAAAGTAGATAATAAAATTAAAGCAATCAATTAGTTAAAACCACAACCCTCTTACTCTTATCATCTTGAATTTATAGAAGAAAAGAATATGCTTTATAAACAACCAAACAAACCTAAAAGAAGAAATATTTTAAAAGAGTAATGATATACAAATAAAAATACATAATTTTTTTTATAATATATATCTTTCATTTTAAAACAAAACACTCATAAAGATGAATTTATTTATAAAAATGATATTTTCACATAATTCTTGTAGAAGTTTTTGTATAAATTCTATGTAAGAATATCTATCATTTTCTAATTAGAGTGACATTATTTTTGAGTTGGATCCCTTTAGGAAGTGTAACTACTAACTAACTTCTCCTTTTGACAACTACAGATCAACCATCTCACACAGGCAACTTTTGAAGTAAAGCAGAAGTTAGGATAAAAATGGGGATGAGTACTGTGGCCAAGTGAGCCAAGTGTTTGATTAGTTTTTTTTTGGGTTCTTTGTCTCACTTTGTAATCTGCAAAAATATTCTATGGAATTTGGAAGGACTTGCCATTTGATCAGAATCAGTTATGGATATGTAAGAACCAACAAAAGTGTAAAATCTTATCAACTAAGAATATTTTAGATGCACTGTATATAAGAGCATATCAAGTTACCAAATTATTTGCACCCAAAACACAATACAAACCACACATACTCTCTCTCTCTCTCTCTCTCTCTCTCTGTCTTTCTAAAATATGGCACGGCCTCAAGCTGATCTTGGCAAAATAGGTGAGGAAGCGTTTAAAATCCTGGAAAAACAGCTACTGGAAGAAAAGAAGGAGGCAAGGCCAAACCGCGACCCGGTGGTGATGGGAATCATGGATAAGGATGCAGCCAGGCTTTGGAAAGGGGTGCACGTTGTAAATTTCACCCCAAAATTAAGATCCCCCAAAAAGATTGAACACTATGTAATGTTCAAATGATCATCAGCAATTCAGCATGCATGTTTCAATACTGCCCTTTCTTTTCTTTTCTTTCCTTTTTTTTAATTTAATTTTTTTTTTATATTGTAGTTTTCATTGTAAATTACAGCTTTGACATTATGCATATATAGTGTAGTCACAGTATATATGCTATGTGAAATTTTAGCAGTGTACAAATTTTCCAACTCATGTCTACTATCCTCTAGTTATAACTTGCCTTTTCACTTTATTTATTTTTTATTTATTTAAAACTCATAAACAAGTTTCAGCATAACATCTCACTTCCCAGACCTTGCAATGTTGAGATAATTGCCCCAAAAGCTTGAAAATTAAACTTCTGGCCCTATCACCCCAAAATTAATGAGATCGATGAGGATTCTCTTTAATCCAAAATCTGGACTAGAGGAGGTTGTTTGGGCCCATGTAGCCCACCACAGGTCCTGTTTTAATGATTTAAACCATTTATTTTGTTGGACACTTCATGTATTTTATCCATAGAAAAGTTAGGTCAATCTGATAATTGTAACTTGTTCAATTTACCGTATTTTTTACTAAAACAATAGAACACAATTGTGTTTTTAAAAAATAAATTATAATTTTTTTTGATGACAAAGATAATAAATTGAACAAAATGAACGATTCAGATCATCTACAGATCCAAACAACCCCCTGCAGTCCAGATTTGCTAGAAAATTATTCTCCATTTAGCACACCTCGGAATTAATTGACAACTTTTGAAATTTGAGATGTTTAAGGATATGAAGTAAAAGAAAAAAAGAGAACCAAAATAGAAAAATAAGAAGAATACTAGGTGAAGCATGAAATTTTCTTCTTTAAAAAAAAAGAAAAAAAAAGAAGAAGAAGATATGGAGAAGAGGAAGAAGAAACTGAAAATGAAAATTGAATTGAAACAATAGAAAAAGACAAAATCAGGGGAATAAGGAAGGGATTTTTTTTTTAGGGTCCCTGATATTATGATTTTATAGTATAAAAGATATCAAATATTTTCATAATGTTTGAGGTCCCTCAGTATTGACCTAGAGAAATTCTCTTCAGACTTTTTAGAGAAATTCTGAAAATTTCTTTGGACTTCTCCAGAGAAATTCTCTGGGAGATCTTTCATACAACAACCAATCCAATATTGAGTGGTTCACTTCCCAGAGAAATTCTGGGAGATCTTTTATACAACAACTAATCCAATATTGAGTGATACACTTTCTGGAGAAATTCTTTGGACTTCCCAGAGAATTTTTTCCCAGAGAATTTCTTTGGATTCTAGTTTAGAGATTTTCAGAGAATTTCACTGCGTTTAAACTAGAAAATTTCTCTGTCTGAGAGAAACTGACTGAAATGAGAATTTCTCTAGGTTCAAACTAGAGAAATTCAAAACTAGAGAAATTCAGAGAAACTTGAATTTTCTTTGGCTTTGTTCACAAAGAATTGAAATTTCTTTGAGTTTTCAAATTTTCTCTGTGTTTTGACCAAATTTTATGTGTTTATAAAATTTCTCTGCAAATATGGTCAGAGAAATTTTACTGACCACTTCTCACAAGCATAACAACAAACACCTTCAATGCATAATCAAACAGACTGGGAATATACAAATCTCATTGTCAATTTCTTTGACAAGATGGAATATACGAATTTGAAAAAAAACCAAATTGATATATATCAGCATAACCAACAACAAATGAATACCCAATTAGAAGAAACCATAGCATTGTTTGGTTAATGGAAAATGAAGTACACAAACAACCTACCTCCTATGGATCTGATGCGAATGGACAACTTTTTCTTTCTTTATACGTTTTGCTTCATCTATTTATACGCCGTGTTTCGTCCATTCTCACCTCATGATCGAATACTGACCTTCTACGCCCGTCAAGTCCATCGTAGGTGAGAGCTGGTTGTCCGCAAGACAAATCGGTAAAGAGAGACTAGAGAGAGAAAGAGAAAACTAAGGTTCATGGACGAACATGATGAGCTCCAAGTCACTGAGTTCAAACAAAAGGTTCATCGATACGATCTTTCAAACAAGTGGTTTGTCGGAGGTGGCAACGGAGAGGTAGCGACGGCAAAAGAAGCAGTGGCAAAGATGAGCGAGAGAGGAGAAGAGGAGAAGAGGAAAGAGAAGCAACGGCGAAGATGAGAGTGTAGAGATGAGCAAGAAAGAGAGAGAGAATGATAGGTGAGACATATGGGATGGGTGAGGGACCTTAGCCAACACAAAATAATATTGTGAATTTTTCCCATTATTAAAAATGAGAGAGGGATCTTAGACTAATTTTCTCAAAAAAGAAAAAGGAGAGAATTGAATATAAAAAACAAAAAATAAAAAAAGATTAAGATAGAGATAGAGAGAAAAATCATAACAAAATAATACTAACAACTCACATGTTGGTGGTCCCATATAGTGAATACACTTTCGGTATGATGTTTTCCATGCAATTAGGATTGCTCTAAAGCATTCGATAAAAACATGAAGTTGTTTTAATAAATAAATAAATCCAACTCAGTAAAATTGAGCTAGAAAATCACGACTTTGAAAGAAGATATTTTTTTGGGTTCCATTTTAATTCATATTCCCAAAGCTCCAAGAGGTCTTATCCATATTCCTTTTTGGACATATGCCTTTCAATAAAGGATAACTATTTGAAATTTTATTTTAGAATATTTCACAATCAACAGTTCTACAAACTCAAAAAGAAAAAATCAAAAAATTATCCAGAATTTATAATTAAATGTCAAAATTCATTCATAGTGTGACCTTACAATAATCTCTAAATATACATATAGATTTAAAATTCTAAATCATTGTCTGATTTATTTTGTGGGTGCATAAAGTTTATGTTTCTTGAGGTTCCTTATTCCTTTCTCCAATTCTCTTCACTTGGTCTTGTTTGCTAGAATTGGAAATAGAGAGTACTTTTTTCTACATAGATGATTCCACACTTCAACATCCTTTCATCAAAAAAATATCGTCATGACGCTATGTTACTATATCCCAATTATTTGGTCTTGATAGGATCAAATATGTTCTATCTCCAAATATCAGGAAATTTATATATTCCAAAAATAGAATATACGGTGTATGATATAGATTTAGGAAGGAGATTGTGTGCATCCACCACTGGCCAACTATTTATGTCGGTGGGTCTATCTTTCATGAGTCACATTTTAATAATTTGTTCCATTTATTTTAAAAGTTTATGTTTTTAGATCATCTATATAAAAAATAAATTGATTTGCCAATTATAGCTAAAATATTTTATTATATTTTTGAGAAAAAAAAATATAATAAGTATGATTTTAAAAATAAAACTTCTATTTTTTTTAAAAGACAAATCCTATAAAATAATATGATTAACATAGCAAATTGATTTTTTCATGAAAAACATGAGTTTACACAGCGAACGAATTAGATAGTCATAGTGAGGCTCATTTCAGTCTTTTCAAACCCAACTAGATAGTCCAGTCTTCCAAGGTGAACTAGACACAATCTACTTTCTAGTCACATTTATAATAAATTTAATTCATACATTTTATTTTTGTAATAACAATTGGCGTAATTTTTCTAGGTGGGAATATTATTGGTGCTCCAAAGATAGATGAGAATATACATTAGTGAGACCACTTGGAGGGGCCACCGAAAGCAGATGAAATAAAATATATTCACTCCTCTGCATATCACAATTCAGAGAAAAGTAATTTGAAAAGTCATATGTTGAAGGGAGAAGATAGGAGGTGGAACAATATCCAAATGCAATTACTATAAAAGGGCAATGCCAGTTTGATCTGTTTGGCAGATCACACAGCGCTCAAAAGACTACTAATACATAGCCAAGAAGAGATCAAGTGAAATGGGTACTCCAACTGAGATAGCTAATGTTGGGTTGGAAGCCTTTGGATTGCTAGAGGGGTCTTTGAGGGCCCCACAAAAGAGGCCTACTCTTAATCAGAACCGTCCACATCATCAACTCCACCTTCACTCTGCTACTCATCAAGTTGTTCATGCAAGAGAAAGAGAAACTATTGATTGTTATCAGGCAGCAAAGAAGTATGGTGGGCTAGTGATTGCTGAGTATCGAACCACTACAAAACCACCACTTCGTCAGATGTATTAAGCTTATCTTGGTGTGATGTATTATTTATAGGTGTGAAAATTGCAGTATATCACTAGCTTGTTTTCTGAATTGGTGAAGCTTCTACGAATAGACTCACCTTATGTTTACTGTGTCACTATGAAAGTTGTGCTATATATATAATCTCTGTATTTATTTTGTCTAAATTTCTCTTTTTTTCCCTCTCCATTCGAAATTGATTCAATGTGCATTTTTCATTTTGAAATAAAATACTTATAAAGAAAAATTTATTTACAAGAAAAATATAACCACATTATTCTTGTAGAATTTTTTTATACGAATTTTGTGTATGAATTTAATTTTTCCTAACATTTACACCAACCAATATCTTATACATGAAAGGAGTATTATTTGAATCTCTTACAAAACAGAGGGTCCAAGTGTATTTATTGTGCACTACGCACGGTTAAAAAAAATAAAATAAATAACACCAACACCCCTTCAATTATCGGTGAATATTATTTTATCTCTATTATCAATAAATTTATACATTTTGACCCCTTCAATTTTAAAAATATATTACTTTCACACATGCATACCGTTTATATAGATCACATCCAAAAGATATGTATTATGATTTTCATAGTTGATAGAATTAATATATCCGAATACGTAGATGAGAGAGTAAAATAATATTTCCTAATAATTAAAGAAATTTTAATGTAAATAATATATATTTATGTTTTGTTTATTTTTTATTTTATTTATTTTTAAACCGTGATGCACAAAAGTAATAGACCCATATTACTAAATACACTTGACCCTCTGTTTTGTAAGAGAACAAACTATCTCTCCTTTTAGCAAACATAAAAATATATATTCGCATTGTTTCTATGTTGCTATATGAAAAATGACTCAATCTCCTACATGGTAATATATTGGGGTTATTAAGAGCATCTCCAACGGTTCACTTGATTTTTCATCAAATTTGAGTTAAAAAGTGGCCATTTCCTTAATTTGATACTTCGCGCTCCAACGGTTCAGTATCAAATCCTTTTCATCAAATTTGCGTTGGGACAACCGGTTGGTTGACCGGCCGGTCAACCGGTAAAAGCAAAAAAAATTTTTTTTTATTTTTTATTTTTGATTTTTTTTGAACTTTTTGAACCTTTTGGTGGTTGACCGGGTGGTCAACCGGCCGGTCGACCGGGTGGTCGACCGGTTAGGCAAAAATTATTATTATTATTATTTTTTTTACCGGTTTGAATCTTTTTTTTGAACTGTTTGAACTTTTGGTGGGCGACCGGTTGGTCAACCGGCCGGTCGACCGGTTCGTCTCTTGGCAACGGTCATGTACAGTGTTTTGGTGAAACGCGGAGTCTGTCATCAGTTTGGTGAAACTTTTGCTGAAATCTCATTTTGGTATGACTTTGGTGCAATCGTTGGAGCATGAAAAAGTGGGTTTTTCATCAAAATTTAAATCTGA
The DNA here is from genome assembly GCA_030407325.1 of Camellia japonica. NCBI lineage: Eukaryota > Viridiplantae > Streptophyta > Magnoliopsida > Ericales > Theaceae > Camellia > Camellia japonica. The sequence goes on along the minus strand of JAPPVO010000024.1, from coordinate 41,682,027 downwards.
TGCTGGGTTTGGTTCACCGTTGGAGATGGTCTAACTGACAGTTATGCGAGGGGAAAAAAAAATACAAATTCATAAATAAATAAAAAATTTGTAAATTTAATTATTAATTTTTATAATTTTTTTTATTAATTTATAATTTTTTTTTTCAATATTCACTGATGTCATATTCCCTCTAATATAATTGACAATCAAGAGATTTCTTATTTTAAGGGGTTGATTTACACGTGACATCATGTTGACAGTGAAATAACCAGTGAAAAATTACGGACAACTATGACTTATGACGACATCACACAAAAATAGGTGAACCAAACAACCAAAATAGTAATGCATTTATTTCAAGAAGCTACCACAAATTGCTTGAGTGGTCATAAAAATTGGTACCAAAAACTTTGTATAAAGAATCTGAAGATGGTGAAATCATTTAACTATAGTCTCTGGCTTTTTAATTGTCTCTTTCAACTTGAAAAAATATATATATATATATATATATATATAAACTGTAGTTCAAGGGTCAAGGCCACAATGGCCCTGGTGGGAAGATTAGAGGTGAAATTTGCTTTCTTCTTGGGTTTGGTTTTGCTCTCTGGTAGGGCTCAAGGTGCCACTCATAACCTTCTTGGCAATGCTCCTACAGTTTTTGATGTTACAGAGTATGGTGCCAAGGCAGATGGACTGACAGAGTGTGCACAGGTGAGTTTTTATTTGCACAAAAAATAATTATAAAATCGGATGTAATTCTTTTATATGAGTGTGGAGTTTATTTCATATGAGAATGTCGTGTTTGATTTTGTGACTGATTTCTGTATTCATACACTATTTTTTTCGTAATCATTATGTTGGTGATTTTTTCCAAGCCAAACATGTTTTTGTCTCGAAATTCATATCAACTTGTGCCAATATACTCTCAAATCATTAGATTATGTGAAAAATTTGGAAATATAATCTAATAGTAAGAACAAGGGGGTGCGTTGGAGACGGAAGATCTGGTACCATTTCTAAACATAATTTTTGTGCACAATTCTCGCATAGAATGCTGTGATTGTTTTATCGGAATTTCATTTCAGATTAAAAACTCATTTTAGCTTACAATTTCACAAATATCATTTTTAAATGAAAAAAATGTCACCCGTTGCTCACATGACAAATTTCATCAACTCTATTGACACCAAATTAATAGAAGGGCCAATTTTCAAACTAAGGTTTCGTTTGGGAAGTCATGGTTGGGGCTTTTTTGGCTATTTTAGCCACAAAAAATAAAATAGGCTATTTTAGCCATAACAAACAAAACATCACATCCAACCCATAATCATTACATTCTTCTCTCACAAAAAAACTCAAAAAAACCAAAAAGTCCTTCCCAAACCAAGCTTTTAAGCCCAGGCTAAAATAGCCAAAAAAGCCAAAAAGCTAAAAAGCCAACCCACTTCCCAAACGGAGGCTAAGTAAAAGTGCATGAAATTGATTGTTACAACGAAAAGGGAAGAACCAAAATAAAATTTGATGTAAAAAATGCAAGGATACAAATTATAATATACCCTTTATCTTTTTTTTTTGGGGGGGGACCTAACTTTATCTTGTTTATTCTTGAATAAATTACACAGACCTCTCTTAACATTTGTTAATATTACATCTAACCCCAGTAGTATGAGAAAATTACACCAGTCTCCTCAGCAATTGAGTTGCATTTCAATTCACCCCTCAGCGTTAAAAATCCGTCAGGAACTTAACAGAATATTATGACATCATCTAATTTTTCTTGGAATTTCCTGTTTTGCCCTTAGATTGATTGAATGGCATAAATCAAATGGGTCAACCGAATTACCTAACTAAAAAACACCTCTATCTGTCTACATTTTCTCCTTGGCAGCCATTGTCAACCGCCCCCCAATTCGCCTAAACTCATCTCCTTCTTCCATAGCAGAACCCCTTTCCCTCTGTCTTGCTTCTCTATCGAATCGGTACGGGAGATTGGGATTGAAGAAAGGTTTTCATTGAAGGAGACAAGAGGTCGTGATTTGGAATCTGGGACCATGATGCTGTTGGGAAAGTGATGGTGAAGGTTGCGATGATCTGGGTATGGCTGGTGTTGTTGTTGGTAGGTTGCCTTTTTTGTTTTCGAAAAGAGTGGGTTAAAGAGGATGTAGAGGAGCTGTTTGATAAAATGTCTCAAAGAGGAACTGAGAAGGAGGAGGAGGAGAATAAACGGTGGTATGCAGTGGTGATTTCGGTATTAGGCCATGTTTGGCTATGATTTTTAGTTATTTACATATGATTTTTTTTAAAAAAAAAATTATAATATTTTCCCTCCACTAGATTAGCTATCTTTTTTCAGCTTCTTAGGGGAAGATTGAATGGAACCCTAGTCCATGAGTCCGGGCTTTACAAGGTCCAAAACGAGTCGCTCTAAAAATATGGGGGTCTTTGAAAACCATTGTAGTTATTATTAACCAAATAGTATAACGTCTCGAAATGAATATTTTATCGGTGGTGTTATATGTATCAATTAATATATTAAATAATATACCAATTAGTATATACTAACTAGTGTTGTACTATTATTACTAATTCTATTTATTAAGTAAATTATAAATATTTAAAACCTTTAAAATTAGAATAATACTATATGTACTAATTAATGTACACGTTAGTGTACTAACAGATAATGCGGCATCATTTGTATGATTTTAAGTATTTGTAATTTGTATAATAAATGTGGTCAATAATAATATTATAACACTAGTTGGTGCATATAGTACAACTGTTAAAATTATATCACATCATCTATTAATAATATACTAGTTAATATACTAATTGATATATATATATATATATATATTCTTATTTATATTTTCGACCCCGCTACGTAGCTCGAAATTCTTTGGCACGAATTTGGCTCGACACCAAAACGACGTCGTTTTGGTGTCGTTTTTTTTTTTTTTTTTTTTTTTTTTGTTTTTTTCTGGTCTGAAACTGAGACGATGGTCTGAAGCTGAGACGATGAAGAAGAAGAAGAAGAAGAAGAAAAAGAAGAAGAGGAGGGGAGGGGAGGGGGAGAGAGAGAGAGATCAACCCAAATCAAACCCGAGTTCAACTTCATATCCAAACCCAAGTAAAAAAAAAATATGTTTGTTTATATGGCAGATTCAGATCAGATCCAAGTAAAAAAAAATATGGCAAAAAAAATATGAGTTCATCTTCATATCCAAACCCAATTAAAAAAAAATATGTTTGTTTATATGCCAGATTCAGATCAGAATATGGCAGATTCAGATCAGATCCAAGTAAAAAAAAATATGGCAAAAAAAATATGAGTTCATCTTCATATCCAAACCCAAGTAAAAAAAAATATGTTTGTTTATATGGCAGATTCAGATCAGAATATGGCAGATTCAGATCAGATCCAAGTAAAAAAAAAAATATGGCAAAAAAAATATGGCAGATTCAGATTCAAACCCAAGTAAAAAAATAAATAAATATACAAAAAACATCATCTTCTTCCGATCAACATCTTCAGATCTCTCTCTCTACAGATCCGAACAAGGCATGGTGTTGATCAACATCGTCAATCTCTCTCTCTTCAGATCTCTCTCTCTTCAGATCAACATCGTCAATCTCTCTCTCTACAGATCCGAACAACAACCCGACACCAACCCATTACAGTTCTCCATCCACCACCTCGACCCATTACAGATCCGAACAACAAAATCTGTAGAGATGGGTTTTGTGAATTCCCAGAAAACAGAGGAAGGTGAAGAAGCAAAAGAAACAGAGGGTCATACTATGGTCAATAATTGCTGGGAATGCTGATTATAGATATGGAATCAAGGAGATAGAGATGGGTCAAAAGAAACAGAGGGTCATAATCTGTAGAGCCAAACTCTTCTTCCTCCTCTCTTCTCTCTCTCTCCTCTTCCTTCCCTTCCCTTCCCTTCCCTTCCCTCTGTGTTCGAAAGAGAAGCAAAAAGAAAAAACAAAAAAAAAGAAAAGAAAGAAGGAATAGCCAAAACGACATTCGAGCCACTATTCGAGCCATCCATTTCGAGCAACGAAGTATTTTCTTTATATTTTATACCGTTGGTGAGGGGCCCAATGTTTGACCGTTGAAAGTGAGAGAGACAGGGTGAGAGAGAGACGAAAAAAGGGGGACGATGATACGCTATTTGCCTATTTGCTTCGATGTTCATAATAAAAGCAGAGCAGAAACAGAGAGAAAGGATTTGTGGTGTGTCCAAAAAAAGCTGCGGAGTGCAGATGTGCCAGAAGTGGGGGGCTTGGACGACGTGCCTGCTTACTTTTGTCTTGTCTGACACTTGGCAGCCACTTCTCAATGGAACGGGGCTTCACATAGATAGAGAAACAAACCCCAACCCAGCCAAGCCTAACGGGGGGAAAAGGTAAAGGAATCGATTGTCCAAAAATTTTCCTACTTTTTTGTATCTAACAAAACAGTTGTATACATATTTTTTTGAACCAATAAAACAGTTATAGATTGTAAGTGCATGTCCGACTTGTAGGATTATAGAATATGATTAAAATTGTTAATTTATTGACTCACAGTTTTATATTTAATTATAAATTTTATTGATTAAATTATATACGGATATTTAATTTCACAAAATTAGTAAATTTTTAATATTGAGAAGAGCTAAAATAATTGTTTATGAAAGAAAAAAAAGAAGATATTGAGCAATACTATATAAATAAAAAATTCATATATAATTTTTATACATATTGATGTGGGAGAAAATTAGTGAAACATTCATCTTTAACTTTGTATAATAGGAGATGTCAAAGATGTTTTTTTTATTTATTAGTTAAGATCCCTCAACATTTTCACAGAGAAAATTTGACTCAGAAAAATTTTGCCTGACTCAAATAAATTTCGACCTCAACTCAGAGAAATTTCAAAATTTCTCTAGTATGATCACAGAGAAATTTCGAAAATTTCTTTGTGAAAATTGAAATTTCTATAAGTGGGGCAAAATTTCTCTGAGTCGAATTTTTTTTGTGGAAATATTGAGGGACCTTAACTACTATGAAAATATTGTATATAATTTATCTCATAAAATCTTAATATCAGAAAGTTTAAAAAAAATTTCCCTTAGGCCTCGTTTGCCAAGAACTCTTTTTAGCCAAAAAGTCAAAAAGTTACTAAAAAAATCAAAAATCCAACAACTCATACCAAAAAGTCAAAGATTCCATTTTCTCTCTACTTTTTGCATATTTTTTCGTAAAAAGTTAAAAAATCATCTCAAACATACTAGTTTTTTTTACATCACATTTTAGCTAAAAAGCCAAAAAGTTACTAAAAAAATATGTTCCCAAACGAGGCCTTAATGTGATTCATTGTAAACCATTCACTTTAAAACAAAACACATAAATTTATTTATAATAATAGCAATGTTATATCACTCTTATCAAACTTTTTATATAAACTTTATACATGTTTAGTATTTTCCTTCCAGTATTAATCATTTTAATCAAACAAGCCTAAACTTACAATTATTACTCAAAATATATGTTCTCAAAAGAATGTAACCATATGCAGCTAAATACTTTTTAATCTTATATCAATTGATAAAAAATAAAATAAAATAAATTACTATTGAATTTTGATTGTGAATTCAGAAAAGTTGAAATATGCATTATATTTTGGAAAAGGTTTTATTCCAACCTAAGATGTATGAGTTCCTACAACCCAAATAATGTGACACTCTAAAATTGGTTAAGAGATTATAAATGTATTTAGAATTCTAATTATTTTAGGTAACATATTTTTTTGGAATTAAATCATTATCTAAAAATATAAAATTTAATTTTGGCAAATTTTGGATGACCCACAAAATTCCCCCCCCCCCCCCCCCCCTCATAATCAAATTGTTCCACAATTGTCTTACATAAATGTTGTAGAAATTTAGAAAAAAAATCTCAATTTAAAAAAAAAAAAATTAAATGTGCCAATGATTTTAAATATTTTAAATCTACATACATTAAATGTGCCAATAATTTTAAAATATTTTATCTAAATACATTAATGTGCATTTAATTCTCAAATATTTTAATAATTTTAAAATTTTGATTAAAATATGAAAAAGTTACTAAAGACAAAATTAAAAAAGGAAATAAAAAAATCAAAATTATTTTTAAAAAATAAAACCAAACACACTTATTTTTGTTGCAAAATTTTACGGCACACAATGTTATGTGTAAGTTTTCAACCCGTACTAATTGTAGAACAATTTAATCGTACAAAAAATAAACAATTAAAAATTAGCTAATAAGTTATCAAAAAAATTGCCAATATTGAATTTTTTTTTAGATAAAAATTTAATTACAAAAAACATTAATAAGTTACCTAAGATGAGTAGGATTCCAAATACAAGTTTTCTTGAATTATGTGATTTCTATAAGGTGCCACATTATTTGAAATGTAAGAGCTCCTACATCTTGGGTTGGAGAAAACCTTCTCCTTATATTTTAGTCTTTTTTTTGTATTAGGCATTATGTTTTAGCTTCAATCTGTACTAATTGTAAAACTAGTTAATCGTACAAAAAATAAACAAATAAAAATTAGCTAATAAGTTATCAAAAAAATTGCCAATATTGAATTTTTTTAAAGATAAAAATTTAATTACAAAAAAACCTAAATAAGTTACCTAAGATGAGTAGGATTCAAAACATAAGTTTTCTTGAATTGTATAATTTCATAGCCAATCATAAGGTGTCATGTTACTTGAGATGTAAAAGTTCCTACATTTTGAATCGGAGAAAACGTTCTCCTTATATATAAGTTTTTTTTGTATCAAGCATTATATTTTAGTCTACTAATACTACTAGTGTCAAAATTAGTTAGAGGCCCTCTCTTGCCTTTGGTCTAGGCTGCCAGCGTTTAGTAAATGGAAAATGTTTGGTAGCCCGAATTTTTGTGGTTTGAATAGTTTAAATGTGTCAAAACGACGTCGTTTTATATTCAAAACGACGTCGTTTTATATTCAAAACGTCGTCGTTTTGAGTTTTTTGAGCCATTCGAATCATGTTTTTTCGGGCCACCTAGCATTGTTGTTAGTAAATATATTTGTTGGTGTTTTTAATATTAATGTTATTGTAAGAGTTGTGATTTATCAAATTTTTGCCCAACTTTTAATTTTTGTTAGTTGAAACAGGACAAAGAAGTAGACCAAACAGACCAGACTAAAAACAAATTACAAGAAGACGTGCGTGGGCCGTAGTAAATTCAGTAAAGAGCTTTGAAGCTAAGGCCGCAAGCTGATTGACAACTAGCTTCAAACAGAGCACAATTCCTATTAACCCAAATACACCATGCCGCAACGCACAAGAAGCCGAAAGCGTCCGAATCCAACGATTCCTAAACTGTAAGAAACCAACCAAATAAATCACCCTTGCCTCGCATGAACTTCCAATTCATCAAGCCCGAAACATGTGACCAAACATCAACGGCCGGTGAAAATGATCAAAATATGTGAGTTCAATGTCTCTCTATCTTTACTATTTTTTGTCATTGTGTTTTTAAATTTTTGGGTAATTCTTGGAAAGTAGTCTGAATTGGCTGAGACAACTTTACCCAGCCGAAATTATATTAAATAAAATAAAATGGCACGGCCCAATGTAAGCCCATCCCTATAGTCCAACACGTATAATTTTGATCCTTATGCTGTGTTTGGTTGAGGGATTTGAAAAGAGATTTGGAAAAGGAAAGAGAAAAAGTGTGTGAAACTATGTGAAATGTAAGTATATTTTATTCGCATTCACCTATTTTTTCTCTTTTCCTTTTCAAATACGTTTCCAAATCCCTCAATTAAACACAACATTAATGCCTTTTTTTTTTTTTTTTTTTGAACAGATGATCCTTAATGTTCAATCCTACAAACTTTGAGCCATTTGGTTGCAATATGTAAAAGTTGATAATAAAATTAGAGAAATGTTATGTATCCCAAATATTTTATCAAATCTCTCACATGGGGTGAAACTCATACAAATCTACATGTATGTGGATCCCACATTCATGTGAGAGGTTTGGTAAAATATTTGGTAGAATATTTAATGTCCCTAGCATAACTCTTTATAAACAGCCAAACTAACCTAAAAGAAGAAATATTTTTAAAAAAGTAATAATATACAAACAGAAATATATAATTTTCTTATAATGTACATATTTTATTTTAAAACAAAACACTCATAAAGATAAATTTATTTGTAAAAATGATATTTTCAAATAATTCTTTTGGAGATTTTTGTATAAATTTGATGTAAGAATAGCTGCCATTTTCTTATTAGAGTGACATTATTCATGATGAAAGCATGCTCTGGCCAACCTTTTCTCGGTCTCATTCAACTATTAGTTTGTTGAATCCAACAAGTAGATACTTAAAGTTATGCAAGTTTATCTCCAAAATTTGACTGTTCCAACTTCTCTCCAATTGGGAGAGACTATACCCATGATGTTTGCTTCGGTAGATCACCACAAGGGTCAATGTCAATGAACTAAATCGTGTGCGTAGATTATTCATAAAAATTATGAGATTAATGTAATAATCTTAATTATATGATTAGACCAGAGTTATTTTACCAAAAAGGAACCATAGCACAATTTTCAAAAAATAACTACATTTTTTGAAAAGATAAATTTGATAATAGTATATAAACAAAAAATTCATACATAATTTTTATACAAAATGATGTGACTTATTGTGGACCTTTCATTTCAAAATAAAATATTATTAAAGATAGATTTATTTACAATAATGACATTGCCACATCATTCTTATCAAATTTTTTATATGAATTTTATATATGTCTAGAAATTTTCATTTGATAAACTTATGCGATGTGACTTATGACTAACCAATCAATCTTATTTTTATTTATTTAGAAATGAATCTATACACATAAGAAGCTCAAACCATTGACATTAACCTTATGTGAAAGAAAAATTTAAGTGGATAAAATCTAATCATAGAATTAAAAATAACTTTCTTATTTGAGATATGACTTATTAAATGTAAGAGTCCCACTTATATAAAAAGATTAGATCTGATTCTACGATCAAATTGTTCTTTGTGCGTAGAAGAATTGTGTGTAATACACACCAAAACAAATTATTGGAACCCAGTTTCAGTTGGATCCCTTTAGGAAGTGTAACTTCTCCTTTTGACAACTACACATCAACCATCTCACACAAACAACTTTGGGCATAAAGTAGAAGTTAGGATAAAAATGGGGATGAGTACTGTGGCCAAGGGCCAAATGTTTGATTAGTTTTTTTTTTTTTTTCGGTTTTTTGTCTCACTTTGTAATCTGCAAAAATATTCTATGGAATTTGGAAGGACTTGCCATTTGATCAGAATCAGTTATGGATATGTAAGAACCAACAAAAGTGTAAAATGTTAACTAAGAATATTTTAGATGCACTGTATATAAGAGCATATCAAGTTACCAAATTATTTGCACCCAAAACACAATACAAACCACACATACTCTCTCTCTCTCTCTCTCTCTAAAATATGGCACAGCCTCAAGCTGATCTTGGCAAAATAGTTGAGGAATCGTTTAAATTCCTGGAAAAACAGCTACTGGAAGAAAAGGAGAAGGCAAGGCGAATTCGTGACCCCGCGGTGATGGGAATCATGGATAAGGATGCAGCCAGGATTTGGAAAGGGGTGCACGTTGTAGATTTCACCCCAAAATTAAGATTCCCCAAAAAAGATTGAACACTATGTAATGTAACTTGGCTTCAAATGATCATCAGCAATTCAGCATGCATGTTTCACTACTGTCCTTTCTTTTCTTTTCTTTTCTTTTTTTTATTTTTATTTTTTATATTGTAGTTTTCATTGTAAATTACAGCTTTGACATTATGCATATATAGTGTAGTCACAGTATATAGGCTATGTGAAATTTTAGCAGTGTACAAATTTTTCAACTCATGTCTACTATCCTCTAGTTATAACTTGCCTTTTCACTTTATTTATTTATTATTTATTTAAAACTCATAAACAAGTTTTCAGCATAACATCTCACTTCCAAAACCTTGCAATGTTGAGATAATTGCCCCAAAAGCTTGAAAATTAAACTTCTGGCCCATCACCCCAAAATTAATGAGATCGAGGAGGATTCTCCTTAATCCAAAATCCGGGCTGGAGGGGGTTGTTTGGGCCCATGTAGCCCAACACAGGTCCCGTTTTAATGATCTAAACCGTTTATTTTGTTAGACCCTTTGTGTATTTCATCCATAAAAAAACTGGGTCAATCTGACAATTATAACTTGTTCAACTTACCATGTTTCCACTAAAAAAATGGAAGACAACTGTGTTTTTAAAAAATAAATTGAATTTTTTTTTTATGACAAAGATAATAAATTGAACAGGTTACAATTATTGAATTAATCTAATTTTTTTTATAGATGAAATACATAAAGTATTTGACAAAATAAACGATTCAGATCATCGAAACAGAACTCATGGTGAGCCCTACGGATCCAAACAACCCCCTGCAGTCCAGATTTGCTAGAAAATTATTCTCTGTCCACCTTGCACCAACAGTTTAGCATACCTTGGAAATAATTGACAACTTTTGAAATTTGAGATGTTTAAGGATATGGATTAAAAGAAAAAAAGAGAACCAAAATGGAAAAATAAGAAGAGTACTAGGTGAAACATGAAATTTTCTTCTCTAAAAGAAGAAGAAGAAGAAGAAGAAGATATGGAGAAGAGGAAGAAGAAACTGAAAATGAAAATTGAATTGAAACAATAGAAAAAGACAAAATCAGGGGAAAAAAGAAGGGATTTTTTTTTTTAGGGTCTCTGATATTATGATTTTATAGTATAAAAGATATCCAATATTTTCATAATGTCTAAGGTCCCTCAGTATTGACCTAGAGAAATTCTCTTCAGACTTTCTAGAGAAATTTTGGAAATTTCTTTGTACTTCTCCAGAGAAATTCTTTGGGAGATCTTTCATATAACAACCAATCCAATATTAAGTGGTTCACTTCCCAGAGAAATTCTCTTCACAGAGAAATTATGGGAGATCTTTTATACAACAACTAATCCAATATTGAGTGATACACTTTCTAGAGAAATTCTCTGGACTTCCCAGAGAACTTTTTCCTAGAGAATTTCTCTGGATTCTAGTCTAAAGATTTTCAAAGAATTTCACTGCGTTTAAACTAAAAAATTTCTCTGTCTGAGAGAGACTGACTGAAATGAGAATTTCTCTGGGTTCAAACCAGAGAAATTCAGAGAAACTTGAATTTTCTTTGGCTTTGTTCACAAAGAATTGAAATTTCTCTGGGTTTTCAAATTTTCTCTGTATTTTGACCAAATTTTATGTGTTCATAAAATTTCTCTGCAAATATGGTCAGAGAAATTTTACTGACCACTTCTCACAAGCATAACAACAAACACCTTCAGTGCATAATCAAACAGACTGGGAATATACAAATCTCATTGTCAATTTCTTTGACAAGATGGAATATACAAATTTGAAAAAAAACCAAATTGATATATATATATATATATATGAGCATAACCAACAACAAATGAATACCCAGTTAGAAGAAACCATAGCATTGTTTGGTTGATGGAAAATGAAGTACACAAACAACCTACCTCCTATGGATTTGATGCGAATGGACAACTTTTTCTTTCTTTATACATTTTGCTTCATTTATTTATACACTGTGTTCCGTTCATTCTCACCTCATGATCAAATACTGACCTTCCACGCCCGTCAAGTCCATCGTAGGTGAGAGCTGGTTGTTGGCAAGGCAAATCGGTAAAGAGAGACTAAAGAGAGAAAGAGAAAACTCCGGTTCATGGACGAACATGATGAGCTCCAAGTCACTGAGTTCAAACAAAAGGTTCACCGATATGACCTTTCAAACAAGCGGTTTGTCGGAGGTGGCAACAGAGAGCAGGGCCGGCCCTAGGGCATAGGCCACAAGGCCATGGCCTAGGGCCCCCTCAAAATAGACTCAAAAAAGGGGCCCTCTCCTATTATAATTTAGTGTAATATATTAGGTATATTTTAAGTCTAAAAAAATTTAAAAAGGCACAAATTAACTTAAAATAAATTGATCCATTAAAAAATTGAAAGGCCATTCAAAAAAATTAGCATTGTTATCCATTGAAAATAGATCCAAAAAAGGGGTCTCTCTTATTACAATTTAGTCTAATATATTAAATATATTTTAAGTCCAAAAAAAATTAAGAAATGCCAAATTAACTTAAAATAAATTAATTCATTAAAAAATTGAAAGGCCCATTTAAAATAATTAGCATTGTTATTCATTGATAATGATTTTGCAAAAAAAATAGATTATGCAAGTATGATTGATTTATTTGCTTCTAAAAATACAAGAAAAGTGAGGATCAAGCGATACTTATTAGTTATTGTAACGTAATGCTAAGTATTTTTTGTGATTTTGACAGAATTTTTTTGTCCTTTACTTTCAATTTTTTTTTTCATTCAATGAAAAAAAAAAATGTATAAGGCCCCAGAAATTTATTAGTTGATTATCGGCTTTGAGCCCCGGAAATCTCAGGGCCGGGCCTGACGGAGAGGTAGCGATTGCAAAAAAAGCAGTGACAAAGATGGGCGAGAGAGGAGAAGAGGAAAGAGAAGCAACGGGGAAGATGAGAGTGCAGAGATGAGAGATAGAGATGAGAAGAGGAGAGAGAGAAACAGAGAGAGAGAGAGAGAGAGAGAGAGAGAGAGAGAGAGAGAGAATGATAATAGGTGAGACATATGGGATGGGTGAGGGACTTTAGCCATCACCAAATAATATTGTGGATTTCTCCCATTACTAAAAATGAGAGAGGGACTTTAGACTAATTTTTTCAAAAAAGAACAAGGAGAGAATTGAATATAAAAAACAAAAAATAAAAAAAGATTAAGATAGAGATAGAGAGAAAAATCATAACAAAATAATACTAACAACTCACATGTTGGTGGTCCCATATAGTCAATGCACTTTCGGTATGATGTTTTCCATGCAATTAGGATTGCTCTTAAGCATTCGATAAAAACATGAAGTTGTTTTAATAAATAAATAATCCAACTCAGTAAAATTGAGTTAGAAAATCACAACTTTGAAAGAAGATATTTTTTTGGGTTCCATTTTAATTCATATTCCCAAAGCTCCAAGAGGTCTTATCCATATTCCTTTTTGGACATATGCCTTTCAATAAAGGATAACTATTTGAAATTTTATTTTAGAATATTTCACAATTAGCAGTTCTACAAACTCAAAAAGAAAAAATCAAAAAATCATCCAGAATTTATAATTAAATGTCAAAATTCATTCATAGTGTGATCTTACAATAATCTCTAAATATACATATAGATTTTGTTAGCAGATATTTTAATATTATAATGTGTTATAGGTTTGATTTTCTTTTCTTTTCTACCAAGTTTGCTTGCCCACCAATCAAGTCTTCCAAGTCCAAGTCAAGTCAAGTCTTCGCCAAGTCTTAGTCAAGTCTCCAGAAAACTTCTCCACCAAGAACACTTGCCTAACAAGTTTTCACTTTTATATATTGATCTAACTTCTTATCTTGGTAAGAAGAAGAAATTTTTTGTTGCTTTATTATGTTTCGTATGAGATTATCAGGCAAATAAAAAGGGTGTATGTGATAAAGCTTTGGGTTTAACCAATTGTGCAGTATTGGTTAACCATACGACTTAGTCGGGCTGTTGTATCCTGGGGGGGACAAGTCAAGGTTTTTCTGCTGCACCGGTGTGAGGCTTTGCCTAACCGCAGAGGGCTTGAATCTCCTTAAAGAGAGCGAATTTCCTGCGTCTCAGCCCTTACAATAGTTACTGTAATTTTTATTATTTGTATTTTCTAGTGTTTTATTTCTAATTATCACCAACAATTTTAAGGAGATTCAAATTAGCAAAAGTTCATGGAGCTAGTACTGGAGAAGCCCAACGAGAATACCGGCGATCTCAACAAGCCCTTCCGGTTCAAGGGAGCCCATTTCAAGAGATGGAGAGGCAAGGTATTTTTCTACCTCAGTCTCTTCAAGGTGGCCTATATCCTGACCGAGAAAAATCCAAACAAAGTCCCCACTGAAGAGATGACCGACGAGGAGTATGCTGCTCATCTTGAAAAAATCGAGAAATACAACACAGAGAGTATAAATGTCGATATTATCTTTTGAATTGTCTTTCAGATCAATTTTATGATTATTATGATACTACTTACACCACTACCAAGAAAATTTGGAAAGCCTTGTAGAATAAATATGACACTGAAGAGGTAGGCGCTAAAAAATATGCTGCAAGCCGATTTTTCCGCTATCAAATGATAGATGGAAAATCAGTGGTGGAGCAAGTTCAAGATTTTCAGATGTTAGTAGCTGAAGTTAGATATGAAGGCATCAAAATTGGAGACAATCTTGTTGTAGCAGGTATTGTTGACGAACTACCATCATCTTGGAGGGAATTCCAGAAGTCAATGCGTCACAAGCAAAAAGAGACGTCCTTGGAGACTTTAATCACACGGATTCGGGTGGAGGAGGAAGCACGAGAACAAGATGTGCTTATGACACAAGAGCATTCCACTACAAATGTAAATTTAACTTCTGGAAATACTTTACCTAAATGTCGATTTCATAAAAATAGTCAGTTGAAGCCAGTTAAGAAAATTTGGAAAAATACTAGAAGGCCACAAAATAAAAATTACCCGAGGCAAAAGAAATGGAACCAAGAACCCCCTTCACAAGATCTGACAAATGTGACATGTTTTGTGTGTGGCAAAAGTGGGCATATTGCTCGAACTTGCAAATTTCGGAAACAACAGTCTCGACCACAGGCTAATGTTATCGAGGAACCATTTGTGGCCATGATTACAGATATTTTTATGGTTCAATCTGTGAAAGGGTGGTGGGCAGACTCTGGTGCCAATAGGCATGTCTGCTATGATAAAGATTGGTTCAAAGATTTCACTCCTTTTAATGAGGAGAGAACTGTTATGCTTGGTGACTCCAGCCTAACCAAGGTGCTCGGGTGTGGAGATGTTGAGCTGAATTTTACCTCTGGACGTGTGCTTGTTTTAAAAGATGTGTTGTACACACCGTCCATGAGGAAAAATTTGATGTCAAGTTATTTGCTCAACAAAGCTGGTTTCAAGCAGACTATTGAATCTGACCAATATGTAATCACTAAAAAAGGCATATTTGTGGGGAAATGGTATGCCTGTGATGGAATGTTTAAATTAAATGTTGAGAATAAGAAAGCACATGTTTCTGTTTACATGTTGTCTTCTATGAATTTTTGGCATGCTCGTTTGTGTCATATTAATAGCCGATATGTGGGAGTCATGAGTAGTTTAGGATTAATTCCCAGACTAACAAATAAGTTTGAGAAATGTGAAGTTTGCAGTCAAGCAAAAATAACTAAAAGGCCTCATAAAAGTGTGGTGAGAAATACTGAATTGTTAGAATTAATTCACACTGATTTATGTGAATTTGAAGGAATTTTAACACGTGGTGGAAATAGATATTTTATCACTTTTATTGATGATTTTTCAAAATACACTTATGTATACTTGTTGAAAAATAAAAGTGATGCTTTTGAAAAATTTAAAGAATTCCTTCTTGAAGTTGAAAATCAATTCAGTAAAAAGATTAAAAGATATAGAAGTGATAGAGGCCGAGAGTATGAATCTTTTGGATTCAACTCGTTTGCTCAGTCTTTGGGAATAATCCATGAAACTACTCCACCATATTCACCTGCATCTAATGGTGTAGCAGAAAGGAAAAATAGAACTTTAACTGATTTAACAAATGCTATGCTAATTGAAGCAGGTGCTCCTTCAAATTTGTGGGGAGAAGCAATTTTAACTGCATGTTATGTTATGAATAGAGTGCCACATAAAAAAACAAAAGTTACACCTTTTGAGTTGTGGAAAGGGCATAAGCCAAATTTGAGATATTTGAGGGTTTGGGGTTGTCTAGCTTTTGTTAGACTTGTGGACCTTAAAAGACCTAAATTAGGTGTGAAAGCTGCCACTTGTGCTTTTCTTGGATATGCAACAAATAGTACAGCTTATAGATTTTTTGATATTGAAAACAAAATAATTTTTGAATCAGGTGATGCAATTTTTCACGAAGAAAAATTTCCTTTTAAATCTAAAAATGGTAGGGGTCAAAATTATTAAGAAAATATTTTATCTGAAACCGGTTCCTCTACTCCTCTTTTACAAAACCAAGAAACTGTAATTTTTGAACCTAGAAGGAGTAAAAGAGCCAGATTAGAAAATTTTTTTGGCCTTGATTATCATGTTTTTAATATGGAGGAAACTCTATTAATTTTACAAGAAGCTTTGACATCTCTTGACTTTATTTTTTAGAACATGGCTGTACATGATGAGCTGGAATCCTTATTATCCAATAACACTTGGGTATTAGTAGATTTACCACCACGTTGTAAAACTATTGGCTGCAAATTGGTTTTGAAGAAAAAAACTTAAATCGGATGGAACTATTGATAAATATAAAGCAAGACTTGTTGCAAAAGGTTTTAAACAACAAGTAGATCTTGACTTTTTTGATACATTTTCTCCAGTTACTAGAGTTACATCCATTAGATTGTTAATTGCAGTGATTGCAATTCATGATCTAAAAATTCATCAAATGGATGTTAAAACAGCCTTTTTAAATAGAGACCTGGGTGAAGAAATCTATATGGATCAACCTGAGGGTTTTGTGAAACCCGGTCAAGAAAGCAAAGTGTGCAAGCTAGTTAAATCCGTATATGGCTTAAAACAGGCCCCTAAACAGTGGCATGAGAAATTTGATTTCTACATGATTGAGAATGGCTATAAAACAAATGAATGTGATAAATGAATTTACTATAAATCTGAAGAGAATTCACATGTCATTATTAGCCTCTATGTGGATGATTTACTTATATTTGGCTCTAATTTACATATCATCGTGGAAACTAAAAATATGCTTAGTAGCCATTTTGATATGAAAGATCTTGGTGAGGCTAATTATATTTTGGGAATGAAAATTACCAAAACTTGTGATGGTATATTTCTTGATTAGTTGCATTATGTTGAGAAAATTTTGAGAAAATATAATTTTTATAAGTGCAAGCATGTTCTTACTCCTTTTGATCCTCATGTGCGTTTATTTCCTATTGAAAATGATGAGGATGTAATTAATCAAAAGGAATATGCTAGTATGATTGGTAGCTTGCGTTATGCGACTAACTGTACTAGACCTGACATTGCCTATGCAGTTGGAGTACTTAGCAGGTTTACTAGCAAGCCTGGCAGTGATCACTGGCTAGCCATTGAGCGGATTATGAAATATTTATCTGGTACCATAAAATATGGCTTGTTTTATAATAAGTATCCTGCAGTACTTGAAGGTTACAGTGATGCCGATTGGAATACCTTGTCAGGTGATTCATTATCAATTACTGGTTACTTATTTACATTGGAAGGTGGTGCTATAAGTTGGAAATCGAAAAAACAAACCATTATTGCTAATTCAACAATGGAGGTTGAGCTTATTGCTTTAGCTACAGCCAGTGAAGAAGCAAATTGGTTAAGAGATTTGTTAAATGAAATCTCTTGTTAGGAAAAATCGATTCCACCTATATTGATTTATTGTGATAGCACCGCAGCAATTGGTCAAGTTAATATAACGGTAAATCCAGACCTATCAGAAGAAAACATAGTACTGTAAGATCTTATATGAATAATGGCATCATAAATGTGGATTATATTAAATCTGATGATAATCTTGCAGATCCATTAACTAAGGCCTTAGCAAGAGATAGAGTCTGGAATACATCGAGGAGGATGGGGTTGAAGCCCATTGAATATAGCAAGAGCCATGTATGAGGATACTCAACCCAGGGACCAGAGATCTTGTAATTGGGTTCAATGAGAAAAACGATCATATGATGGCCGTGAGAAATGCACTAAATTACTTTTTACCCATCCCTATGATGTAAGTGCATTTATCCTGTAACGTTGTAGAGGTTGAGTTATTAAAAAACACTTAATGAATTTCTGTAGCTCTTATTGAGTGAGGTGTCATAGTTACAGGAGCACCATTGACAGAATTCACCTATGTGAGTGTGGTAGTGGGGCCGCTACCTATGAGATTTGGGCTAATTCTCAAACACACTCATGAATCCTGGGATCACACAAGGCCGTAACGTGCTGGCTTTTAAAGCTTATGTGAACACCTGGAATATTATGTGTGTGCAATAATTATTTATTTCCCTTAAGTAGTCATGGTTCAATGCTAAGCATACTATTGGCTCTGGAGTAGATATTATTGTTTCACTAATGGAGGTTCAATGCAGAGCACACCTACCATGATGCATAATATCCTTATTTGCCTAATAATCTCAGTTTTTGTTACCTATAATATTAAAATAGGTGGGAGAATGTTAGCATATATTTTAATATTATAATGTGTTATAGGTTTGATTTTCTTTTCTTTTCTACCAAGTTTGCTTGCCCACCAATCAAGTCTTCCAAGTCCAAGTCAAGTCAAGTCTTCGCCAAGTCTTAGTCAAGTCTCCAGAAAACTTCTCCACCAAGAACACTTGCCTAACAAGTTTTCACTTTTATATATTGATCTAACTTCTTATCTTGGTAAGAAGAAGAAGTTTTTTGTTGCTTTATTATGTTTCGTATGAGATTATCAGGCAAATAAAAAGGGTGTATGTGATAAAGCTTTGGGTTCAACCAATTGTGCAGTATTGGTTAACCATACGACTTAGTCGGGCTGTTGTATCCTGGGGGGGACAAGTCAAGGTTTTTCTGCTGCACCGGTGTGAGGCTTTGCCTAACCGCAGAGGGCTTGAATCTCCTTAAAGAGAGCGAATTTCCCGCGCCTCAGCCCTTACAATAGTTACTGTAATTTTTATTATTTGTATTTTCTGGTGTTTTATTTGTAATTATTGTTGGAAATGGTTATAAATTCTAGGTAAAACCAGAATTTTATCCTAAGTTTGGTCTAATATTTAGGTGGGCCCCGTGCGTCGTTTTACGCGGGTCAAAGTGGTAACGCATTCTATGCCGCGTTGTGATTCACGTGGTATATTTGGTTGCTCAAAACCATTACCGAGTGAATGGGAAATTGAAGCCAAAGTGTGCTCCATAGAAATGGAGTTTTGGTGGAAAATCCTTAAAGGTATTGAATAAGGCTTGTCCCACATTGATTTGGTGGGAAGTTTTGAATGGGTTTATAAGGCATGGGTTTGTTACTTGGGGTGTGCCCCAAGGGGTACCCAAGTGTTTTAGAGGGAGAGGTTATGGGCAAAATGGCCTAGACCCATTGGACCCAAAAATCACCACGTGCGCGTCGCCGCCGTCCGTCCGGTCGGTCGGACGGGCTGGGCTTGGGCGCGGGTGCGTGGTTGGGTTGGGCTTGTTCGGCCCAATACTAATCTTTTTGGGCCAAAATTATTTGAATTTAATTTTATTTTTGATAAAATAAAATCCAGAATTCAAATTAAACTGGTTTGGATTTTCTGTACATCCAAACAGGGCCCTTCCCGTTTTCAAACAGAAATAAACCAGTCTGGTATTATTGCACACCCAAACAGGGCCCTTCCCGGTTTTGTTATCTGTTTGAAATATAACTCAACAGATTTAAATCTGTTTGAATTCAAAACCAACAGGTTTCATACCTGTTCAATTCAAAACCAAGAGCCACCTTTACATCTATAAATAGGATGACCCTCATTTGGATTTTGTAACTCTACATTTCGTCCTTCATAATTCTGAAAACATTCTCTTCATGTTGCTGCATTATTTTCTTGTCAGAGAGAGTATAAACACTTAGTGTGTTCGTTAGGCAAACAATTTGTAGTGCTGCTATTGTTTGTAGAAGATCATTTCATCCTGGGAGATAGACGTCCAAATTCTGAAAGCACCGTGGAGAGGACGAATCTGTCTTAAGGACACAGTGTCAAACACTGGACTTGATCAGAATTATTATTCGAACAATTAATCAAGTAAGTTGTTTAATTTATTTTCTGTTTCATTTATTTATTTAAATCAGATTTTAATTTTGTTTTTGTAACAAAATAAAATATGTTTTTATTTATTTATTTATTTATTTCTAGTTTGATTTTTGTAATCAAACAAATTCTCTCATTTCCTTTATTTCTTTATATTCTTGTTGTTGTTTAGTACACAACAGAATTTAATATATTTAAATACAGTGAAGATTGTCCAACAATCTTAAGACAGAATGTTTATGGTATCTTTATTGTATTTAATTTTCTGTGTTTCCAAAGTAATATTCTGGTTGGAAAAACAAATAGTGGTTTATGCTATTTGACAGATAGTAGTAATATACTGTCTCTTTTCTTTGACAACTAGCAGTAATATACTGGTGTCATTAACAATTGCAGAATATTATTTGGTGTTACAGAAAATTATTTTGGTATTTTATTTTTCTAGTTTTAGTAACAAGGAAAATAAAATTATTTTGTGTTATAATTTATTTTCTGGTTTAAGTAACTAGAAAATTAATTTGTGGTTTGGTTTTCTGATTTTTGTAATAAGATATTATTTCGGTATTTTATTTTACTAGTTTTAGTAACAAGAAAAATAAAATTATTTTGTATTGTAATTTATTTTCTGGTTTTAGTAACTAGAAAATTAATTTTGTTAATCAATCATGTAACTTTGTGTTTCGGTTACAATCTGTTAATTTTGTAAGTGACTTATGGTTTCGTTTGGTAGACCACTTATTTTTGAACCCTTTGTGAAAAGGTATTAATTCTTTTGACTTTATCATAGTTCATCGTGAGTATACGGAAGAATTTGTTTCTAGAGTAAAATATTAGTTTTACAAACTAATTTTATTTTTATTACAATGTGGATTCATAGTCTTGAATTGTTTCTGCACTTGAGTCGGAAAATATATATATATATATTCACAAGAACATTTTAATGCATATTTAATTTGTTTATTTATGTACAAATCAAACTTATTAAATGAAGGTATGTTTTGTCATTTTGAAGTTTAAAGTTTAAATGCGTTGGATTTTATTTATGAGTTGAGAATCCTTTTATTTCATGATGCAAGTGATGGGATCATGCATGATTGATTTATTTTGTTATTTGATGCGTTTGATATGCATGTATGATATCAACTCAAGTTATTTCTTAATAATAATTTCAAGTGATTTGGAATGATAAATTGTTATGTCGACTTTGGACATAAGCAGGTTAATTTGAATATTTCTAATCAATTTTGAATGGGTGTTTAAACACCAGAGAAATTTAAACATGAAGATGTATGTAATTATATCGTTCCGTTTAATTGGGAAGTAATTTAAGAAATCTTTTATGTTGATTATTGGTTTATTTTGAATGAGATGTCATTAATTATTATTTTACTTGCATAGTAGAATTTTGTAAACCATAAACCATTTTATTTATATGGGGGTGTATCTCTTGCATTAGATGAGATATTTTAATTTTCTTCTGTCATAAATATTTTTATGACAGTGTTACTTATTCGTAAATGAGTTGCAAGAATTTATGCAATCAAATAAGATTTTTGATTTGTTCGTTTCTTAGGCAAAATTTTTATGAGGATATGATTTTGTCAAAACATTAATTTTGATTTGTGTAGTCATAATTATTGTGGATTTTTCATTTGAAATTGATGAATCATGTTTTGAAATTTATGAATCAAGCACATCATAGACAACAAGTGATGAATGTTATATTTTGTTTTAATCAAAAGTGATAGGGATGGTGAATATGATGCACCATTAAATGAATTTTGTACACAACATGGCATTATTCACCAAACTACAGCCCTTTATTCTCCACAGCAAAATGGAATTGCTGAAAGGAAGAATAGAACCCTAAAAGATATGATGAATGCCATGTTACTAAGTTCAGATTTACCACAGAACTTGTGGGGGGAAGCAATATTGTTTGCTAATTATATTCTTAATAGAATACCCCACAAGAAAACCAACAGCACTCCTTATGAATTATGGAAAGGTCGACCAGTTTCCTACAAATACTTAAAAGTGTGGGGGTGTTTGGCGAAAGTTGAAGTTCTTATTCCTAAAAAGACTAAGATTGGACCAAAAACAGTAGATTGTGTGTTTATTGGTTATGCTCAGAACAGTAGTGCATATCGGTTTCTGACTTATAAATCAGAAATACCTGATATAAATGTGAACACTATTATAGAGTCAAGGAATGCTGTGTTTTTTGAACATGTCTTTCCGTACAAGAAAGGACAGGAATTAAGTTCACAGAAAAGAACTTATGATTGTACACAAAGTCAAGAGACTAATGACAATCAAACACAAGAGACTAGTAATGGTCTCAACCAACAGGATTTAACTGATGATGAACCAAGAAGAAGTAAGAGAGCGAGAACATCAAAATCCTGTGGTCCAGATTTTCTGACATACTTGTTAGAAAATGAACCTCAAAGCTTTAAGGCAGCAATGACAGGTCCTGAAGCACCTTTGTGGAAAGAGGCTGTTAATAATGAAATTGAATCCATTATACAAAATCATACTTGGGAATTGGTGGATCTTCTACCAGGTTCTAAACCTCTTGGATATAAATGGATATTCAAGAGAAAAATGAAAGCAGATGGTTCAATTGACAAGTATAAAGCAAGACTTGTAGTTAAAGGTTACAGACAAAAGGAAGGTCTGGATTATTTTGACACATATTCCCCTGTGACAAGAATAACATCCATTCGCATGCTTATTGCTATAGCAGCGTTGTTTAATTTAGAAATATATCAAATGGATGTTAAAATAACTTTCTTAAACGGTGATCTAAATGAAGATATCTATATGGAGCAACCCGAAGGGTTTGTAGTGTCGGGGCAAGAAAAGAAAGTTTGTCGACTTGTAAAATCCCTTTATGGATTAAAACAAGCACCTAAGCAATGGCATGAAAAATTTGATCATGCAATGCTTAGTAATGGGTTTAAGATAAACGAATGTGACAAATGCGTCTATGTTAAAAACACTGACCAAGGATATGTCATAGTTTGTCTTTATGTGGATGACATGCTTATCATTGGAAGCAGTCAAAACATGATCAAATTAACTAAACAAATGCTTAATAAAAGATTTGATATGAAAGATATGGGGGTCGCAGATGTTATATTAGGAATGAAAATTACTAAAACATCTGACGGATATGCATTATCTCAATCTCATTATATTGAGAAAATACTTGATAAATTTATCAAAGATGATTTGAATTTAGCTAGAACACCTGTAGACGTCAATCTTTATTTATCAAAAAATAAAGGTGATGCAGTGTCTCAGTTAAAATACTCCCAAATCATTGGAAGCCTAATGTACCTAATGAATTGTACTCGTCCTGATATAGCTTATGCTATCAGTAAATTGAGTAGGTACACTAGTAACCCTGGAGAAGACCATTGGAAAGCGATCATTCGGGTTCTTAGATATCTAAGATTTACTCGTGATCATGGTTTGAACTTTACTTGATATCCAGCAGTACTTGAAGGTTATTGTGATGCAAATTGGATATCGGATACTAAAGATTCAAAATCCACAAGTGGATATGTCTTAACTCTGGGAGGCGCTGCTGTTTCTTGGAAATCCACGAAACAAACATGCATCACACGATCCACAATGGAATCTGAGTTCATTGCTTTAGACAAAGCAGGAGAAGAAGCAGAATGGCTTCGTCACTTCTTAGAAGACATTCCAATGTGGCCAAAACCTGTGCCAGCTATTTGCATTCATTGTGATAGTCAATCTGCAATAGGTAGGGCACAGAATCATATGTATAACGGTAAGTCACGACATATTCGTCGTCGACATAATACCGTAAGGCAATTGTTGTCAAACGGAATTATCTCAATAGATTATATAAAATCTAAAGAGAATATTGCGGATCCGTTAACAAAAGGTTTGACAAAAGAGCTAGTGTATAGTTCATCGAAGGGAATGAGATTAAAGCCTATTACATAAGAGTCGTCATAATGGTAACCCTACTTATATGACTGGAGATCCTAAGAACTAAGTTCAAAGGGACAACTAAGTTATGTATGGCTCGCCAGAAATCACCAAGGGATTAAAATTCCTACCCATTCCTATGGTAAGAGTGATATCTGCAACATATGTTGTCTGCAGGGGCATAAGGATAAGCTTCGCTTTTAATGATTACTTATATCTTGATTAAGGCATAAAATCAAGACGAGTATAAGGAGATACTCACAATAAGAATCACCTATATGAGTGTCGAACTGGGGCCGGTTCTATGAGAATGAAAGAGGCTACATTCTCTAGAAACACTCATGAAAACCAGGAGCGTTCAAGGCCAAAATGAACACAACAGTGACAACCACGATGTGTTAGAAGATATTTTGTGTGAAATCTATTGTCTTGGCTTACACAAACGGCTGAACAATTCAAGGCATCGTGTCCATTGGTTAGCCAGTAAGTCCGATAGGTTATCACTAGGGAAGGTTCAAGGCCGAAAACTACCTATCCTGATGCAAGATATTTTCGACTTATACTCTTTCGATAAAGTCTGCATATTGTTGCATTTCCGTTGTCATCAAATTCCATTCATGTGGGGGATTGTTGGAAATGGTTATAAATTCTGGGTAAAACCAGAATTTTATCCTAAGTTTGGTCTAATATTTAGGTGGACCCCGTGCGTCGTTTTACGCAGGTCAAAGTGGTAACGCGTTCTATGCCGCGTTGTGATTCACGTGGTATATTTGGTTGCTCAAAACCATTACCGAGTGAATGGGAAATTGAAGCCAAAGTGTGCTCCATAGAAATGGAGTTTTGGTAGAAAATCCTTAAAGGTATTGAATAAGGCTTGTCCCACATTGATTTGGTGGGAAGTTTTGAATGGGTTTATAAAGCATGGGTTTGGTACTTGGGGTGTGCCCCAAGGGGTACCCAAGTGTTTTAGAGGGAGAGGTTATGGGCAAAATGGGCTAGACCCATTGGACCCAAAAATCACCACACACGTGCGCGGGCGCCGCCGCCGCCGTCCGTTCGGTCGGGCGGGCTGGGCGCGGGTGCGTGGTTGGGTTGGGCTTGTTCGGCCCAATACTAATCTTTTTGGGCCAAAATTATTTGAATTTAATTTTATTTTTGGTAAAATAAAATCTAGAATTCAAATTAAACTGGTTTGGATTTTCTGTACATCCAAACAGGGCTCTTCCCGTTTTCAAATTTTCAAACAGAAATAAACCAGTCTGGTATTATTGCACACCCAAACAGGGCCCTTCCCGGTTTTGTTATCTGTTTGAAATATAACTCAACAGATTCAAATCTGTTTGAATTCAAAACCAACAGGTTTCATACCTGTTCAATTCAAAACCAAGAGCCACCTTTACATCTATAAATAGGACAGCCCTCATTTGGATTTTGTAACTTTAATTTTCGTCCTTCATAATTTTGAAAACATTCTCTTCATGTTGCTGCATTATTTTCTTGTCAGAGAGAGTATAAACACTTAGTGTATTCGTTAGGCAAACAATTTGTAGTGCTGCTATTGTTTGTAGAAGATCATTTCATCTTGGGAGATAGACGTCCAAATTCTGAAAGCACCGTGGAGAGGATGAATCTGTCTTAAGGACACAGTGTCAAACACTGGACTTGATCAGAATTATTATTCGAACAATTAATCAAGTAAGTTGTTTAATTTATTTTCTGTTTCATTTATTTATTTAAATCAGATTTTAATTTTGTTTTTGTAACAAAATAAAATCTGTTTTTATTTATTTATTTATTTATTTCTAGTTTGATTTTTGTAATCAAACAAATTCTCTCATTTCCTTTATTTCTTTATATTTTTGTTGTTGTTTAGTACACAACAGAATTTAATATATTTAAATACAGTGAACATTGTCCAACAATTATCACTAACAGATTTAAAATTCTAAATCATTGTCTAATTTATTTTGTGAGTGGATAAAGTTTATGTTTCTTGAGGTTCCTTATTCCTTTCTCCAATTCTCTTCACTTGGTCTTGTTTGCTAGAAGTTGGAAGTAGAGAGTACTCTTTTCTACATAGATGAGTCCACACTTCAACCTCCTTTCATCAAAAAAATATCGTCATGACACTATGTTAATACTTTATCCCAATTATTTGGTCTTGATAGGATCAAATATGTTCCATCTCCAAATATCAGGAAATTTATGTATTCCAAAAATAAAATATACGGTGTATGATATAGATTTAGGAAGGAGATTGTGTCCATCCACTACCGGCCGACTATTTATGTCGGTGGATCTATCTTTCATGAGTCACATTTTAATAATTTGATCCATTTATTTTAAAAGTTTATGTTTTTAGATCATCTATATAAAAAATAAATTGATTTGCGAATTATAGCTAAAATATTTTATTATATTTTTTAGAAAAAAGAAAGAAGATAATAAGTATGATTTTAAAAATAAAACTTCTATTTTTTTTTAAAAGACAAATCCTATAAAATAATATGATTAACTTATCAAATTGAATTTTTCATGAAAATCATCAGTTTGCATAACGAACGAATCAGATAATCATAGTGAGGCGCATTTCAGGCTTTTCAAACCCAACTAGACAACCCAATCCTCCAATATGAACTAGAGACAATCTACTTTCTAAATTGTTGTTCGGGGTGTTCTAAATTCCTCCCTCAATTCAAAATTTTTTTCAAAACTCTTTCACCAAATAAATTTTCCACACTCAAATCAAAATTCCAAAACTCACAAACTCAAAATACAACTCATACTCTCAAATCATATTTACAAAACCCTACCAAACGCAACCAAAAATTTTAACCTATTAAAATAATCAAAAACTAAAATAACCTATTAAAATAACTAACTTTCCAAACAAGGCCATAGCTAATATAGTGGAGGGAGGGGGTGACTACTGCAGATGGAATGGAACCCTAGTCCATGAGTACGGGCTTTTCAAGGTCCAAAACAAGTGGCTCGAAAAACAAAAATGATTGAGAGCACTAAAAATGGTACTCTAATAGTACTATTAATGATGTGGAGCGGGCCCGCCCACTGCCTATGCCTATGCCTACGCCTTGTTTTTTTATTTTTATTTTTTGACATTCCTAATGTATTAGTGCTATTAATAATCTTTTTTTAGTGGTATGAATCATTGTTGCTCGAAAAATGTGGGGGGACCAACGTAGTTATTATTAACCAAATAGTATAACGTCTCGAAATGATATTTTATACCGTTGGTGATAGGGGTGAGCATGGTCCGGATTGGATCGGATTAGGGTAAAACCAGGACCAATCCGTTATCTACGGTTCCTGAAAAATTGGAACCAATCCAATCCGTTTAAATCATGGAACCGATCCGAACCAATCCATTTAAACACGGATTGGATCGGTTTAGGACCACGGATTCACATAATTAAACAAATATATATATATATAACACTTTAATTTCATAAAAACATAAACATAGCGCTATATTAGTTCTACAATATATCAAGTTATCAGTAGTTACCCAGAGTAGAAAATCACCAGAAAATGTAGGAAGTGAGGTTGATAGTGGCAAAAGATCACGAGATTGACTTGGTTTACTAATTTAAAACTCATTAAATGGCCAATATTGTTGATTATTGGCCATTAAATGGCCAATATTGTTGATTATCAATTAACAATCTGTGATTTAGCTGCCACGGTTCCATGGAGAGAGGAGGGTGGAAACCGGTAATACGTAGAAGAAGGGTAGGCTTGCAAGGATATCGAACATTGAAGGCAGGTATGTATACATTGTTTGTGGATGATTTACCAAACTCTATGGATCCTAAGAGTATGTACTCTCTGTTTGGTAAGTTCGGAGTTGTCAAGGATGTATTTATCCCGTCAAAGAGAAGGAAAGGCTCGGGAACACGTTTTGGTTTTGTGAGGTTTGAGTGCAAGGTAGCCGCTGATATGGCAATTCAGAAGGCGAATGGACTATGGTGTGATAATAAGGCATTAAGGGTGAAGCATGCTGATGTACACAAAGCAGGAGGCAGTGGGGGGAAGGACCGTCCATCAGGGGCAGAGAGGATAATGAGTGGGGTGCAGAAGGGCTACTCCCAGGTAGGAATGCAGAGCCAACAGCGAAGATCTTATGCAGAGACTGTGAAGCACAGTACTGACCTTCGGCATGACAAGTTCGTAGTTCAAGCTAAAGAGGCTGATAGTGAGTGGTTGTTTGTTAGCCTGTTGGTCAACCTTAAAGCAGCTTTGGCATTTCACGATTTTGAAGCTGAGGTTAAGGAGCGCATGAAAGAAGTTCGAGTCAGAAGCGGAGGTTGTAACTTAGCTATCTTAACCTTCTATTCAAAGCACCATATGCAACAGGAAAGAGCGCGCATGGATGCGTGGATCTCGAGGTGGAGTGACTCTATAACGGAGTGGGGGAAAGGTAAATCCAAATCGACTGAACGTGGTGTTTGGATTTCTTGCATGGGCGTACCACTACATTTATGGAGCAATAATACGTTTCGAGATATTGGCAGCATTTGGGGTGAAGTGGTGCAGCTACAAGAAGACATTAATAATCCTCGCTCCTTTGAGTTTGGTAGGGTAAGGATTCTTACATCCTCTGTGGAGGTCATTAACTCGGTGGTGTTTTTAGAGTGCAATACAGGCAAGTTTCCTGTTCGAGTTTGCGAAGAACACCCAGTGATTGATTGGACCATTAACTTCAGAAGGGAGGTGAATCCTGAGTTTCTTGCTTCCTGTTCTATGAGTCTAGCATGCAAACAGAAGTTAACCCAAGGTAACGGCAGTGAAGCAGAGGAGGACGATGGGTCTGTTAGTTCGAAGGAGGTGGCAAAAGTTTTAACGGAGGGGGCAGACAATGAGGTGGTGGCAAATTCAGCAGAAGGCACGGTGGTTAGAACGCATGCGCAAGCGGATGGTGCTTTTGAGGTGTTGGCAGAGTCAGGGGACAGCGACACAGAGCATATGCTGGGTAATACAAATTGTAACGATAATAATATTGAGGATTGTCGGGACTTGGTGACGAGCCCAACGTTTGACGAGCCAGCCAAATGTCATAAACAGGTGGGCCGGGTGTGTTCAACAGAATTGGTTAGAAGCGTTTGTGACTCAGACCGGGTAAGGCCCAATATCAATCTTCAAGTTGTTTTAAGTGGTATTCAGCCTGCGGCAGCAGTTGCAGGGCCCATTGGGGTACAATCCAATTTAAGTGAAAGTGCAACCCAATGTCAAGATGGGCCATCTCCTTCCGTAGAACCAGCCCGACCTCACAGAATCATTCAGGTTAGCACGGCAAGGAGGGGGGCCTCTGAGAAGGAGGGGAACAAGCACGGCTCCAAACTGAAAAGAAGACTCAAGAAGCTTCAAAGTCCTGCGATGCAAAAAGGGATGCTCCTCTGTCCTAGTCTCAGAAATGGTGCTGTCCTTAGAGCGGCTTCAGCCGCGATTTCAGCCTCTATTTCAAGAAGTAATGCTGCAAGAAGGAGGGAGGAGCTTCGGGGGGAGGCCCTTATCAGAAAGGGTGCTACCCGCACAGCTGCAACAGCCGTAATCTCACCTTCTAATTCAAGAAGTGATGCTTCAAGGAGGAGGGAGGAGTTACGGGAAGAGGCTTGTGCTTCCGTGCAAGTAGGGAAGGCTCTTGGGATGGTTTGTAAAGCTAATGAGCAGGAGGTTGCCAGCCGTATTGTATTGATGGAACTAAAGGATAGGGAGAGGGTGGAGGAGGCTAAAGGGGCTGTTTAGGCTCTCGGGTTGCTACGGGGTCGGTTTAGTGTTTAAATTTTGTTATAGATGAAGTTAGTGTCTTGGAATGTTAGGGGATTGGGGAAACCAGAGAAGCGTAGGAGCGTTAAGAAGTTAGTCAAGGATCGAAAGGTAGAGGTGTTGCTTCTTCAGGAAACTAAGAAAAGTAGCGTCGAAGCTGGGCTCATCAAGTCTTTGTGGCCAACAGAGGATGTGGGCTTCTTGGAGGTGGGTGCTGACGGCAGTGCGGGCGGTCTCCTTTGCCTATGGAATCCTGAGGTATTTGAGCTTAAAGAATGTTGTTGTACCAGAAGTTTTATTTTGATGGCTGGTACTCTTAATCACTCTTTTCACTGTGTCATTGTCAATGTGTATGCTCCTAATGATGTTGTTGGCCGGAGGGCTTTATGGAATTCTTTATTCAATTTGAGAGTTCATTTTTCTAGTCCTTGGTGTATTGGGGGTGACTTCAATGAGATAAGGTTTTTGAGTGAGAGAAAGGGGTGTTTAAGAAGAGAAAGGGGGATGAAGGACTTCAATGACTTTATCGATACCATGGAGTTGTTGGATTTGCTAATGGCAGGTAGATCTTTTACCTGGTGCAATGATGTGGAGGGTGAGAGGTGGAGCAGGTTAGATAGGTTCCTTTTGGATGTTGACTGGCTTGAGAAATTCTCCTTTAAGCAGTGGGGTTTAAAGAGAAGTATTTCTGATCATTGCCCGGTCATCATTATGACTGATGAGAGGGATTGGGGCCCGAAACCATTCAGGTGTATTAATGCGTGGAGCTTACACCCAAACTTCGTGGTTGCAGTTAAGACGGCTTGGGATAGCTTCCAGGTAAGTGGGTGGGCTAGTTACAGGATTATGAAAAAGTTGGGGCATTTACGTGGTCACTTACGTCGTTGGAATAAAGAAGTGTTTGGTAATGTGGATGAAAATCTGAATAAAGCTGAGGATGAATTGCATGAATGGGACCTAAAGGCTGAGTCTAGAGATCTGCAGGAGTTTGAGAAAAGTTACAGAAGAGAGGTGCAAAGTTTAGTTTGGGACTTGAACAAAAAGAAGGAGATCATGTGGCAGCAAAAATCTAGGTTGCTTTGGGCTGAAAATGGTGATAAGAATACAAAGTTCTTTCACATGATGGCTAGCAGAAGACAGAGGAAAAATATGCTCGACTCAGTGGTGGCGAATGGTTCCTTGGTGGACAGGCCAGATTTGGTTAAGCAGGCAGTATTGACTTTTTTTGATAAGTTGTTTGTAGAGGAATGGGAGTGTAGGCCTTCTTTAGTTGGTGCAAGCGCGAAAATTAGTGAGCAAGCAGCAGCTATGTTGGAATCTGAATTTACAGAGGAAGAAATTTGGGCTGCAGTGAAGGAGTGTGATGGGAATAAGGCTCCTGGGCCCGACGGGTTTAACCTAGCTTGTTTCCAAAGGTGTTGGTCCATAATGAAGGATGAGGTGATTCAGGTGTTCAAGGAGTTCCACTTAAATGGGAAGCTGGCCAAGGGAGTAAATAGTTCATTTATTGCACTCATTCCAAAGAAGGATTGCCCTGTTGGGTTGACTGATTTTAGGCCTATAAGTTTGGTAAACTCAGTGTATAAAATTCTTGCGAAGGTTTTATCCAGACGTTTGCGGCAGGTTCTCCCTCAGATTATTAGTGAAGAGCAGTCCGGTTTTTTAAGTGGGCGATGTATCTTCGATGGAATTCTAATTGCTAATGAGGTGGTGCATTGGTGGAAAAAATCCAAGAAGAAAGGTGTTATCCTAAAATTAGATTTCGAGAAGGCTTATGACTCAGTGAACTGGGGGTTCTTGTACTCCATGATGTCTAATTTTGGTTTTGGTGAAAAATGGGTGGGTTGGATAAAGGCTTGCATATCTTCAGCGAGAATTTCTGTTTTAGTTAATGGGTCACCAACCTCAGAATTTTCGCCCCACAAAGGCCTTAGGCAAGGTGATCCTCTTTCTCCTTTTCTCTTCAATTTAGTGGCGGAAGGTTTAAATATCTTATTGGTTAGAGCAAAAGAGCTTGGTCTCATCAAAGGAGCTATAGTGGGTCATAACCAGCTTAAGGTGTCTCATCTTCAGTTTGCGGACGATACTATTATTTTTTGTGAGGCCAACTGGGAGGAAATTCTAATGTTGAAGAGAATTTTGAGATGCTTTGAAGTAATGTCTGGGCTCAAGATTAATTTCCATAAGAGTAAAGTCTGCGGCGTTGGAGTTGAAGATGATTTGGTCCAGGCTTATGCCAATACATTGAATTGTTTAACGCAAAAGTTGCCCTTGAACTATTTAGGTTTGCCGCTAGGAGCTAACCCCAGGAGTAAGAGAACGTGGCAGCCGGTCGTGGACAAATTCAGGAAAAAGCTAGCACTTTGGAAAAGGAGATGCCTTTCTTTTGCAGGTAGATTGACCTTGATCAAGTCTGTTTTATCTGGACTGCCTGTGTATTTCCTGTCTTTATTCAAAATGCCTGTGGCCATTGCTAACAAGTTGGACAGTATTCAGTCTACTTTTCTGTGGGGTGGAGATGAGGTGAAGAGAAAAGTTCATCTTGTTAAGTGGGACGAGGTGTGTAATCGTAAGTGTCAAGGTGGGCTTGGCGTGAGGAAGCTTAGTGAATTTAATGTGTGCTTGTTGATCAAATGGTGGTGGAAATTTGGAGTGGAAGATAAGGCCTTATGGAAAAGAGTCTTGTGCAGCAAATATGGCCAGCATGGAGGTGGGTGGAGTCCATTGGTAGCAGAGCTAGGGGGGGTATCTATTCTGTGGAAAGATATCCTTCTTTTAGCTGATAGAAATCCATCCTTGAAGGAGTTCTTGGCCTCTAATTTTAAGATTGTATTAGGAAATGGCAGTAGGGTAAAATTTTGGGTGGATGTGTGGTGTAATAATCTGAGCCTTTCTCTTGTTTTCCCTAGACTATTTTCCTTATCAGTGCATAAAGAGGGTACAGTGTCTGATTTTGTTCAAAGGAGAAGTGAAGGTGTAGATTGGAGTCTTCTGTTTATGAGACAACTTTTTGCTTGGGAAGAGGAGGATCTGGCTGGCCTGCAGGAGTATCTTCGGGCAGCTCCCAACTTAAGGAATGTGGAGGATCAGTGCTCTTGGCTGGCTAATCCTTCTGGTGTTTTCTCTGTAGCCTCTGTGTGGGATTGGATGGCTTCGCAGAAAGGGTGCAATCACAGGTTAGTGATGAACATCTGGAACAATATTGCACCTCCTAAGGTTCAATTCTTGACTTGGTTAGCTTGGAAAGGTAGGATGAAGTCTGCTGCCTTTATGCAAAGGGTTGGGGTGCTTAAGTCTAATGCAAACATTCTTTGTGTCTTTTGCAAGACAGAGGTGGAAACTCAGAGTCATGTTTTGCTTCACTGTAGTACTATTTGGAAAGTGTGGTCTGGGATTATTGATTGGTGGGGTTTGTGCTGGGCCAGTCCTGAATCAGTCCACTCGTTGCTTAGTTGGTGGGTTGGTCATAAGGTGAAGAAGAAGGTCAACATGTTGTGGAGAATTGTTCCTATGGCTGTTCTTTGGTCGGTATGGAATCATAGAAATAACTGTTTGTTTAATAATACTCATCCTCATGCAGCGAACCTGGAGGAATTGGTGAAGGTTAGAGTGGCTTTATGGGCTAAGTTCAGGATGAAGGATATGCCTTA
This sequence comes from Camellia japonica, assembly GCA_030407325.1. Taxonomy (NCBI): domain Eukaryota; kingdom Viridiplantae; phylum Streptophyta; class Magnoliopsida; order Ericales; family Theaceae; genus Camellia; species Camellia japonica. The sequence goes on along the minus strand of JAPPVO010000024.1, from coordinate 41,648,602 downwards.
CTCCGTGCATGATATAATCTCAAACTTGGGGCAGGTGTGTGGTTCAGTGTAATGGGGGTGTCTGCCTGCTGGGTCTGAGCTGGAGGGTGAATTTGGTTCTGTTTGGGTGTATGTTGGTCTGCTGGAAAGTGCCCTCCAAGCAAGGGAAGCAGATGTGACCTACTACTGCTGCTGGTGTTTTTTGCTATTTGTTTTTGCTGTTGCTGGTGTGTCCTCTCTGCGGATTGCTAAGGATCTTCAGGGGATTGTTCTGCTGCTGCTGATCTGACTGGGCGTGCTGTAGTGGGATCTTCCTTGGTTATGCAGCAGTATTTGGGTTTGTTGTGTTGGGTATGTGCAGATTGCTAATCTGGTCTACTCAATGCTTGCTAATCTCATGCTATAGCCCCATCCCATTTACTGGGATTCAGAGTTTGAATCAGTAGGTTTCCTCAGTTCTTGCTTTTGGCTGTTGCTGTTTGAGTGGCTCTTGGCTGTTTGGATTGGTTGGTGGTCTGAATTGGCTCCTTGTTTATATTGGAGGTGGCTTGTAGTGTGATGTCCTACTAGTGCGTTTGTAAATGGAGGTGGCTTGTAGTGTGTTTGTCCATAGGTGGACTGCGGGTCATAATAAATTCTGATTGCTCTGCTATCTAGTTTGGCAGCTTAGCAGCTTTGGGTTGGGTTTTGGTCTGTCTCTTTCGTTGGTCCCTCACCAACTTTGGGGTGCTAGCAAATGATAGGATGAGTTTTTTGGTGCCAACCTAGTTGGGATCATTTAGCTCATTGTGATGCCCCTGCACTCCTCCTTTCTTTTCTTTATTGGTGTAATTTCTTTCGTACTTTGTACTGGTTTTTGCATCAATGAAGTTTCTCTTTTGCCGATCAAAAAAAAAAAAAATTAGTTCTACAATAGCAACATGTTTTTCTATAATAGCAACATACTGTTGTAGAATTTAAACAATCATAAGAAAACTGGATTTACCATAAAAATTTAGACCATTATAAATTAAAACTAAAAACTAACAAACAAAAGTAATAAAAGACGATATTATACGGGTTTAGGTTTAAGTTTAGGTTTTATATAGAATAAGAGAAAATACTATGAGGGAGGATGTATAATAAAAATATAGACTATTTGCATACGGTCCGGATCGGTTCCAATCCGGAACCGTGGGTTTTAATCCAGAACCAATCCGTGGACTACGGATTTTTAATTCTTTAATCCGGAACCGAACCACGGATTCAAAAAATCAATCCAAACCTATCGGATTGGACTGGACTGGATCGGATTACGGATTTCACGGATTACTTGCTCAGCCCTAGTTGGTGAGGGGCCCAATATTTGACCGTTGACAGTGAGAGAGAGAGAGAGACGAAAAAAGGGGGACGATGATACGCTATTTGCCTATTTGCTTCGATGTTCATAATAAAAGCAAAGCAAAGCAAAGCATCCGCAGAAACAGAGAGAGAGGGTTTGTGGTGTGTTCAAAAAAGCTGCGGAGTATAGACGTGTCAGAAGTGCAGGGAGGGTTTCGACGAGGAAAATGAGTAGGAGCACTAATTAGTGCCACCACTAATTATGTGGCAGTGGGTGAAATGTTGTTGTGTCTAATTTTTTTTTTTTCGAAAAAATGGGTGCCACATCATTAGTGGTTGCTTTAGAGCACCACTTTTAGTGGTCTCTAACATTGCCCTTTCGACGACGTGCTTGCCTACTTTTGTCTTCTTCTTTGATACTTGGCAGCCACTTCTCAATGGAATGGGGGGCTTCACTATAGATAGTCTAGACAAACCCCCCAACCCAGCCACCTAATGTGGGAAAAGGAATCGATTGTCCAAAAATTTTCCTACTTTTTGTATCTAATAAAACAGTTGTATGTATATTTTTTGAACCAATAAAACAGTTATATTGGAAGTGCATGTCTTTTTCTTTTTTGAACTATATTGTAAGTGCATGTCTGACCTGTAGGATTATAGAATATGATCAAAATTGTTAATTTATTAACTCACAATTTTATATTTGATTGTAAATTTTTTAAACCAAATTATATTTTTGCCGGACTTTCAATCTCACAAAATTAACAAATTCTTAATATTGAGAAGGGTTAAAATCATAGTTTATGAAAGAAAAAGAAAAAAGAAAAAAGATGGATATAGAGTAATACTATACAAAAAAAATATTCATATATAATTTTTATACATAATGATGTGGTTCATTGTGAACCATTCACTTTAAAATAAAACATCATTGTAGATGAATTTATTTATAATAATGACAATGTCACATTATTCTTATCAAATTTTTTATATAAATTTTATACATGTTTAGTATTTTCCTTTTAGTAGTAATCATTTTAATCAAACAAGCCTAAACTTACAATTATTACTCAAAATACATGTTCCACTACTAGAAAAGTGGCTTTTTGCGACTTATTATTTGATCGTTGCAAAAAATAATATTTGTAATAGCAACCTTGATAATTTTTTCTTTTATTTATTTTTTCCTTTTCTTATACCTATGCCCTAACCCTTTTCACTGTTCACACACCCGACAATTCACAAATAGAGACTGATTTCCCCTAAATCTGATTTCGCTCGCTCGATCGTCTGAAGAAGAGACCATGGTCGTGATGAAGAAATTAGTTGTGATCGATTCTCAAGAATTATGGGATTGCTTGTGATCAATTTTGCTCTATAGATCACCAATAGTATGAACTCTCTCTCGCTCTCTCTCTCTCTCTCTCTCTCTCTCTCTCTCTCTCTCTCTCTCTCGTCTCAGTGAGTCTTTTCGAATCATTCATTCATTTTTCAACTTCGTCATCTCTTTACTTCGATCACTTGTTTCTTGTCATCTGAACTCATTGTAATTCAATCACTTTTTCGTCAATCTAACTCTCTTTCTCTCTCTCTCTCTCTCTAGTCACAACCATAGATCACCTTTCAACGAAGCTTTGGTTTGAATCAATCCTTTCTCGTCTCCTACAAGTACAAGCTGAACCATTCAATTCTTAATTGTTATCGCTTCACCTTCCAATTCTCACCTCTCTTTCTCTCTCTCTCTCTCTCTCTATATATATATATATATAGCATTGCTCTGAACTTGCTTGATTTTAGTTCTGAATTCGAATTATTATTATTATTATTTTCTGTCATGTTAGATTGGAGCATGTGTGTGGATTTTAGCTTATAGTCGTATTTTGGTGAATTTCAAAATGTGCTTTGGGTGGGCTATAAGCTTCATAATCGTGTTAATTGGTATGAAATGGAACACCCTTGCCTTCTCCTCCCTTATATTTGATATTTGGTTGTTTTGATTATGTATTTTTGTATCATGTATGTCTATGGTGAAAATTGATTGAATAGGAGTAGAGCTTAACACATGGTACGATTTTAGCCCCTGTCTGCTCTGATTCTGTTCATATGTATTAACTTTGCTCATTTTCTAAAATTCACAAAAAAAAAAAAAAAAAATCCTTTTGCTCTGAAATTTTGATATACCCTCTATCAATAAGTTATTGGTATACTCACATTTTTGTAAGATCATGGCATGCGTTTTGAGTTTTGAAAACCTTTTGTCTTTACGGTTGGATCCTACATATTTTTAAGAGTAGCAGTTAACCCTCACTTTGTTTCTATGCCATTTTGCTCTAAACAAATCCTATGGAGTGAAACTAGTGCCAAATGTTAGATATATGAGATACCTTTCTATGTGCACAAGAATCACTGAAAAATATTAATTATTGAGAGAGTTATGATCACTTTTCTAAAACATGATAGGAACAAACTAGTACTGCTTGATCCTGTATTTTCACCCCTTTAATGTGATTTTTAGACTTTTCATCTTTCTGATAAAATATCCCTAAATCAAATACCTTTCCAATGGTTTTGGTCTCACTTAGTTTGGACATCATTTGATGCCTCTGTTCCTTTTTCTAACTTAGCCTACCTGTGCTAGAGTCTGCTGAACTCACTGTTTGAATATACCAGTTTTCTTCCAAAAATGAGTTCTCTATCATAAAGTGATTTTTAGCTCTAGAGTTCTCTTAAAATATCTTCCTAACTTATTGAACTATCTCCAGTAAAAATATCGTGATCATTTGACTTCATTTGGTATGTGCTCGTATTTTTCTTTAGAACCGTTCACTGTTGAAAATATGGACAGAAAATAGTAAATGGCCTATAGATAAATCTCTGGTTATGTTATGCAACTTATAAAAGAAAATTTGAAATAAAAGTGGACTTGTTCTACGTTGTGTTCAAATTCCAGAACTTAAAGAGATCCTAAATGGTTTATAAATCCATTCTTTTGGCCTGTTATTCTAAAAGAAAAACGCTGGAAATTATTACCTTTGTGTTATTTGTGATACTTTGCAAACTCATTCTATTTATGGATGTGTACAAAAACAGTTAAAGAAATAGAAAGATGGATAAGAATTGGATTGATTTGCCAAATTGAATGTCAATTGATTACGTGATTATGGATGAGGCTTTACGTGTTCGGGCAAGTCCCTCGCTACCTCACACTATGGATGAGGCTTTATGTGACTATGGATGAGGCTTTACATATTTTGGTGAATTTGGCGGACGGATGGTGAATTGAAAGTTCTGTGGCCGCAACCAACCTGTGCCCACCTCTAGCAAGACTTATGGGAGAGGAGTGCCCTGGAGTACAGTGTATGCGCGAGTCAGCGGCCCATCACAATCATCAACACCCCCATCATTTATTGATGAGATCACATGACGTGTGTCACAAGACGTTAAGTCTAGGTTCATTACAACGATCGAGAACTTGACGCCACGTGTTTTGTTCTTAGAGTCACAGGGTGTGGCTGGGAGTATGAGCTTGAGAGAGGTGCAATACTTACAAATTGATAAATTTTTCATTGTTTTTGTTTATGTGATGAAGTTCACCAGAAAAAAACTATACTGTTTTGTTTGGTTCCTTTGAGAGGGGAAGTTTATGGCAATTGAAGAATTTTTTAGATTACACATAGGTTCAGTCCTAAAACACCTTTTGGGGGCTTGAGGGGTTTGGACAGTTGCTCTCACTTTCTATGAGCATGAAGAATGGTTCATATAATAACTTATCTATCATGAAATGACCTGTTCGTATGGTATTTGTGTTGATGCACTAGGACATTTGTTTGATCAGTACTTTGTTTGATGGGATATTCTTGCCAATGAAGTACTCAATGGTGTTAAATTGATCAACAGTGCTCTTTTGTCATTGTTTAGCCAATTATTTTATTAGCTTGATTAATTTATTATGTAAATTTTGTAAAGCAATTTGATTAATATTCCATTCATACTATTTTATACTTTGGATGATTTTACTATTTTGGGTGCAGTGTTTAAATGAGATCCTCACAACTGAGTCTTAGGATTGGCTATTTCCAGAGAGGTGCTTTTTAATCTTTGAGAGGAATCGTTAAGTATTGTCTTATGTATTGCTTCTTTTATGGGCGAAACTTAAGCTTTATTTATAGTCCTACCTTTTCCTCAACCTTCTTGTTTTTGATCTCTTTGTGGTTAGTGACTTTATGTTGCATTCAGTTGAGATTTATGGGATTAACAAGTAACACCACTTGACATTATGAGGTCCACAAGGGAAAAGTAAATAATTGCCAGCCCTTTGAAAGCTCTAGAGGTCTTTAATTGAAGTTAAAGAATATCATGAAAAGATCATTGTTCTTACAAACTTTTTTATTCTAATATTTCATCTCCTTCCTGTAGCAAACTACTTACATTTGTGCTTATTTATTTGTTATTTGATTTTTAAATTTCTTTGCTTTAACAGGTCCAGCTTTGTTAGTTGAAGTTCCAAGCGACAAGAATATATTGGTGTATATTTTTGCAGGCAGTGTTGAGGGAGTAGTTGATATGATTGAGTGGACGATATTGAGAGGTAAATTGAGATTTTTTTTTTTTTTTTTTTTGAGTACTTGAATCTATTAGTATTTTATATACATACTTTTAAGGATGGTTGATGGATATTTGTTTTGCATGTATAGAAGTTTATATTTTGTATGTACACTTTTTTTTGGTTTTTTTTTTGAAGACAGATAATTTTGTTGAGGGAAGTGATGGAAAATAATACATGAGTATTAGAATTTTTACAAATATCACTTTACATTTATTGCATATAATATTTGAATATATATATATATATATATATATGAGAATAGAGGTTGCTAAAACATTGTAGGCCTTTTTTAAAAAAAAATTTGCGACGGTAACAAGATGGTTGCTAATATATTGTAGGCATTTATTTAATTTTTTTGTGAAAACATTAGTCGCCATAAGTAAATTAGGCGATCAAAAATAGCTTGCGACTGCTATTTTGCGGTCGCAAAAAGTATTTGTCACCCCAACATTCGAGACTCCCATTTGCTGTTGCATGGGCCGTCACGAAAGGTCTTTTGAGACTGTATTTTTATTATTTGCGACGAATAGTAATGATCGCTAAAAGTGCTTTTTTTTAGTAGTGTTCTCAAAAGAATGTAACCATATGCAGCTAAATACTTTTTAATCTTATATCAATTGATAAAAAAATAAAATAAAATAAATTACTTTTGAATTTGGATCGTGAATTTAGAAAAGTTGAAATATGCATTATACTTTGTAAAAGGTTTTATTCCAACCCAAGATGTAGGAGTTCCTACAACACAAATAATGTGGCACCCTAAGGTTAAGAGATTATACATGTATTTAGAATCCTAATTATTTTAGGTACCGTATTTTTTTGGAATTAAATCATTATCTAAAAATATAAAATTTATTTTTGGTAAATTTTGGATGACCCACCTGAACTTTTTTCTTTCTTCCTTTCTTTTTTTTCATAATCAAATTGTTCCACAATTGTATTACATAATTAATGTCCATTGAAAATCTACATACATTAAGCAACATTGCATGTTGTAGAAATGTAGAAAAAAATTCTCAAATTTTTTTTTTTTAAATGTGCCATTTTTGTTTCTATTTCTTATTTGTTTTTAGTAAAAAAAAAAATTAAAAAAATCAGATTTTTTAGAAAATATTTTAATGTGCATTACATCTATAAAATTTTAAAATTTTGGTTAAAATATGAAAGAGTTACCAAAGACAAAATTAAAAAGGCAATAAAAAAAAACTCAAAATTATTTTTAAAAAATAAAACCAAACACTTATTTTTGTTAACAAAATTCTACGACACACAATATTATGTCTGTAAGTTTTCAACCCATACTAATTGTAGAACAATTTAATCGTACAAAAAATAAACAAATAATAATTAGTTGATAAGTTATCAAAAAATTGCCAATATAGAATTTTTTTTAAGATAAAAATTTAATTACAAAAAACATAAATAAGCTACCTAAGATGAGTAGGATTCAAAATACAAGTTTTCTTGAATTGTATAATTTTTTAGCCAATCATAAAGTGCCATATTACTTGGAATGTAAGAGCTCCTACATCTTGGGTCGGAAAGAACCTTCTCGTTATATTTTTGTCTTTTTTGTATCAGGCATTATATTTTAGTCTACTGATACTACTAGTGTCAAAATTAATTAGAAGCCCTCAAATTTTGTTAAAATTTTGGACCGAAGGCGGTAGCCTCTCTTGCCTTTTCTCAACGCTGCTGGCATCTAGTAAATATATTTGTTGGTGTTTTTAACATTAATGTTATTGTAAGAGTTGTGATTTATCAATTTTTTGCCAAAATTTTATTTTTTGCAAGTTGAAAACAGTACAAAGAAATAGACCAAACAGACCAGACTAAAAACAAATTACAAGAAGACGTGCGTGGATCGCAGAAAATTCAGTGAAGAGCTTTGAAGCTGAGGCCGCAAGCTGATTGACAACTGCCTTAAAAACAGAGCACGATTCCTATTAACCCAAATACACCATGCCGCAACACACAAGAAGCCGAAAGCGTCCGAATCCAACGATTCCTAAACTGTAAGAAACCAACCAAATAATAAATCACCCTTGCCTCGCATGAACTTCCAATCCATCAAGCCCGAAACATATGACCAAACATCAACGGCCTGTGAAAATGATCAAAATATGTGAGTTCAATGTCTCTCTATCTTTACTAATTTTTGTCAATGTGTTTTTAAATTTTATGGTAATTCTTGGAAAGTAGTCTGAATGGGCTGAGACAACTTTACCCAGCCGAAATTAAAAAAAAAAAAAAAAATAGCACGGCCCAATGTAAGCCCATCCCTATAGTCCAACACGTATAATTTTGATCCTTATGCTGTGTTTGGTTAAGGGATTTGAGAAGGGATTTGGAAAAGGAAAGAGAAAAAGTGTGTGAAACTATGTGAAATGTAAATATATTTTATTCGCATTTACTTATCTTTTCTCTTTCCCTTTTCAAATTCCTTCCGAAATCCCTCAATTAAACACAACATTAATGTTTTTTTTTTTTTTTTTTTGAACAAATGATCCTTAATGTTCAATCCTACAAACTTTGAACCATTTGGTTGCAATACGCAAAAGTTGATAATAAAATTAGAGAGATGTTATGTATCCCAAATATTTTACCAAATCTTTCACATGGGTGAGACTCACACAAATCTACATGTGTGTGGGTCCCACATCCATGTGAGAGATTTAATAAAATATTTGGTAGAATATTTAGGATTTCTAGCATAACTCTTTATAAACAACCAAACTAACCTAAAAGAAGAAATATTTTTAAAAAAGTAATGATATACAAACAGAACTACATAATTTTCTTATAATATACATATGTCATTTTAAAACTAAATACTCATAAAGATGAATCTATTTGTAAAAATGATATTTTCACATAATTCTTATGGAGATTTTTTGTATAATTTGATGTAAGAATATCTACCATTTTCTTATTAGAGTGACATTATTTATGATGAAAGCATGCTCTGGCCAACCTTTTTCTCGGTCTCATTCAACTATTAGTTTGTTGAATCCAACAAGTCGATATTTAAAGTTACAAAAATGATTGAGGCCTCAAATTTTTTGGCTCAAATTTGGCTCGAATTTGCTTTTTTTTTTTTTTTGGCTGGGTTGATGCTTTGCTTGTTATTATTATTATTATTTTTATTATTTTTTTTTGCAATGTATTAGCCCAGGAAAAAAAGAAAAAAAAAAGAAAAATAAAAATTGAATTCGAGGCAATTTTGAGCCTCAAATTCGAGGCCTCAATCAACGCCCTTAAAGTTATGCAAGTTTATCTCCAAAATTTGACTGTTCCAACTTCTCTCCAATTGGGAAAGACTATACCCATGATGTTTGCTTCGGTGGATCACCACAAGGGTCAATGGTCCTGTTTGGTAGAATTGTGGAAAAGTACTTATAGCTTATGCCTAAACAGCTTATAGCTTATAATTATGAACATAAGTTAATTTCTGACTTATAAATTAAGCATCTCCTGCCCCACTCAAAGAATAAACTGATTTCTGACTTCCAAAAAGTTATAAGCTATAAGCTATAACCTAAACGAAACACGTCAAAATAGCTTAAATTAAGCTGAAAGCTGAAATAAGCAGCTTTTAAGCTGCACCAAACAGGGCTAATGTCAATGAACTAAATCGTGTGCGTAGATTATTCATAAAAATTATGAGATTAATGTAATAATCTTAATTATATATTAGACCATAGTTATTTTACCAAAAACGAACCATAAGCACAATTTTCAAAAAATAACTACATTTTTTGAAAAGATAAATTTGATAATAGTATACAAACAAAAAATTCATGCATAATTTTTATACATAATAATGTGGCTTATTGTAGACCTTTCATTTCAAAATAAAATACCATTAAAAATATATTTATTTACAATAATGACATTGCCATATCATTCTTATCAAATTTTCTATACGAATTTTATACATGTTTAGAATTTTTCATTTGATAAACTTATGCGATGTGACTTATGACTAACCAATCAATCTTATTTTTATTTATTTAGAAATGAATCTATACACATAAGAAGCTCAAACCATTGGCATTAACCTTATGTGAAAGAAAAATTTAAGTGGATAAAATCTAATTATAGAATCAAAAATAACTTTTGAGATATGACTCATTAAATGTAAGAATCCCACTTATATAAAAAGATTAGATCTGATTCTATGATCAAATTGTTCTTTGTGCGTAGAAGAATTGTGTGTAATACACACCAAAACAAATTATTGGAACCCAGTTTGAGTGGGATCCCTTTAGGAAGTGTAACTACTAAGTAACTTCTCCTTTTGACAACTACAGATCAACCATCTCACACAGGCAACTTTTGAAGTGAAGCAGAAGTTAGGATAAAAATGGGGATGAGTACTGTGGCCAAGTGAGCCAAGTGTTTGATTAGTTTATTTTTTGGTTCTTTGTCTCACTTTGTAATCTGCAAAAATATTCTATGGAATTTGGAAGGACTTGCCATTTGATCAGAATCAACAAAAGTGTAAAATCTTATCAACTAAGAATATTTTAGATGCACTGTATATAAGAGCATATCAAGTTACCAAATTATTTGCACCCAAAACACAATACAAACCACACATACTCTCTCTCTCTCTCTAAAATATGGCACGGCCTCAAGCTGATCTTGGCAAAATAGGTGAGGAAGAGTTTAAATTCCTGGAAAATAAGCTACTGGAAGAAAAGAAGAAGGCAAGGCGAATCCGTGACCCCACGGTGAAGGGAATCATGGATAAGGATGTGTAAGAGGGGCTAATTTGAGCCCACTAAATTATTTAGGCCCAATAGCCCAAGATTAGTGGGCCCGAATTTATCGCAAGTCCAAGATTGGTGGACCCGGATTTATCGCCGTCAAACGGGCTGAATGGCTCTAAGCCTCGAAAGGGTTCGGATCCACGAACCTAGAGACTTACTCGGGCCCGGACTCGAAAGGGTATTAAGCAAGCCTAGAGATCCGAGGCACTCGGACTCGAAAGGGTTCGGATCCACGAACCTAGAGGTCCGAAGCACTTGGCTTCGAACGGATTCAGACGCAATCTAGAAGCCGCTCCGTTAATGAGTCCCAGAACACTTGCGGGCTCGGAGCTTTCCGGGATCTACGCACCAGAACCATGGGCGTAATGGAGTCCGAACAAAGGACCCGATCCCGAGGACGGTGAGTGGAGATAAATTCACTCTTCGGTTAAACTAGCCTATACCCGGGTCGAGGTGGCACGATCTAGGGGGTCCCTGAGACTCGGCAATATTTGCGGCAGGGCGTTCTCTTGAACTACCCCTGACCCTGATGCGGCAGGACGTCCTCTGGGACTACCCCTGACCCTTTGGGATGATTGGGGATCATTGGTTAGGTGTGGCTAAGAAGAAGGGTTCGCCGAGGGGTTGATTTCCACTTCGGGGTTTTCTCTCATCCTCGGAGAAGTCACCTCCTCGGAGAAATCACCTCCTCGGAGAGGTCACCTCCTCGGAGAAATCACCTCCTCGGGGAAGTCACCTCCTCTGAGAAATCACTTCCTCGGAGAAGTCACCTCCTCGGGGAAGTCACCTCCTCGGAGAAATCACCTCCTCGGAGAGGTCACCTCCTCGGAGAAATCACTTCCTCGGAGAAGTCACCTCCTCGGAGAGGTCACCTCCTCGGAGAAATCACTTCCTCGGAGAAATCACCTCCTCGGAGAGGTCACCTCCTCGGAGAAATCACTTCCTCGGAGAAGTCACCTCCTCGGAGAGATCACCTCCTCGGACAAAATGGTTAGAGAGAATACTTCCCATGTGCCTTGCACATGGGCTCTGTCCTACATCATGAGGTGCCTATAAATAGCACCCACCCATAGCTTTACAAGGGATGGATTTTGGAGATTTCTAACTCTTGGGAAAGAACTAATTTCCCTCCTCCATTATCAACCTTGAGAGTGAAAGTGGGAGATCCATGGGAGAGCCTTGCCATTATTCTCTCTCTAGCCATTTTGCCTTCTTCTTCACCCAATCTCTTATCTCCATCATATCCTTTGTTTTTGTGTTCCTAAGTTGAGACTATTGAAGAATCTAAGCCTCTCATCAAGGATCTTCGAAGATCTTCGAATATTTCAACTCCTTTCTTGAACCCTTTCTTACATTTGGCGACTCCGCTGGGGAGGCGGATTGGTTAATGGTTTCAACAAGATCTGGAACTCATACAACACCAGCAAAAATGGCAGATAATGAGACTCATCAACAAGGCTCTTCCAATGGTGGTGATGAAAGGACTCAAGTTCAAGACTCACCTCTCATCCTTAAAGCTATTCAAGAACTCCAACACACTCAACAAGAGATTCTCACGACCTTTCAAAATCTCACCCACACCATGTTGGTGATGGGTTCGAATTTCGCACCACCAGTAACAAATGGAGGTCAAGTCGGCACTGACAAGCATCAACAACTTCATGGCTATGATGGTGCATGATGGCCACAACCCGAGCAACTGGTGAAAGCTTTCCAAATGATCTTGCAACTCTAGGGGCAAATGTCAACATTCCGCAGAAGAAGTCTATCTATGACATTTACAATTTATATTTACTGCATGATCCATGAAGTTCTATCTTTCTTATGTTATGAAGAAATTTATTGCCTCCATATTATGTATTTCCATTAGAAGTTATTTTTTCTCTACATTGTATATCTTCATTGTGTTATGTTGCTTGAAACAGTTTTCAATTTTTGTTGCCCCTCAAAGAAGAAAAATGAATAGTAGAATCAGTTACCAACCTGAAGGGAGTTTTCTTGACACAGTAGAAGTGTACTTCCATTCGGACCTCCGAAGAGCAGCCATTGCTTCCATCAATGCAAGCTTCGAGGGTCTTTCTTGCTGAAGTAGCATGTGTGCTCCCACTCGGACTTCCGAAGAATAGCCCTTACTTCCGTCAATGCAAGCTTCGGGGATCTTTCTCGCTGAAGTAGAATGTGTATTACTATTCAGACTCTCGGGGGACAGCCTCGGACTTCTGAGGGAGAGCTTTGCTTCTGCTCGGACTTCCGAGGGACAGTCTTGTTTCTGCTCGGACTTCTGAGGGAGAGCCTTATGTTCGCTCAAACCCTCGAGGGACAGCCTCGGACTTCTGAGGGACAGCCTTGCTTCTGCTTGGACTTCTGAGAGACAATCTTTACTTCTGTTGGTGCAAGCTTGGTAGACTCGGTTATCTTCCAGAGGAATCTTTCTTGCCAAAGTAGGGTGTGTGATACTTTCAGACTCCCGAGGGACAACCTTGCTTCTGTTCGGACTTCCGAGGAACAGCCCTTGCTCTCATTAGTGCGGGTTCTAAGAGCCCCGAGGTCGTGGATTTCAATTAAGAATTCATTTGCCTGAAATAGCAAAACCAACAAATGAGATGGGCAATATCCATTTCATATCCTGATTCAGGGATTATCGGAATGGGGCAACATCAACAAATAATAATGATCTATTTAAGCAACAAGCTGGATGGTGTTAGGCAAAACCACACATCGCGTTGAGTGGGCGACGTGTGGTTCGCGTTGAACAGCTGAAGACGAAGGCAAAGCAACAAGCTGGATGGTGTTAGGCAAAACCACACATCGCGTTGAGTGGGCGACGTGTGGTTCGCGTTGAACAGCCGAAGACGAAGGCAAAGCACTGGAACAACTAGGCAGACCGACACCACGCTGAATCGGTGGTGTGGTCGGCGTTGGCGGGTCACGGCTAACAGTGATGGATTTCAGTGGGCAAGAAGGTATATCGACAGACCGACGCTGCGTTGAGTGGGCAGCATGGTTGTCACTGGTCAGTTGCGGTTGGGCACGAGACGGACGAGCCGCGTGAGTTGAGGTGGTCACGCACAGAGCAGCGCCGTGGTGGGTTCACGCAGAAGCCGACGGTGGCGCTCGAAGGGTTCAACATCAGACCTGTATGTATGTCAAAATTATTGTCAAAATTACCAGCAAGGCTCACAAATTCGCATTTCATCAAAACAAGAGTTGCAGCTGTTTGTTTCTCCATCTCCAGAATTATGACGATGATCCTTGATATACAAAGAAGGGTGGTTGAAGTTTGAAGACAACATTGGATCCTTTTGAGAATAAATCTTTTAGTTCTGGTAAGTGCAGCGCCAGCTGTCCCAAAGGACCAGACGCTATTGTTTCTACTTTGTTGCCACTGCACACACAAGCTTCATACCTGTTTTGGCTTGGAAAAATTTGAAATTCAGCATAATCAAGCAGTGTTTTGGCATCAATTTCGCCCTCCATCTCAACCAGCTTATACTACAAGAACAACAAGAACAACAACCTCAGATCTGAATCAGTGTAGAAAAAAAAAATAATAATAAAAAAAATGGGCAGAAGTGAAGCACCGATGGTGAAGCTGCAAGGGAGAGAAGCCAACGGGCAACAGCGCCGGGCAGTCAAGGCCAGCAGTAGCGGTGACGTCGGCGCTGGCCAGTTGAGGCCTGAAATAGCAGTGATGTCGCAGAGGAGTCGGCATCGGTGTGTCGGTGGCGTCGGTGTGTCTTTAGTAACGATGACTGGAACGACATGGGCTGGAAAGCATAACTCATTTGGTTTGATTTTCGGGGTCTTTTGGGGAATATTAGGGGATGTAATCCATCCTATGGTTTGTACAGTAGCTTGATGCAATCTTTATGTTAGTCATCGGGATCATGTGGAAGGTGATGCCAAAGCAAGTATACTTACAGAGCTGGAGCGTATCGTCAGAAGTAATCGATCATCACAGTTTACAAAGTTTAGCTATATATATCTAGTATATATATATAAATACAGCATGGTTTCTAAAATGAAGTACCGACAGTGAGCATTGGCTTGGGTCGCGATGCCCACGGCCGTCGGAGCTGGGGCAAGGCGATGGCATCTGTAACACCAACAGCAACTTGGGTTCACAATGTTTGTAGCAAGCAACTACGGAGCTCCAAGTGAAGAAGAGGACAGCTGGGTTGGTCTCTGTGTAAAGAGAGAAGGAGGCCGCAACAGCTGCGCAACAGACCAAAAATGAAGAAGAAAGTTGGGTCTCTCTTTATTGAAGAAAGAGAGCAGGGTCTTCAATATTTTAGTGAGAGAGTGGGTGCGGCGCTATGCAACAAATAAAAGGAGAGACTACATTGATTGGGTTGTCATCCCTTTTTTTCAATAAAAAAAAAAGGTATGATGCTCAGAATAGTCTTTAATATTATACATATTTATATATATAAGAGCCTGCTGTTTGTTTCTTCCAAATAAAAAAAAACAGTGCATCAGCTTTACTTTTTTTTTATAATACAAAGTGTGCTGCTCAGAATAGTCTTTCATATTATATATATATATATATAAAAGAGCCCGTCGTTTTTGCCAAATCAAAGAAATGAAGGTGCATGAACCTTACTTTTTTATACTATAAAATAGATAGTGGGCCTTTAAATATTATGGAAATTTGCGGATTTGAAGGCTGTTAAAGGAAAGCAAAGTCAGGTTTGACTATTAAAAAAAAAATGTGGGTTTTATTTTATTATTATTATTATTTTGATGGTGAGTGCTTTATTCTTTTCAAGAGTAGAGAAATATTGTTCAGGTATTGTAAAGGAAAACTTGATTTGAATTTAGTTTGAAATATATATATATATATGTTTTAAGTTGTTGTAAAAAAAAAAAGGTGCAAAAATATGTTTGCCAAAAGAAAAAAAAAAAGGGTTATTTATTTATTTTATTTTATTTTTTTTAGTTGTCGATTTTATCTGTAAATTACGGTGAATCCTCAGCTTTATCCTTAGACTCTGTCAAGGCCAAATATTCCTGAAGACATAATGTGAAGCATGGCTGACAAGGTGAAATTATGCATGTCCGAGAAAATTACAATTTCTCATACACGCAAGGGGCAAATGTAAGAGGGGCTAATTTGAGCCCACTAAATTATTTAGGCCCAATAGCCCAAGATTAGTGGGCCCGAATTTATCGCAAGTCCAAGATTGGTGGACCCGGATTTATCGCCGTCAAACGGGCTGAATGGCTCTAAGCCTCGAAAGGGTTCGGATCCACGAACCTAGAGACTTACTCGGGCCCGGACTCGAAAGGGTATTAAGCAAGCCTAGAGATCCGAGGCACTCGGACTCGAAAGGGTTCGGATCCACGAACCTAGAGGTCCGAAGCACTTGGCTTCGAACGGATTCAGACGCAATCTAGAAGCCGCTCCGTTAATGAGTCCCAGAACACTTGCGGGCTCGGAGCTTTCCGGGATCTACGCACCAGAACCATGGGCGTAATGGAGTCCGAACAAAGGACCCGATCCCGAGGACGGTGAGTGGAGATAAATTCACTCTTCGGTTAAACTAGCCTATACCCGGGTCGAGGTGGCACGATCTAGGGGGTCCCTGAGACTCGGCAATATTTGCGGCAGGGCGTTCTCTTGAACTACCCCTGACCCTGATGCGGCAGGACGTCCTCTGGGACTACCCCTGACCCTTTGGGATGATTGGGGATCATTGGTTAGGTGTGGCTAAGAAGAAGGGTTCGCCGAGGGGTTGATTTCCACTTCGGGGTTTTCTCTCATCCTCGGAGAAGTCACCTCCTCGGAGAAATCACCTCCTCGGAGAGGTCACCTCCTCGGAGAAATCACCTCCTCGGGGAAGTCACCTCCTCGGAGAAATCACTTCCTCGGAGAAGTCACCTCCTCGGGGAAGTCACCTCCTCGGAGAAATCACCTCCTCGGAGAGGTCACCTCCTCGGAGAAATCACTTCCTCGGAGAAGTCACCTCCTCGGAGAAATCACCTCCTCGGAGAGGTCACCTCCTCGGAGAAATCACTTCCTCGGAGAAGTCACCTCCTCGGAGAGATCACCTCCTCGGACAAAATGGTTAGAGAGAATACTTCCCATGTGCCTTGTACATGGGCTCTGTCCTACATCATGAGGTGCCTATAAATAGCACCCACCCATAGCTTTACAAGGGATGGATTTTGGAGATTTCTAACTCTTGGGAAAGAACTAATTTCCCTCCTCCATTATCAACCTTGAGAGTGAAAGTGGGAGATCCATGGGAGAGCCTTGCCATTATTCTCTCTCTAGCCATTTTGCCTTCTTCTTCATCCAATCTCTTATCTCCATCATATCCTTTGTTTTTGTGTTCCTAAGTTGAGACTATTGAAGAATCTAAGCCTCTCATCAAGGATCTTCGAAGATCTTCGAATATTTCAACTCCTTTCTTGAACCCTTTCTTACAGGATGCAGCCAGGATTTGGAAAGGGGTTCACGTTGTAGATTTCGTCCAAAGAGATCCCAAAAAAGATTGAACACTATGTAATGTAACGTGGCTTCAAATGATCACCAGCAATTCAGCATGCATGTTTCACTACTGCCCTTTCTTTTCTTCTTCTTCTTCTTCTTTTTTTTTTCAATTATATATATATATATATATTGTAGTTTTCATTGTAAATTACAGCTTTGACATTATGCATATGGTGTAATCACAATATATATGCTATGTGAAATTTTAGCAGTGTACAAATTTTCCAACTCATGTCTACTGTCCTCTAGTTATAACTTGCTTTTTCACTTTATTTATTTATTTTTATTTACTTAAAACTCAAACAATTTTTCAGCATAACATCTCACTTCCCAGACCTTGCAATGTTGAGATAATTGCGCCAAAAGCTTGAAAATTAAACTTCTGGCCCTATCGCCCAAAAATTAATGAGATCGAGTAGGATTCTTTCTAGTCCAAAATTTGGATTGGAGGGGATTGTTTCAGTCCATGGAGCCCACTATAGGTCTCATTTTAATGATCTCAACCGTTCATTTTGTTGGATACTTTGTGTATTTCATCTATAAAAAAATTAGGTCAATCTGATAACTGTAACTTGTTTAATTTACCATATTTTTCACCAAAAAAATGGAAGATAATTGTGTTTTTAAAAAATAAATCATAATTTTTTTTTGATGACAAAGATAATAAATTGAACATGTTACAATTATTGGATCAACTTAATTTTTTTTTAAAGATGAAATACATAAAATAGTTGATAAAATGAAATATTCGGATCATCGAAACGAGACCCATTGTGAGCCCTACGGACCCAAACAAACCCCTCCAGTCCAGATTTGCTAGAAAATTATTCTCCATCCACCTTGCACGAACACTTCAGCATACCTCGGAAATAATTGACAACTTTTGAAACTTGAGATGTTTATGGATATGAATTAAAAGAAAACAAGAGAACCAAAATAGAAATATAGGAAGCAGGCCCGGTCCTGAGATTTTCAGGGCCCAAAGTCGATAATCAACTACTAAATTTCTAGGGCCCTTCAAAATTTTTTTTATTGAATGAAAAAAAAAAATTAAGGTAAATGACAAAATATTTGTATTAAAATCACAAAAAATACTTAGAATTTTTTTTTTAATTAATTGAATAGAATTTTTTTTTTTACGTGTGCTTGCTGTGCTGAGATCAAAATATTTTTTTAAATCAAAAATCAAAACAAGAGCACCACCACTTAACAAAACGCAAAACTTTTAAATTATGTGATGTGAACTATTAAACTTAAATAAATTCTTCTTAATGATGTAAATACCAATATTATAATAGCAATTAATTGTGCAAAAGACAAGATAAATATTTAATTAATTGAATAGAAAATAAATAAATAAATAAATAATTTACCTTTTTGCTGCTGCTCTGTCCCTATGCTACTGGTGTGTGCTATATCAAAGAAATGGAGGGAATGTTGGATAAATAGAAGATAGGGTTAGGAATTAGAAAAAATGGGCCTTTCAAATGGTTGGGCTGGGCCTTAACTATTGGCCTTTTAATGGGACAAAAATATTAAGTTAGTTTGGGCCTTTTTTAAATATTTTTTGGACTTAAAACATACCCAATATATAATACTAACTTATAATAGGAGGGGGCCCCTATTTTGGGCCTATTTTGAGGGGCCCTAAGCCATGGCCTTGTGGGCCTATGGCCAGGGCCGGGCTTGATAGGAAGCAGAGTACTAGGTGAAACAAGAAATTTTCTATTTTTAAAAAAAAAAAAAAGGATATGGGGAAGAGGAAGAAGAAACTGAAAATGAAAATTGAATTGAAACAAAAAAAAGACAAAATCAGGGGAAAAAAGAACAAGGAGAGAATTGAATATAAAAAACAAAAAATAAAAAAAGAATAAGATAGAGATATAAAGAAAAATCATAACAAAATAATATTAGCAACTCGCATGTTGGTGGTCCCATAGCCAATACACTTTGGCTATGTTTGTTTGGGCAAATTAAATTAGGTTGGATTAGCATTGTTATGACTAATAGTTCTAGAGTTACGAATCTTTTAGATTGTGTATCTTATCTTATGTTTGGATTGAGTTAAGATTATAAGGAGAGATTAATAAAATATTATTCAATCCGATATTTGTTTAAGGAGATTGGAATGGATAGGATATAAGACATCTAATATATTGACTATAATTCCTCAATTATGGTTATTTGATAAATTAGTCCAGACTTTGATTTAATTCTCTAATTTATATTTCATCCCCTATGTGAGATTGAAAAATCCATCATATGTGAGATATCATATCCAAATGAATTGTTAATGCGCATTTTAATTTTTTTAATCAAATATCAAATTAATAATTTTATTAAATTATTAGTCTAATCCCAAACACCCGTCTATCCAAACAACCATGACCCTTTCAGTACGATGTTTTCCGTGCAATTAGGATTGCTCTTAAGCATTCGATAAAAACATGAAGTTGTTTTAATAAATAAATAAATAAATCCAACTCAGTAAAATTGAGTAACAAAATCATGACTTTGAAAGAATATATTTTTTTGGGTTCCAT
The DNA here is from genome assembly GCA_030407325.1 of Camellia japonica. Taxonomy (NCBI): domain Eukaryota; kingdom Viridiplantae; phylum Streptophyta; class Magnoliopsida; order Ericales; family Theaceae; genus Camellia; species Camellia japonica. The sequence continues at coordinate 41,628,883 of JAPPVO010000024.1, read as the reverse complement.
TTTAATTCATATTCCCAAAGCTCCAAGAGGTCTTATCCATATTTCTTTTTGGACATATGCCTTTCAATAAAGGATAATTATTTGAGATCTTAAGTCTCGTTTGGTAATATTACTTTTAATTTAAAAGTAAAAAAGTCATAAAAAAAATTTAAAAGTCAATAATCTATATCAAAAAATCAAAGATTTCATTTTCTCTCTAATTTTTGCATTTATTTTCGTAAAAATCAAAAAGTCATCCTAAACATACTAGTTTTTTTTACATCATATTTTAATCAAAAAGTCAAAAAGTTACTAAAAAAGTATATTCCCAAACGAGGCCTTAATTTAGAATATTTCACAATCAGCACTTCTACAAACTTAGAAAGAAAAAATCAAAAAACTATTCAAAATTTATAATCAAATGTCAAAATTCATTCATAATGTGACCTTACAGTAATCTCTAAATAGACATGTAGATTTAAAATTCTATTGTCTGATTTATTTTATGAGTGCATAAAGTTTATGTTTCTTGAGGTTCCTTATTCCTTTCTCCAATTTTCTTCACTTGGTCTTGTTTGCTAAAATTTGGAAGTAGAGAGTACTTTTTTCTACATAGATGAGTCCACACTTCAACCTCCTTTCATTGCAAAATATCGTCAAGACACTATGTTACTACTTTATCCCAATTATTTGGTCTTGATAGGATCAAATATGTTCCATCTCTAAATATCAAGAAATTTATGTATTCCAAAAATAGAATATACTGTGTATGATATAGATCTAGGAAGGAGATTGTGTCGATCCACCACCAGCCGACCATTTGTGTCGATGGGTCTATTTTTCATGGATCACATTTTAATAATTTGTTCCATTTATTTTAAAAGTTTATGTTTTTAGATTATCTATACAAAAAATAAAGTGATTTGCCAATTATAGCTAAAATATTTTATTATATTTTTTTAGAAAAAAAAAAGATAATAAGTATGATTTTAAAGGATAATTATTTGAAATCTTCTAATTTAGAATATTTCACAATCAGCAATTCTACAAACTCAGAAAGAAAAAATCAAAAAAATATCTAGAATTTATAATCAAATGTAAAAATTCATTCATGGTGTAACCTTATAGTAATCTCTAAATATACATATAGATTTAAAATTCTAAATCATTGTCTGATTTATTTTGTGAGTGCATAAAGTTTATGTTTCTTGAGGTTCCTTATTCCTTTCTCCAGTTTTCTTCACTTGATCTTGTTTGCTAGAATTTGGAAGTAGAGAGTACTTTTTCTACATAGATGAGTCCACACTTCAACCTCCTTTCTATCACAAAATATCGTCATGACACTATTTTGGCAAGATGATTAAAAATTAACTTTTGATTTTTAACATATTTTAAATTACATTACCTCTCATATTTTTTACTCACTAAAAAATAAAAAAGTCAAAAAGCTAACTTTTAACCAACTTTTTATAACACTCCAGTTACTACTTTATCCCAATTATTTGGTCTTGATAGGATCAAATATGTTCCATCTCCAAATATCAGAAAAATTATTTAGAGAAATGCATCAGACCCCCACTGGGGGTGACCCCCAAGACCCCCCAGTGGAGTCTGATTGGTTAAAATTATTATTATTATTATTTTTTTAAGTCTTGTGCACAGCCACCACATGGAGCTGGGGGTGCTGGGGGTCACCCCCACTGGGGGTTCCCAGCACGGTTGATTTATTTATTCCAAAAATAGAATATACGGTATCTGGTATAGATTTAGGAAGGAGATTGTGTCCATCCACCACCGGCCGACCATTTGTGTCCATGGGTCTATCCTTTATGGATCACATTTTAATAATTTAATCAATTTATTTTAAAAGTTTATATTTTTAGATCATCTATATAAAAAATAAATTGATTTGCCAATTATTGCTAAAATATTTTATTATATTTTTTGGAAAAAAAAATAGATAGTAAGTATGATTTTAAAAATAAAACTTCTATTTTTTTAAAGACAAATCCTATAAAATAATATGATTAACATAGCAAATTGATTTTTTTCATGAAAAACAAGTGTCCTTAGTTTACATAACGAACGAATTAGATAATCATAGTGAGGCCCGTTTCAGGCTTTTCAAACCCAACTAGACAGTCTAGCCCTCCAATGTGAACTAGAGACAATCTATTTTCCAAATTTAAACTTGATATTAAATCAGTCACTTTCATAATAAATCTGATTCATACATTTTATTTTTGTAATAACATTTAGTGTAATTTTTCTAGGTGGGAATATTATTTAGTTTGTTTAGTTTCAGTTTTTTTAAAATTAAGTTTTTTTATTTTTCATGTTTTTTTATTTTTAGAGAATATTTTTAAAATTTTAAACATTTTTTTTTACTTTTTTAAATGTACCTTACTGAGCATCTCCAAAGGGATAGATAAAAAAGGCTTGTTAGACATTTTAGTCAATGTAACTCTAATTTTGAGCTCCAATGGACTGGCTACTGGACTAGCTATTTTACCATTCTACTTTTTTAGTGGCTACAATTGAAGAGCCCTGGAGGCTCTCCAAACAAATATATATGTATATATCTTGGATTTTTGTATATTTATGTATTGGATTTAGGATTTTATATATTTTATATATGTATATGTATATGTAGCAATTTTATATATTCTTTCAATTCTATTTGATGAATTACGGAATAACTTATTTTGTATTTTGCATTTTTTTTTTCCTCATTCTACAGGTTTTGTATGTTTGTATGGGCAAATTTATTATTATTGCAAATTTATATTAGTAAAATATCAGCAATTAGTATTTTTTGTTTTAAAAATTAATTAAGTTAGTTTGAATGATTAGCTATAAAATAAAGAGTGTGGTTGGAGAATACAATAACTAAACTAATTAGTTAAAATAAAGAGTGTACTTTTTTCGTACTTTAACTAATGAAAAGTAGAGAGTGTGGTTGGAGTTTATCTAAAAAATAAAATATTTGTGAAAAACTATTTTAAAAAATTAATAAATACACAAAAATATGAAACTATATTGAATTTTTATATATATTTTTTGGTATTATTGGTATTTAGTGAATTTTTTAGAGATTTTTTTTCACGAAAATTATACTTTTTAAGTGTATTTATGTTAAGTGTCTAAAAATTTAAAAAAATTGCTTAAAATATTAAAAAAAATTCAATAAAAATAAAAAATACGGAAAATAAGAAAGTAAAATTTTCTAAAATGTGTTTTCAAAAAACTGAAAACAAAGGGTGTGTTTGTTTGGACGGACTGGATAAAGGGGGATTGTAATTTATTTGACTGTTAGTCTTGGGATACATTGTCCCCGGATTATTTGATTGGATTATATTTGTATCCTATGTTTGTTTAGTCATGGGATTAAATGTCTGGATTAGACTATTTTTAGTGAATCCAATGTTTGGTTAGACGGACTGGATTAAGATAAATGTTCAAAAAAATATTTTACCCTTGTAATTTATAATTTTTATTTAATATATAATTTTAAATTTGTAATCTAAAACTTATAATTTGTAATTTAACAACACTAAATTTTTTTAATTTTTAAGGTCATAATTTTTAATTTATTATTTTTAATTAAATTAAATTTATAATTTATATTTTTTATTTAATATATAATTTTAAATTAACAACACTAAAAAAATAATTTTATTTAATATATAAATTTAATTTTTTAACAACACTAAAAAAAGTTAATTTATAAGGTCATAATTTATAATTTATATTTTTTATTTAATATATAAATTTAATTTTTTTACAACACTAAAAAAATTATAAGGCCATAATTTTAATTTATTATTTTTAATTAAATTAAATTAAATTTATAATTTATAATTTATTTATTTTATTTAATATATAATTTTAAATTAACAACCCTAAAAAAATAATTTATAAATGTTCAAAAGACTATTTTATCCTTTTTCAATTGTTTATTAAGTAATAGCATAAGGGTAAAATGGACATTTTACACATTACTCCCATGGGATACTAATCCCATGAGAATAATCCCACCCTCCCCCTTAGGATACAATAATCCCTCATATAAGGGACTAATAGTCCGGATGGACTATTAATCCGGAACAAAAAATTGAATCAAACAATGAACTAATAATCTAATCCCATGAAATAATTCATCAAAACAAACACTCAAAGTGATTGGTGCTCCAAAGATAGATAAGAATATACATTAGTGAGACCACTTGGAGGGGCCACCGAAAGCGGATCAAATCAAATATATTCACTGCTCTGCATATCAATTCAGAGAAAAGTAATTTGAAAAGTCATATGTTGAAGGGAGAAGATAGGAAGTGGAACAATATCCAAATGCAATTGCTATAAAAGGGCAATGCCAGTTTGGTCTGTTTGGCAGATCACACACAGCTAAAAAGACTACTAACACATAGCCAAGAAGAGATCAAGTGAAATGGGTACTCCAACTGAGATAGCTAATGTTGGGTTGGAAGCCTTTGGATTGCTGGAGGAGTCTTTGAGGGCCCCACAAAAGAGGCCTACTCTTAATCAGAACCGTCCACATCATCATCTCCAACTTCACTCTGCTACTCATCAAGTTGTTCATGCAAGAGAAAGAGAAACTATTGATTGTTATCAGGCAGCAAAGAAGTATGGTGGGCTAGTGATTGCTGAGTATCGAACCACTACAAAACCACCACTTCGTCAGATGTATTAAGCTTATCTTTGTGTAATTTATTATTTATAGGTGTGAAAATTGCAGTATATCACTAGCTTGTTTTCTGAATTGGTGGAGCTTCTACAAATAGACTCACCTTATGTTTACTGTGTCATTATGAAAGATGTGCTATATATATAATCTCTGTATTTATTTTGTCTAAATTTTTCATTTTGAAATAAAATACTTATAAAGATAAATTTATTTACAAGAAAAATATAACCGCATTATTCTTGTAGAATTTTTTTATACGAATTTTGTTATGAATTTAATTTTTCCTAACATTTACACCAACCAATATCTTATACATTAAAGGAGTATTATCTGAATCTCTTACAAAACAGAGGGTCCAAGTGTATTTATTGTGCACTATACGCACGGTTAAAAAAAATAAAATAAATAACACCAACACCTCTTCAATTATCGGTGAATATTATTTTATCTCTATTACCTATAAATTTATACATGTGGGGAACTATTTTTTGAGTACCGACACGTGGCAAGGTGACGTCGACGTGTCAGCCGAGGTGCCACGTGTCCTGGTCATTATGTCGAGGTTATCTCGGTGTTACCGAGGTGACCTCCGAAGATATCGGAATCCGATATGAGCAGATAAGGGACAACAGTCCTAGAATGAAAAAAGACTACAAGATGGATAAGGATAGTATTCCTAGGGAGTCTATCCTTATCTCTTGTAGAGTCCAAAGTAAGCACTAAATGGAAGTCCATAGAAGTCAGGCTTCTAGTGAGACTAGGATTGAGTAAATTATAAAAGGGAGGCACCCCCATGGGTCTAAGGTACGCAATTTATGCTTTGAGTAGTAAATTTAGCACTTGATTATCTTTGAGAGATATACTGACTTGATCGTCGGAGTACCCCCGAGTGGAAGAACCACCACCGGAATCTTTTCTTTTTGTTGTAGGTTAGCCAGGTGTCATTTATGCTTCCAGTTCTCTCCAACTGATCACTAAGTTGGCAGTGTGATTGGAAAATTACCCACACAATTTGGCGTCGTCTGTGGGAAAGATAGGAGAATAGATGGCCAGCAACGGACAGAAGGAAAAGATTGGGGACGACACTCCTGCTGGGAGTGGGAGACCTATTGAACTGGATGTCACAGGAGACGAATACAACGCAAAAAAAAGTGACCAGAATCACGGAGTGAAGGACGTCGGCCAGACTAGCGACGCACCAAAGAAACCAGATCGAAGTGGCTATTACAACGAAGACGACCTCCAGGTATAGAAGGATAGATGCCTGCGGAGGGACGAAGAGATGAAGGAGATAGCAAAAAAATTGGCAGACCTGCAGTCGGTTGTCAATTTCATGATGCAAAATAACGTCATGCAGCCGCCGTTTCCGCTGCAGGACACGCCGATTCCAGTAGCCAATGCCCAGAAGGGAGGGCAACGAACAATCCCCATAGCCCCTCAGCACAACGGGAGTGAAAGACACTCTCACCGACCCTCTAGGGAGGTCGGACGAAGGGAGCCAAGAAGAGAAGAATCACGGAGGACGCAACACACAAAGGAAGCAGACCCCAAGGGACATCGGCATGTTCAGGGGTAGATGCTGTGCTTCGACACAACTCATGGAGAGGGATCAAAGAGGACTCACCACGAGGCTGAAAGTAGTGCACCAAAAAGACTGAAAGTAGGAGATAGCCGAGCTCCTAAGAGGACAAAAGAGGACTTAAGAGATTACCTCAAAAGGAAGCAACAGAATGCCGAAGCCGAGGTAAATTCCCCAGATAAATCGAGGACACCATTCTCGGTGGAATTGGACAGGTTTGAGGCGCCGAAGAGATTCAGTATGCCGAGGTTTCAAATATATGACGGGAAGTCAGACCCCAACTTCCACGTCGGATTATATCTGAACTCAATGGCACTGTATAGTGGGAACGAGCCATTACTCTACAAAGTGTTCCCCTCATCCTTCGGGGAGATTGCATCAGACTGGTTCCACAAACTACCGAAGGGAAGTGTGAAGACATGGGAAGGCCTGGCCGAGATGTTTGTGGCCAGGTTCGTGACAAACAAGCTGCAGCCATTAAGGGTGGATGCACTAATGGCTTTGAAGATCAGCAAGGATGAAGGCCTTAGGGCCTATGCAAAAAGGTACTACGAGGTATTCAACCGAATACCAGAATGTAATCAAGAAGTGGCGGTCGTGTCATTCAAGAACGGCCTGAAAGACAACTGTCCACTACGGAAGTCTTTGGCAAAAACTTTGCCAAAAAGCATGGAAGAGCTCATGGCGAGAATCGAGAAGTATGCCAGAGCCGAGGAAGATACGTCGGGGACTAAGGAGGTAAAGCAAGAGAAAGGAAACGGCTCGCTGAAGCGAAGCCGAGGTAACAACGGATCGAACAAACATGAAACAAAACTGAGGGCTGCACAGGCGGTGACGACTGTGTTCCGGGCCCCAATTAACAAAGTCCTAGAACAAATTCGAAACCAACCCTATTTTATGGCACCAGCAAGGGCACCAGGGGAATTCATGGGGAGGAACGTCGGCAGGCGCTGTGCCTACCACAATGAAGAGGGGCACACAACCCAAGGTTGCAGAGCCCTGAAAGCACACTTAGAAGACTTGGTAAGGCAAGGCCATCTGAGAGATCTGGTCGATGAGGCCAGAACAAGAGAAGAACAGGCAAGATTGCCTCAAGCACCAGCAGCTCCGCCTCCCCCAGCACAGCAACCTTAGGCAGGAGGACCTCGGGTAGTCAATGTGATTCACTCAAAGGTCAACGAGAACGAAATCAGAGGGGAGACCCCGAAGATAAAACACCTACAACATGTCTATCAAGTCGGGGAGAAAAGACATTGGGCAGAAGGATGCCAGGAACCAATGATAACCTTTACTGAAGCCGACCTAGAGATGGTCCAGCATCCGCATAATGATGCCTTGGTAGTATCCCTCCAGGTTGGGGAGTGCCAAGTAAAACGCATCCTGATTGACCAAGGCAGCTCTTGTGACATCATGTACGTCCGATGTTACAAGGAGCTCGGCCTTCACCCAGACGACATGGAACAATCCAATGGCCCAATGGTTGGGTTCAATGGAACGCCGACATGGCCACTGGGAGCAGTAAACTTGGAGGTGCAGGCTGGCACCAGGAAGATCAAGACAGAATTCACCATCATTGACACACCCTCCCCTTACAACATCATCTTGGGAAGGCCATGGTTGCATGCAATGGGGGCAGTTCCCTCAACATTGCATCAACTATTGCGATTCCCAACAGAACATGGGATAGAGGAAGTCAGGGGCGATCAGCTGCAGGCGAAGAATTGCTCCATGGCAGCAATGAAATCAACCTGCAGCATACGAGAGCCAAAAAAGGCAGAAATTGAAGATGAGGACGTGGAAGTCCTAGAAGACATCGGCAAGGAGCCAGCCGAGAAGAGCGAAGAGGCACTGAAGAAAATCCTCGTCCAGGATGGGGATGAAGAACGCTTCTTTCTTCTCGCTCGGGCTTAGCCGAAGAAGAGGAAAAAGAGTTGGAGGCTTTTCTGCGAGCAAATATTGAGGTGTTTGCTTGGACACCTTACGAAATGCCTGGCATCGACCCCGAGGTCACTTGCCACAAACTGAATGTTGACAGGTCGGCCAAACCTGTAATTCAACGAGCCAGAAGACCAACATTGACGCACGTCGAAGCGGTAGAAGAAGAAGTAGACAGACTTCTGGAGGCTAGGGCCATCAGAGAAGTTCACTACCCGACATGGCTGTCCAATACAGTGGTGGTAAAGAAGAAGAACGGTAAATGGAGGGTCTGTGTAGACTTTACCAGTTTAAACAAGGCCTGTCCCAAAGACAGCTTCCCTCTACCCAAGATTGACCAGCTAGTGGATGCTACTTCAGGGCATGGAAGGATGAGCTTCCTGGATGCCTACAGGGGGTATCACCAGATAGCTATGGACCCAGCAGATGAAGAGAAGACTGCATTTATCACTCCCAAAGGGCTATACTGCTACAGAGTGATGCCCTTTGGATTGAAAAACGCAGGAGCCACCTACCAAAGATTGGTAACCAAGATGTTCAAGCACCTGATGGCCGAACAGTAGAAGTCTACATTGACGACATGGTCGTTAAGTCCAAGGAGCCTGAGGGTCATCTCGCCGATCTAAAAGCAGTCTTTGAAATCCTTAAAACATATCGGCTCCGACTCAATGCATCGAAGTGTGCATTTGGAGTTGGATCTGGTAAGTTTCTAGGATACCTGGTGACCAGGAGGGGCATTGAGGCCAACCCAGATCAGATCAAGGCCATCCTAGAGCTGAAGAGCCCGACGTCGGCAAAATAGGTGCATATGCTAACTGGAAGGGCCGCAGCCCTGAACAGGTTTATAAGCAGAAGCTTAGACAAGTGCAAACCTTTCTTCAAATTAGTGAAGAAAGCCACAGACTTTCTCTAGACAGAGGAGTGCGAAGAAGCATTAGCCGATCTGAAGAAGTACCTGACCACACCGCCAGTTCTTTCAAATCCAGAACCTGGGGAGGAGCTGTTCCTGTACTTAGCAGTTTCAGAACATGCGATTAGTGCAGTACTAATCCGAGAAGAAAAAGGGAGCAAAAGGCTGTTTACTATGTAAGCAAAACCCTAGCCGACGCAGAAACAAGGTATCTACCCTTAGAGAAATTGGCACTGGCTCTAGTAATGGCTTCAAAGAAGTTGAACCATTACTTCCAGGCCCATAAAATTGTGGTACTGACAGAGCATCCATTGAAGTCCCTATTGCAGCAGGGAGACTTAACAGGAAGAATAGCCAGATGGGCAGTCGCCCTAGGCCAGTATGATCTGGAGTACAGGCCCAGAACTGCAATCAAAGGCCAGGTTTTGGCCGACTTTGTGGCCGAGTTCACGCCAGAGTCCATCCAACATCGGGCTCCGTCGAGCCAAGACAGACAATGTCCAAACAAACAAGCAGAAGCCCAGCCAAAAGCTAAAGAACAAAGGAAAGAAGAGAAACCCGGACCCTGCAGCATTTACATCAGCGATTCCTTTCAACTGTTCGTTGATGGGAGTTCAAACCGTCAAGGAGCGGGGGCAGGAGTAGTACTGATATCTCCAGATGGAGAAATATTAGAACAGTCCATTCGATTGGGGTTCAAGGCCTCAAACAATGAGGCAGAATATGAGGCATTAATTGCAGGACTGAAGCTAGCAGCAACAGTACAAGCTGATGAGGTAATAGTTTTTTATGATTCACAATTGATAGTTAACCAGACAACGGGCGAGTTTGCAGCCCGAGATGAAAGAATGTCGGCCTACGCAAAAGAGGTCATCAGGCTGGCAGCCTTATTCCAGAACTGCAGACTGCTTCAAGTCAGCCGAGATGATAACAACCATGCTGATGCATTGGCCAACCTAGCTAGTGCAATACAACCAGGAACAACAAGGACAATAATGATTGAATACTTGTCGGGCCCGAGCATTGAACCAGTTATCACAGAACGTGAAGCAATGTGCGTAGACATGAGACCAAGCTGGATGGACGCAATTGTTGCATTCTTGAAAGAAGGAAAGCTACCAGAAGACCAGAAGGAGGCACACATGATCAGATTGAAGTCGGCGAGATTCAGTCTGACAGCAGAAGGACATCTCTACAGAAGGTCCTTCACTGGACCCCTCTTAAGGTGCGTACACCCTCTGCAGGTTGAAGATTTTTTATATGAAATTCATGAAGGCATTTGTGGAAGCCACACTGGGGGCAGATCACTAGCTCACAGGGCCATTACCCAGGGGTATTGGTGGCCCTACATGCAAAAAGATGCAGAAGCCTACGTGAAGAAGTGTGAACAATGCCAAAGGTTTGCACCTTTGATACACCAGCCAGCTGCTGACCTAAACCTGTATCCAGTCCTTGGCCATTTGCCCAATGGGGAATGGATCTCGTTGGGCAATTGCCCCAAGCAACTGGGCAAAGGAAGTACCTACTGGTAGCAACAGATTACTTCACAAAGTGGATAGAAGCAGAACCTCTTGCCAAGATCCGAGATGTGGATGTCAAGAACTTTATATGGAGAAACATCATCACCAGATTTGGGATTCCAAGAGCAATTGTTGCAGACAATGGGACTCAATTTGACAGTAAGCTGATCAAAAACTTCTGTGCAAAGTTCAAGATCAAAAACTACTTTTCAACCCCAAGTTTTCCACAAAGCAATGGACAAGCAGAAGCATCCAACAAAGTAATTCTGGATGGGATAAAGAAGAGGCTGCAGGCAGCAAAAGGGAAGTGGGTAGACGAATTGCCCAATGTACTCTGGGCATATCGGACTACGCCGAGAAGATCAACAGGGGAATCCCCCTTTGCCATGGCTTATGGCACAGAAGCAGTCATTCCATTGGAGGTCGGCATCCCAGGGATCAGAACCCAGGGAGTTGAGAACGGGACTAATGATGTACTCTTAGCCCGAGATCTGGATCTTCTAGAAGAAAGAAGAGAGAAAGCTGCAATACAGCTTGCAGCATACCAGCAACAGCTTGCTAGAGCTTATAACAAGAAGGTTAATCCAAGAGAATTTCAAGTCGGCGACCTAGTCCTGAGAAAAGTCGTCGGCAACAAGAAGGATCCCAGGGAAGGCAAGCTTGGCCCAAACTGGGAAGGACCCTACAGAATCACTTCGGTATTGGGCAATGGGGCATATCGGCTTGAAGATAATGAGGGCAAAGCATTGCCAAGACCCTGGAACACTTGTAATTTGAAATTTTTTTATCATTAGATGTTGCTTGATTTTTTGCCGATGTCATCAATAAAATCTTAGCAGAATTCTAACTTGTGAAACTATGCATAATAATGTTTTTGAATAATGAGAACCCAAGTGAAACTCAGGTTCACATTGGGGGCAGAGAGAAGACAAAAACGCTTAAACGCTTAACGCTTGTTGAAATTTGTAGCAATTTACAAGTTGAAGTTAAGCCGAGATAATTGTTTATCTTCACTTGTTGAAATTTGTAGCAATTTACAAGTTGAAGTTAAACCGAAATTATTGTTTAACACTTGTTGAAATTTGTAGCAATTTACAAGTTGAAGTTAAACTGAAGTAATGCTTAACACTTGTTGAAATTTGTAGCAATTTACAAGTTGAAGTTAAACCGAGATTATTGTTTAACACTTGTTGAAATTTGTAGCAATTTACAAGTTGAAGTTAAACTGAAGTAATGCTTAACACTTGTTGAAATTTGTAGCAATTTACAAGTTGAAGTTAAGCCGAGATAATTATTTATCTTCACTTGTTGAAATTTGTAGCAATTTACAAGTTGAAGTTAAACCGAAATTATTGTTTAACACTTGTTGAAATTTGTAGCAATTTACAAGTTGAAGTTAAACTGAAGTGATGCTTAACACTTGTTGAAATTTGTAGCAATTTACAAGTTGAAGTTAAGCCGAGATAATTGTTCACTTGTTGAAATTTGTAGCAATTTACAAGATGAAGTTAAACCGAGATCATTGTTAACCGAGGTAACTCACCCCGAGAAGGTTGCACAAAGAAGGAAGAGTATATCAAAAGACTTGCAAAATATTCTAAGTATAGAATCATGCAGAAACAGTCAAGAGAAGACAAAGGTACAAGCATTCAAGAGAAGGAAAGTTGAATTAGACATTCAAAGAACAAAGAGGCACGTCGGCCATTTGCAGAGCTTACATTGTCTGAAAAACAAAAAGTACAAGAGTACAAAAGACAAAAGAAGAAAAACATCAAAACTAAGTTTCCCCAACATCGGCAGCAGGCTGAGTTTGGACGTCGGAGGACTGTTGAGAAGATACCTCGGCTGCCTTCTCCGCCGCGATCTCGGCATCAATTTGAGCAATTGTTTCATCAACACTTTTGTCGGCCAGAGGAACGTCGGATAATACCTGCTCAAGGGTAGTTTCCTTAGGAACCTCCTCATCTTGAGTCAAGTCAAGGACTTGCTCAGTTTGAGGAGGGGACTTGGCCCCAGCGACCTCCTTGGATTTCCTCACCAAGGCCTCATCCTCATCTTGATCCTCAGATTCAGAATCATCTTCAGATTGAGCTGGAGGTGGCGGCGGAGGGAATGGAAGAGGAATGGCGTCGGCATTCCGAAGAGGTGAGTCCTCGGGGACATTGAGCTTTTTGAGAAGAGACATCCAACCAAGGGAGAAACCCCTGTTGCATGCCTGCTTCACTTGTTGCTGATAGGCCTCCGTGACATCGGCCATGCCCTGAGCATACGCCTTCTCATCAGCATCCTTGATCTCGGCCACTTTGGTGGCCAGAGCATCCTGAAGTTCCTTCTAGGCCTGGGCCACTTTTTCATCGGCCTCCTTCAGTTGAGCTTGAAGGACTTTATTTATCGCCTTAGCAGCGCCGACCTTTTCTTCGGCAGCATCCTTCTCTTTAATGGCAACCTCGGCCTGATCCTCTAGCATCTTCATCTTTGATTGCAGGCTCTTATTGGATTTCTGAAGTGTGGTGACTTCCCTCTTCTTCTCGGCTAACTTCTCACGGTTCTGAAAAGATTGCATCGAGAAAGAGTGGGCATGCTGGATGGCCTGAAAGAAAACAGAAGTATTAGAAAAATATTCTAAGTGTGAAATAAAGAGAAAGAAAGAAAAAGTACCAGACAAAAACACTTACTTGAACAGAGTGTTGCAGCATCAAAGCATAGTTTTCATATTCACTAAACCCGGCGTTTCGCTCCAGATCACCTGGAAGAAGCAGTGCAGTGCTGAGGGCAACGCCGACATTGATATCATCGGCGCTGTCACTAGCCATGACAGGCTTATCTTCTAGGGTAATCTCGGGAGCCCAGGGGGCATCAGGTTTTTTAGACCCCGAGGTCGTTCCGGAGGATGACCTCGGCCTTTTTGACCTGGTGGAGTCGGAGGGAAGGGTTTCAGCGGACCTCTTCGTAGGGACAGAGGCAGTCTTTTCACTTGGAGCCAGCTTGGGAAATTGGCAAAGTGTCTTCAGTCTCAACCTGAGTCACTTTGGCCTTTGTTGAGCCTTCTTAACTCTTTTTGGCTTGGGTGGAAGCTGCGTTTGAGTTGGTAAAGCATCAACGTCGGTTGGGATACTGGCTAAGAGATCTTTGGCCACAGGTTTTGCGCGACCCATCTCGGCTGCAAGAACAAGACATCGGCAACGTTTGCGTTGAGATGGTGGGATTAGATATTGAGCCGAAGTAGACGGCTGTTCTGCTGGATCGGATGTTGACCCTTGATCTGTTCGAGATGTTGATTCGGCTTGTGGAGTTGTGGCAGAGGGAGGAGATAAGCTCTTCTTTTTTCTCTTGGGAACGTCGGGAAGAGTAGATTTGTATGTCGGAATGAAGTTGAGAAGCAGAGGCGCCTTCCATTTTTGGACTGGCAAGTCCAATAGTTTCTTCAAATCCTTGCTGAGAATGAAGGATTGGCGAAAGTTCTTTGGTGGCTGACGGAGAGCTGCAAGGGAAAATAGACATTAGAAACAGGAAAAGTATTAAAGACTTGAAAAATGAACAAACAAGTATTAACACTGGGCTCTTACCCTTGCCCTCTAAAATTGATCGGGGAAGAGGGAAGAGATGGAGATCCTTATCTGGAGCAAACTCCCAATTTCCTGAGGTAATGAAGTAATCGTCTCCAGCCCCCTTGTTGGAGTCTGGGGGTCGGCTACGATTTTGAACTTTGTGGATCTCGGCTTAAGATAGTAAATGTAGCCTTTTTCTTTCAAGTTAAGGCTGCACATGGTATAGCAGTATTGAACGTCGGCTAAAGTGATCCTAATGTTTTCCTGTTTAGCTAAGGCTATAATACTGTTGATCACTCGATAGGAATTGATAGCAAGTTGCATGGGATTCAACTTATAATAATGGAGAATCTCGCGAAATAGGGTGTTGAGTGGAAACCGAAGTCCACACTAGGCAACTGCAGGGAAGGGCATGGAGTCGTCAGTAGGCATGATGGAGTCATTATCCCCAACCAACCTCAGATGGACGTCGGCTGGGATTTCAAACTCCTATCTAAAGAATTCTAGTTTGGTTGGGGTGTTTACCCTATGCCTCCACACACCCATAACGTCGGCCTAAATTAGAAGGACTGGGTTTCAGAAGAGGGATGATCTAAAAAAGGTTTTGTGAACCTCGGCTAAGACCTAAGTGTATATTGATGCAAGAATTTGTGAAGATTATTTTAGTTTTGACGGGTTCTACAGTCAAATCCCAAACCTAAATCTATGAAGACGAAGATTGAAGGCACAAATCTGGAAAACAGAAAAGCAAGAATGAAGTTTCAGAATCCAGAACAGAGGTGGGGCTATCAAAAGCACAGAAAATACAAGGAGTATAGGGTTAAGAACAGTGACAAAAGCGCAAGAAAGTGGTGAAACAGTGCGTGTGTTCAAGATTTGGGCAAAAGCAGAATCATGGAATAAATACATTCAGATATATGGTTTGCAAGGTAAATGTTTGAACAAAACAGTAATAACAACGAGTAAATCAAAAGAATTGAAAAACGAAAGGAACAGTTGCTTACTAGAAAAAATGGAGCCGGTATGAAGATTGCCGAATTCAGACGACAGTTACAGATGTAACAAAACGGCGAAAGCTTCACAGGAACGGAAAAATGAAGGCAGTTATAGAGCTTGGTAAACTGGAACAATGGCGTATTCAAGAGCTAGAGAGAGAGAAAGCAAGTGAATCGAATGCAAAGTAAAGAGACGAAAGAAAGGAAAAACAAGTTTTGTCAAAATATTTTTGAAACGGCGGCAAAAGAAGGCATTAAATGCACCTGGAGCAACGCATACGTCAGACGGCGCACGCAGAGAAGACAGTTTTCAGGCGCGTCAGAAACACGATCCAATGAGGATCAAACGCGTAAGTGAAACAGTTGAAAAGCGATGCTTGACAACTCACACACATGAAGAAGTTCATAAGGAAGCTCTTGGAGTTCTTGATCTTTTAGAAGACATGTCGGCCTATGATGATGATCTCGGCTAAGATACTTTAAGCCGACGTATTAGAAGGACGTACCGATGTAGGTTCCATCACCTCAGAATGCCGAGGTAATAGAACCTAGGGGGCAATTGTGGGGAACTATTTTTTGAGTACCGACACGTGGCAAGGTGACACCGACGTGTTAGCCGAGGTGCCACGTGTCCTGGTCATTATGCCGAGGTTATCTCGGTGTTGCTGAGGTGACCTCCGAAGATATCGGAATCCGAGATGAGCAGATAAGGGACAAGAGTCCTAGAATGAAGAAAGACTACAAGATGGATAAGGATAGTATTCCTAGGGAGTCTATCCTTATCTCTTGTAGAGTCCAAAGTAAGCATTAAATTGGAGTCCATAGAAGTCAGGCTTCTAGTGAGACTAGGATTGAGTAAATTATAAAAGGGAGGCACCCCCATGGGTCTAAGGTACGCAATTTATGCTTTGAGCAGTGAATTTAGCTCTTGATTATCTTTGAGAAATATACTGACTTGATCGTCGAAGTACCCCCGGGTGGAAGAACCACCGCCGGAATCTTCTTTTTCTGTTGCAGGTTAGCCAGATGTCATCTATTCTGCCAGTTCTCTCCTGCTGATCACTAAGTTGGCAGTGTGATCGAAAAATTACCCACACAATACATTTTGACCCCTTCAATTATAAAAATATATTACTTTCACACATGCATACCGTTTATATAGATCACATCTAAAAGATATGTATTATGATTTTCATAGTTGATAGAATTAATATATATGGATTCGTAGATGAAAGAGTAAAATAATATTTCCCAATAATTAAAGAAATTTTAATGTAAATAATATATTTATGTTTTGTTTATTTTTTATTTTATTTATTTTTAAACCGTGATGCACAAAAGTAATAGACCCATATTACTAAATACACTTGACCCTCTGTTTTGTAAGAGAACAAACTATTTCTCCTTTTAGCAAACATAAAAATATATATTCGCATTGTTTCTATGTTGCTATATGAAAAATGACTCAATCTCCTACATGGTAATATATTGGGGTTATTAACTGACAGTTATATGAGGGGAAAAAAAAAATACAAATTCATAAATAAATAAAAAATTTGTAAATTTAATTATTAATTTTATAATTTTTTTATTAATTTATAATTTTTTTTTCAATATTCACTGATGTCATCTTCCCTCTAATATAATTGACAATCAAGAGATTTCTCATTTTAAGGGGTTGATTTACACGTGACATCATGTTGACAGTGAAATAACCAGTGAAAAATTACCGATAACCATGACTTATGACGACATCACACAAAAATAGGTGAACCAAACAACCAAAATAGTAATGCATTTATTTCAAGAAGCTACCACAAATTGCTTGAGTGGTCATAAAAATTGGTACCAAAAACTTTGTATAAAGAACCTGAAGATGGTGAAATCATTTAACTATAGTCTCTGGCTTTTTAATTGTCTCTTTCAACTTGAAAAAAAATATATATATATAAACTGTAGTTCAAGGGTCAAGGCCACAATGGCCCTGGTGGGAATATTAGAGGTGAAGTTTGCTTTCTTCTTGGGTCTAGTTTTGCTCTCTGGTAGGGCTCAAGGTGCCACTCATAACCTTCTTGGCAATGCTCCTACAGTTTTTGATGTTACAGAGTATGGTGCCAAGGTAGATGGACTGACAGAGTGTGCACAGGTGAGTTTTTGTGGGGCCATAAATTTTGAGTACCAACACGTGGCCGAGGTGACACCGAAGTGTCAGCCGAGGTGTCACGTGTCCTGGTCATGATGCCGAGATGATCTTGGCTAGGCCGAGGTTATTTGTGAGAATACCGAAATCTGAGATAAGCAGATAAGGGACAAGAGTCCTAAAATGGGAGAAGACTTCAGTTTGGGTAAAGATAAGAAGAGTCCAAGTTAGCAGTAATCCTAAGTCCATTAGAGCTAGGCTTCTATTTGAGACTAGGATTATGTTGGCTATAAAAGGGAGGCACCCCCATGGGTCTAAGGTATGGCTTTTGATATTCTGTCTAGTGAGTTAAGCACTATTGGTTATCTTTGAGAGATATGGAGTACTGACTTGATCGTCGGAGTACCCCCGGGTGGACGAGTCACCGCTGGAGACTCTTCTTTCTGTTGCAGGTCAGACAGGTGCCATCTATTCTGCCGGTGTTCTCCAGTTGAGTACTAAGTTGGCAGTGTGGTCGGAAATTGACACACACAATTTAGCGCCGTCTGTGGAAAAGAAAGGAGAATAGATGGCCAATGACAGACCGAAAGAGAAGATTTAGGACGACACCCCTACTGAGAGTAGGAAACATACTGATCTAGACGTCGAAGAAGACAACTACAATGAAGAAACTCGTGATAAGAATCACGGAGAAGAGGACGTCGGCCAGGAGGGCGACGTGCCGAAGAAATCAGACCGAAGCGAGTATTATAACGAGGATGACCTCCAGGTATGGAAAGAAAGATACTTACGAAGGGGACGACAAAATGAAAGGAATGGCGAACAAATTGGCGGACCTGCAAACGGTTGTCAATTTCATGATACAAAACAACGTCATGCAGCCACCGTTCCCATCACAAGATACGCAGATTCCAGCAGCCAAGAAAGATGCCCAGGCAGGGGGGCAGAAGACAACTCCTACGACTCCTCAGCACGATAGGACCAAGGAACATTCTCATCGGCCTTCAAGGGAGGTCGGGCGAGGAGAATCAAGAAATGAAGAGTCACAAAGAACACAACGCACCAAGAAGGCCGACCCCAAAGAACATCGGCATGTTCAAGGGCGGGCATTATGCTTCGACACAACTCATGAAGAAAGATCGAAAAGGGCTCACCACGAGGCTGAGAGTAGTATACCGAAAAGACTGAAGTCGAAAGATAGCCGAGCTCCTGGACGGAGCAAAGAAGACTTGAGAGATTACCTCAAGAGGAAGCAACAGAACGCCGATGCCGAGGTGACCTCACCTGTCAAGCCGAGGACACCGTTCTTGATAGAATTGGACAAATTAGAGGCCCCGAAAAGGTTCAGTATGCCGAGGTTCCAAATATACGACGGTAAGTCAGACCCGAACTTTCACGTCGGCTTGTACCTGAACTCGATGGCATTGTACACCGAGAACGAGCCGTTGCTCTGTAAGGTGTTCCCCTCATCCTTCGGAGAAATTGCATCGGATTGGTTTCATAAGTTGCCGAAAGGAACTGTGAAGACCTGGGAAGGCCTGGCCGAGATGTTTGTGGCCAGGTTCGTGACAAACGAGCTACAACCATCTAGGGTGGACGCCCTAATGGCCCTGAAGATCGGCGAGGATGAAAGCCTTAGGGCCTATGCCAAAAGATATTATGAGGTATTCAACCGAATACCAGGATGCAACTGAGAAGTGGCGGTCATGTCGTTTAAAAACGGCTTGAAGGATGACTGCCTTCTTCGAAAATCACTAGCAAAGACATTGCCGAAAACCATAGAGGAGCTAATGGCCAGGATAGAAAAGTATGCCAGAACCGAGGAGGACACGCCGGGAACAAAGATGTCCAAACAAGAGAAGAAAAATGATGTTTAACACTTGTTGAAACTTGAGAAAAGTTTACAAGTTGAAGTTAAACCGAGATAATGTTTAACACTTGTTGAAACTTGTGAAAAGTTTACAAGTTGAAGTTAAACCGAAATCATTGTTTAACACTTGTTGAAATTTGTGGACAATTTACAAGTTGAAGTTAAATCGAAATCATTGCTTAACACTTGTTGAAATTTGTGGACAATTTACAAGTTAAAGTTAAGCCAAGGTTAAACACTTGTTGAAATTTTATGAAAAAATTTACAAGGTGAAACCGAGGTTATGCCAAGAAAGGTACTTGGGTACTTGCCGAGGTAAATCATCAGTTTGTAAAACCAAGGTGTGTCACCCTGAGACGATTGCAAATGAGGACGGTTTCAGCTGAGAAACTTGAACGAACTTGGTCGTTGGTTCTAAGGCATTGATGAAAGCAGACTATAGGTCTTAGTCATATTGAGCCGACAAGTTCTGACTTCGGCAATAGATGATGAAGCGAGTTTAGCCGATGTGCTAAATGGAAGAAATGATATAGGTTCCATCACCTCAGGATGCCGAGGTAATAGAACCTAGGGGGCAGTTGTGGGGACATAAATTTTGAGTATCAACACGTGGCCGAGGTGACACCGTAGTGTCAGCCGAGGTGTCACGTGTCCTGGTCATGATGCCGAGATGATCTCGGCTAGGCCGAGGTTATCTGCGAGAATACCGGAATCCGAGATAAGCGGATAAGGGACAAGAGTCCTAAAATGGGAGAAGACTTCAGTTTGGGTAAAGATAAGACTCTTAGAGAGTTTATCCTAATCCTACTGGGAGTCCAAGTTAGCAGTAATCCTAAGTCCATTAGAGCTAGGCTTCTATTTGAGACTAGGATTATGTTAGCTATAAAAGGGAGGCACCCCCATGGGTCTAAGGTATGGCTTTTGATATTCTGTCTAGTGAGTTAAGCACTATTGGTTATCTTTGAGAGATATGGAGTACTGACTTGATCGTCGGAGTACCCCCGGGTGGACGAGCCACTGTCGGAGACTCTTCTTTCTGTTGCAAGTCAGACAGGTGCCATCTATTCTGCCGGTGTTCTCCAGTTGAGTACTAAGTTGGCAGTGTGGTCGGAAATTGACACACACAGTTTTTATTTGCACAAAAAATAATTATAAAATCGGATGTAATTCTTTTATATGAGTGTGGAATATATTTCATATGAGAATGTCGTGTTTGATTTTGTGACTGATTTCTGTATTCATACACTATTTTTTTCGTAATCATTATGGTGGTGATTTTTTCCAAGCCAAACATGTTTTTGTCTCGAAATTCAAATCAACTTGTGCCAATATACTCTCAAATCATTAGATTATGTGAAAAATTTGGAAATATAATCCAATAGTAAGAACAAGGGGGTGTGTTGGAGACGGAAGATCTGGTGCCATTTCTAAACATAATTTTTGTGCACAATTCTCATATAGAATGCTGTGATTGTTTTATCGGAGTTTCATTTCAGATTAAAAACTCATTTTAGCTTACAATTTCACAAATATCATTTTTAAATGAAAAAAATGTCACACGTTGCTCACATGATAAATTTCATCAACCCTATTGACACCAAATTAATAGAAGGGCCAATTTTTAAACTAAGTAAAAGTGCATGAAATTGATTGTTACAACGAAAAAGGAAGAACCAAAATAAAATTTGATGTAAAAAATGCAAGGATACAAATTATAATATACCCTTTATCTTCTTCTGTTTTTTTTTTGGGACCTAACTTTATCTTGTTTATTCTTGAATAAATTACACAGACCTCTCTTAACATTTGTTAATATTACATCTAGCCCCAGTAGTATGACAAAATTACACCAGCCTCCTCAGCATTTGAGTTGCATTTCAATTCACCCCTCAGCGTTAAAAATCCATCAAGAACTTAACAGAATATTATCACATCATCTAATTTTTCTTGGAATTTCCTATTTTTCCCTTAGATTGATTGAATGGCATAAATCAAATGGGTCAACCAAATTACCTAACTAAAAAACACCTTTATCTATCTAGATTTTCTCCTTGGCAGCCATTGTCAACTGCCCCCCAATTCGCCTAAACTTGTCTCCTTCTTTCATAGTAGAATCCCTTTCCCTCTGTCTTGCTTGTCTATGGAATCGGTACGGGAGATTGGGATTGAAGAAAGGTTTTGATTGAAGGAGACAAGAGGTTGCGATTTGGAATCTGGGACCATGATGCTGTTGGCAAAGTGATGGTGAAGGTTGTGATGATCTGGGTATGGCTGGTGTTGTTGTTGGTAGGTTGCCTTTTTTGTTTTCGAAAAGAGTGGGTTAAGGAGGATGTAGGGGGGCTGTTTGATAAAATGTCTCAAAGAGGAACTGAAAGGAGGAGGAGAATAAACGGTGGTATGCAGTGGTGTGATTTCGGTATTAGGCTATGTTTGGTTATGATTTTTAGTTATTTACAAATGATTTTTTTTTTAAAAAAAATTATCATATTTTCCTTCCACTAGATTAGCTATCTTTTTTCATCTTCTTAGGGGGAGATTGAATGGAACCCTAGTCCATGAGTCTGGGCTTTACAAGGTCCAAAACAAGTGGCTCGAAAAATATGGGGGTCTTTGAAAACCATTGTAGTTATTATTAACCAAATAGTATAACGTCTCGAAATGAATATTTTATTGGTGGTGTTATATGTATCAATTAGTGTATTAAATAATATACCAATTAGTATACTAAGAGCATCTCCAACCGTTCACTTCTTTTTTCACCAAATTTGAGTAAAAAATAGGTTATTTTCTCAATTTGATACTTCTTCTTCCAACAGTGAGCATCAAAGCAAAATTGAGGAAGTGGTCGACCGGTAAAGGCAATTTTTTTTTTTTTTACCTGTTTGAACCTTTTTTGACCGGTTTGAACCTACCTATTTGAAAGGAAACCGGTCGACCGGTTGGTCAACCGGCCGAGCAACCGGCTAGTTGACCGGTTTACCTCCTCCAACGGTCACGCACAGTAATTTGGTCAAATCTGTAGCTTGTTCTCAGTTTGATGATTTTTTTGTTGAATTTTCATTTTGATACCAATTTGGTGAAACCGTTGGAGCACAAAAAAGTGACTTTTTCACCAAAATTAAATCTGATGCCAAGTTTGGTTCACCGTTGGAGATGGTCTAACTAGCGTTATACTACTATTACTAATTCTATTTATTAATTAAATTACAAATATTTAAAACCTTTAAAATTAGAACAATACTATATGTACTAATTAATGTACATGTTAGTGTACTAACAGATAATGTGGCATCATTTGTATGATTTTAAGTATTTGTAATTTGTATAATAAATGTGGTCAATAATAATATTATAACACTAGTTGGTTGTGGGGACGTGGTTTGGAAATACTATTCCGATCCTGGGGGACGCTCGTGATCCTCAGCTAGCCACCTGAAAAGGAATGAACATTCCGGTCAGGGGTGCCAGAATTAGCACTCCGACGGATAAGTCAGTGTATACTCTCTTGATTGCTTGTATCTTAAGTTAAACATACTAGTTCTCACATACCTCTTTCTGTCTGACGTTCTTCTATTTATATATTTTCTCTCCTGGGCCTCGGGTTTGGGCCCACTTCCAATCCGCCATATAACTACCTATTTTGCTCTTCTTGCTGCAAAACCGCTTTCCACTCGGCCCCTCAATCAACCGGCTATTTGGCCGAATAGGGCTGAATGCGATGTATACATTTCGACTCTCCTGGTCCATGTATTCGGCCTATTTATGTCTCTCAATATTTCGGCCCCCACAATTGCCCCCCAAGCACTCTATTAACAACAGTTAGCTGGAGTGTTTGGTTTCGAACTCGAAAAGTCAGAGCTGAAATTCGACGGCTAACCTCATTCGAACGCAAATGTCAGAGCACACGCCTCTCGGTTATCATTTTAACTTCCCGCCCCTTCGTACACTTCTATTTATTGTGATTTAAAATCTTGTCGTCTTTTCAAACACACATTTTTAGATGCTAGTTTTTGGACTGCCTTCCGACTCGTCTCTGCAACTTCCATTCATCTTTCACCGTCCTCTCCATCTTTTGTAAGTTCTCTTCCTCTGCTTTGAATACATTTTCCTGGTTTGCCATTAGTTTAGTATGCTCCTATAGGCTGATCGAAATGGCAAAGCACCTGAAAGACCTCCTCTCCGTAGACTGAATTTTTGGCTTTCGACACCATTTTTCTATTCCTGATGACGTCCGTCTGTCGCTTGTGACAGACGGCACCCTCGATATGGAGAGGGTTGATGAAAGCACAATCGTGTTCCCCCTCTTGTCAATTGCTGAAGGCGGAATCCATTTCTCGCTTCACCCATTTCTTAGGGCTGTCCTCCGCCATTGGGGTCTAATCCCCTCCCAACCCAATGTCAACTTTTTTAGAATCGTAATGGGGGTCATAGAGCTAAACCGTCGCCTTAGGATTAACCTCGGTGTACTTGCTATTCGGCATTGTTATGCCTTGGCCAAGTCTTCTGGTCGGCATGGACGTTATTTCCTTAGGGCCAAGGACATCAACCATCAATTAGTGACTATGCTTTCCAGTTCTGGGAAGCGATTCGATGATGTTATGGTCGTTGTCCAAGGTAACTGGGAATTCGGCGAAGGCGAGGATCGCCTTGATCCTATTCCCAGACGGAGGGGCTGTCACGACCCAAACCCGCCCCTATGGGTTTAGCACCGTAACCGGCCAGTAATCCAAGATTACCGAAGGCCTGCTTAACAGTAAGACAGTAAAACAGAGTACAGGGGCATGGCGGAAGCCAATATAGTAAATAAACAATGTCCAATGAGCTGTGACAGTCTGTATGCAAAAAAAATTTTCATACATATATGCAGTCAGTGACAAAACATTATGTACATTATATACAATCATTCAGAACAGGGACTTAATCCCTATTAAACAGTACAGTACAAAACAGATACAGAGACAGACGGGGAAATAAAAACACCCCTAAGCCATAGCTTGGCAGGCTCGGAACCTCGCAGTGAGGCACAGTGGTTGGCTTGACAAAAAGGGAAGTCTACCCCACGCTCCTAGCTACAGTCTGGTGCCTGTACACCTACATATATATATATATATATATATGAGCAGTGAGCTACAGCCTAGTGAATAACATAAAGCGTAAAGGGGTTTAGAATGAATGTCTTTACAGTAATGAAAACAGTTCATTTCAATCAGTAGATCAGTTGTTCAGTACAGTAAACAGTCATATGTGGTACATCCATTAGCATAACAATAAACAGTAGGTCTTAAAAGACCGAACAGTCAATGATGGCCATCAATTAGTAGACAGTAGTGGTTCTAACGAGGGAACCGACAGAGATCTCTGTAACAGTAACAGTCAGTAACAGTAGTTGCTAAGGATGCCACAATACAGTTCAGAATATAGGACATACATTCATTCAGTTAATAGTATCAGTTCAGAAACAGTACAGTTTAATTGTTCAGAAGATAATCATTTTGAACATATCTTTACACAGTTGTTACTCACAGAGTTCTGGGCTACAGTAGGCTAGAGCGTCTCCAGTCGCCAACCCTACACAGTTTACAGATCGAGCACACACTAAGCTACACAGTTGGGAAAGATAATAACTTAATCCCTAATTGCCTCGGTGTGTTCTACATCTGTATCCTCATTAAGATGTCTTAAACTAGGTCTAAGAATGCCTAGGATGGGATGAGGATGCAAAGATGTATTCAGAAAACATTTTCAGAATTTTCAGAAAAACAGAATCCCGCTCGAGCGCAGGTTACCCCGCTTGAGCGGACATGCAAACAAAGGTCCCCGCTCGAGCGTCAACTTACCCGCTCGAGCGGACCAAAAAGTACTAGATAGGTGAAATTCACGCTCGACGCCCGCTCGACTCCCACTCGAGCGTGTCACCCAATCCTCCGCTCGAGCGTACATTCCTGTCACGACCCAAACCCGCCCCTATAGGCTTAGCGACGTAACCGGCCAGTAATCCGTGGATTACCTACGGCCTCCAGTCAGAATTACAAATATTAAGGGGCTGCGGAAGCAATATTATAAAGTAAACAAGGTCCAATGAGCTGTGATGACATACATGAGACAGGAAATTTTAAAACTTATTTATATACATAGCATGCTAGTCAGATACACCCGTAAGTACAAATATTTACATCAAACACTCCCAAGATCCGTCATTACAAAACACATCCAACAACTAGCATGAGGTGCAAAACTGCCCAAACATCAGGCTTCAAGCGGAACCTCCTCGGGAGGCGCAACAGGTGGCTTGACCAAAACAAAACGAAACAGAGGGCCATCAACTCTGGCCAGGGTCTTGTGCCGGCTCACCTACATATATATAGTAAACTGTGAGCGAAAGCCCAGTGAATAATAATAGAGTAAAGGGGTTATCAATGAATGAGTTCATACAGATTTTAGAAATCAATTCACATTGTATCAAAATCATGCTTGATCAGATCGAATTCATAATTCAGCTTTATCTAATTCATATACTTGGTCGGATCATATATGGACAGAACTCATAAGTCATAATTAAATTTACGTGATACATCCATTAGCATAACAGAACAGAACGCATAAAGCGTAACAGAACAGAACGCATAAAGCGTAGCAGAACAGAACGCATAAAGCGTAGCTCCACAAGGGAACCTCCGGATCCGGGTAACAGAACAGAACAGCAAAGCCCCCATGGCGGGCCTCCGGTACGGGTAACAGTGCACAGACAGAACGCATAAAGCGTAATAGAACAGAACGCATAAAGCGTAGTTCCACCAGGGAACCTCCGATACCGGGTAAAGGCTGTAGATATCACATAATACTAAGGATGTCACGATACATGTCAGAAATCGAACAATCATTCATTGTACAGAACATATCTTTACAGAAAACAGATCTCATTTTATTTCACAGAAAATAAGTACGGTTGAACATATCTTTACAATGTTATTACTCACAGTGGGCGTTGAAACCGATAAGTGGAGCCAAATGGTCAAACAGAATGCGGCACACGACCTACATAACACATTACGGATACACACTTGAAATATGTATTTCTAAATGTACAAAATTCACACCAATGACTCTAAGTGTGTACCTAACCTCTTATCTTTATTAAGGAGCCTTAAACATGGCCTAGGAATGCCTAGGATGGAATGTGGATGCAAAAATGCCTTAGAAAACCTTTTTCAAAAGTTGTTGAAAACAGGGGTCTCGCTCGAGCGAGCCTTCCTTCGCTCGAGCGATCTTCCAAAATCAAAGGCTTCGCTCAAGCGAGAAATCCTTCGCTCGAGCGATCTGTTGAACAGTAAAAGTACTGGATGTCGATTTTTTACGCGCGATGGTCGCTCGATGCCCGCTCGAGCGGAGCCCTGGACAAAGGTGTTCGCTCGAGCGAGGAATCCTTCGCTCGAGCGAGGAAGCAAAATCTGGAATTTCCATATTTGTCTTCCAAGTTCAAACCAAGCATTCTACAACCAAAAACTCAACCTCTTGGGCCCAAAATCTGGAAAAACACTTTAAGCTCATAGTATATCAAGTTTCAAAAGCCAATTTGTAAATTCAAGGGCCAAGAGTGAGTCAATTTGAGCACCATTTCCACAAATCTTCAAGAACATGGGTTTAACAAACATGCATGAATTCAAGTGCATTCCAAAGCTTCAAAACATGATCCAAAGCAACATTAAACTCAGAATCTTGATGAATTCATGGACTCTAACAAAAATGTGAGCATGCATGTCAAGTTTTGGTAAAAACAAACTCAAATGACATGAGTGTAAACATGCATGCATGATATTCTACCCAATTTGACATGGCAAACCCATTTCCAACCTTAAACACCAATTTAACTAGGAACCATGCAAGGATTTCTCATAAACTCATCAAGAAAGAGAAATCTCCTACCTTAACTCTTGAATTCCAAGTCCAAGAGCTCAATGTTGCTATAAACCTTCAAATCTCCAAGTGTCTAGCCAAAATCCTTGTTGAAACTAAGTTTTTCTCTCCTCTCCCTCTTACCTACGTTTTTGTCTTACAAAGGAGATGAAAGCAAAATGTTTTAAGGTAAGTCCCATGGTTGTTTTAGTTAGTGGCCTTCAATGGCATTATCGTAAATAAGCTAAGTTCATTATTAAAATGTTATTTAATCTAATTTAATCATTCCAAATCGAATTTTAATTGAACCTACCATAAAATCACATAAAATCTAACTAGTCCAAAACACTAATCAATTTCGGAATCGGGTGCCGATAAGGCTTCCAATTTGCGAATTAAAGTTTAAGATACAAACCGACATAACACAAAATTCATGCAATAAACATGCAAATAAATCCCGGATTTCCTCTAAATTATTATTAGACATAATTAAGTCTCAATTAGCACTAATCAGGGTCGGGGTTATTACAATTCCTTCGCTCGAGCGGACTGATGAACAGTGCAAAGTACTGGGAGCACGAATTTCCCGCTCGAGCGCCACTTTCCCCGCTCAAGCGGGAGTTCAAAATCTGGAATTTCCAGATTTGAACTTCCAAGCTCAAATCAAGTTTAAATGCATCAAATTCGATCCTCTTGGGCTAATTTTCTGAAAAACACTTCAAAACTCATAATATTACATGTTTCAAAGATCAATTTGAGAAATCAAAGCCCAGGGGTGTTTAATCCAAACTCAATTTCAAACCAAATTTCATGAACATGCTACAAACATGACATGCATGAATTCAAACCAAATTAAAGCTTCAATACATGCTCTAATGAGCTCATTCTTTGCAAAACAAGATGAAATCATGGTCTACTATCAAAATATGGACATGCATGTGAGGAAACATGAACTATAACCTCAAAACTCTTCAATATACACATGCATGCATGGAATGAGCTTCAATTCAACATGCTAGAACCAAATCATGACTTAGCTCTACAATTTGACATGAATCATGCAAGAATAAACTCAAATACACATTGAAGAAGGTCAATGATCTACCTTAGGTCTTGTAGTTCAAGAAGGGAGCTCAAATATGCAATCTCTTCTACAATTCTTCCACTTTCAAGCAAAACTCCAAGTAGAACACAAGAAGGAACTCAATTCTCTCACCTCTCTCTCTCTCTCTCTATGGTCGGTTAGAGCAAGAAAATGGCTGATGAAAATGTGTTTGTGCAATGCAAGACTAATCTCTCAATATATGGTGTAGTGGCCCACTAATAGGGTAGAAATGTAAATAAAGGCAACATTTGTAATTTAGCTCATTTTAATCTAATTTAAACACACCTAATCAGTTTTCAGATAATTACACCATAAATTCACATAAATTATGATGATCATAAAACATCAATCGATTTCAGATTCGGCCGCCGATAAGGCCTTCAATTTGCAGTTCTAACATAAGAATATGAACAGATAGTCAAACAGTCAAACATATAGAAATGCATTTAAACAGATACAGTCAATCAATCAGTTTCAGATTTCAGTCAGTCAGTTCAGTATTTCGGTCATTTCAATTATCAGTCATAATCAGTCTCAGTTTAGCAGTAATTGGCAATTAATCAGTGATCAGTGGCGAGGGTTATTATAGGGGCGAACCAGGTGGCCGTATAGCTTCTTGTGTTTATTTTTCTTATGTTTATAAAACTTCATTTTTGAGTCCTCACAGTTTTGCTTGTGCAGGAAACGATTTGAAGAAAGTCTTGACTTCAACCGACGACGCCGTTCTTTCGGAAATCAAAGTCGCGCTCAAATATTTCAGCCGCCCGAGTCTTCAGAAACAAGGGAGGGCGGCCCACGTTCTGCTGCGATACTAGTCGACTTACACGACCTTCTCGGCGGCAGAAAACATCCCAATTCCGAAGGGTGAAGAGTTTCTTACGGCTCTTATTTTGACCGACTTCAAAAACTTGCGGCAAGTTGGTTTGGAGGGGTCTGATTTGGAGCGAGCGGAAGTAGCTGAGGTCACCGAGTCAGATCAATCCGAAGCCGAAGTAGACGAGGCTTTGAGGTTGGCCTTTGAGGAAGCCGGCCTCAATTCAGCCAACCCTCCGTCCACTTCGGGCCGAGGGGACCTTCCATTTGACGACATTTTTACCGGTTTGAAGGACCTTCCCGATGCATACCCTGAAGACATGGCTGGGTTAAAGCCTCACACAACTCGCCAAAAAGAAAAAACGTAGAAAGAATGGCCGCGCGGTGAAAGGCATAGGCCATTTGATCTGAAGTGCCACCTGCTGCCGAAGTTCAGCCCTCTCTGTCTGTTGAGGAGGAAACGGCTCAAACCCGAAATGCTGAGGTTGAGGCGGTTGTGCAGATCAATGAAGAGGCTAAGCAGATGGAGAAGCGTCCTGCCGAGGTTGAGGCCGGCTCTGATGAAAATCGTGCTGACAAACGGCCATGTTTAGAGGAGTCGGATGTAATCGTGTTTTCTATCATTCAACCGAAGATAAAAAAACATGCCGATCTCCTCTGATGCGTTGGCCATTAAAGACCCACCCGTGACGTTGAGCATGGCTACGTCCGTCTCATTGCCGGCTGACAAGGCGACTTTTCGGGCAGAGCCAGATCTTTTGGCAATAGCATTAGCGGCTTAATCGGCTCTTCTGGTAAATACCTTGACCTTGTTTTTTCCTTTTGTGCACATTATTTTGGTTTTAATTTCCTATTTTGCTTGCAGACGGTCGGGAGGATAGCCGAGATAGGCCATCGCCAGCATGACACTGTCGAATGACTTGGCCACTTATAATCGGAGGTTGAAGGCCAGAGGAGCAGGGCCGAGTTCGAAGCGGCAAGGGTAAAGATGGAAGCCGCGAGGGCCGAGGCCGATATGGAGAGGGCCAAAAATGCAGAACAGCTAAGGTTGGTCACCGAGGAGAGGGTGAATGTGAGCGAAGCTGCGCTCAAGTTAGCCCAAGAGGCTATCGCCAAACTTGAGGCCGACTTGAATGAATCGAAGGCGGCGAAGGAAGTAGCCGATATTAAGGCTTCCAAGGCGTACGACGCCGGGAAGGACGCTGCCCTCGCGAACTATGTAGAAGAAGTCCCCAAATTCGAGAATTGGGGATTCAAACACGGCTGGCTCAAAGCCCTTGCTGCTGCTAATGTGACATTGGCTATGTTGATTCCATACGAGCAAGTGGATGTTGAGCCGTTGGAGTCTAACTCCGAGGATTGATTAGGGCGACCTTTTAGTTGTTTTTGTTTAGTAGTTTTTACATATAAAATGGCTACAGTTTGTGCCCAATTTACTAATGAAAATTTTCTTTGTACTTTGCTATTGATGAATGGTATTGTTTAACAATTTATTGTTTAACTATTCATGTAGACTTGCCGATTAGATAACTAGGCAATTTAACAATTTATTCTCGTCGAATAGCCAATCAGATTAATAAATCTGCCCTTGCCGCAGCCAGTACATGAACTCCAGAAAGCCGAATATTAGTAGTTCATGGAGTGGCTGTGGCACAGATCGATCGGCATCAGGCTTAGATGTTTAGTCGATTAGGTTAATCAATCTGCCCTTGCCCCAGCCAATGCATGAACTCCAAAAAGCCGAATATTAGTAGTTCATGGAGTGGTTGCGGCGCATGTCGATCGGCATCGGGCTTTTACAGTTTAGCGTTAATGAAATCGCCTCGGGGGCGCTGTAAGCGTTAGAAATAAATGGGGTGGACTCTTCGCGCCAATGATTCCACTTATTGTGTTCAGACTCAATTTAAACCAGTTTGTTGCGTAAGGTTAGACAAGTGCGAATGTCAAATAGACTATTTTTCAATAGTAGAGGGGAAGGGCGAACATTGGCTGAGCTTGACACTGCAATGAATCACAGCAGCAAGCCTACACGTATGGGAGGTAGGACGTCCAAGGAACGGGAAAAACGTCAATCCCAAAGTTGTCGAAGCAGATCACCCCGCAAGGAGAAACAGCAACGAGGAAGCTCCCCACGACCGTGACCGAGAAGTGAGGCCGACGCGACGCCGCGACCATTGAGTTTTACGGTTTTTGTGGGAAATAAACCGATGACGGAGGCAGACTCCATTGTCAATGACCTAGGTGTAGCAGTCGAGTTTGCTCGACAGATTTTTCCACCAGAAGTCCAGTAGTCAATGGTCGGTCGACAGGATTTCGAAGTATTTCGAGAGGGTATCCATGGAGCGGTGAGAGGGCTGTACACTGCGTATAAAGTCGGCATGCGTCTGCATGCCACGCGGCGGGAGATAGAAAAGAATGACGAACGAATTCAAAATTTGGAGGCTCGCGTGGAGAAGACTGAGCATGAGCTTAGGGAGCTTAGGAAGGCTCAAACCACCAAGCTGCGTGCGACAGGTTAATCTAACCCAGTCGTGGAGGAGAGGGTGACCCAACGGCTGTTAAGTCATGCTATTTCCGATCGTGATATGGCAAGCATGTTTGCCGTAGAAAATGCAAGGACCATGGGTTATGAAAAAGGCTTCCACGACGGGCGGAAAGTCGGGATAGACAAGACCAAAGAGAAATTCGCGGAGGAGGTCTACTGATGCGAGAACCGGGGCTTTAGGCATGGATGGATTAAGGCTCTCCAAGCCTCAGAAGTACTCCAAGGAGCAGGAATTGAATCGGTGTCGCCATTATATCAACGTCAGCACTTTCCTTTTGGCGCTTTCGAAATTGAAAAGAGTGATGACGAGGGCGACGCCGAATAGAACTAAACGTATTGTAAACACTCCAATGTACTGAACTGAATGTATTTTTCGATTAATTTAATAAAATATTTTGTTTTACATGTTTGCGTGTCATTTTGAATGTTTGTATGTTTTAATTTGCTTATGCTGTTTTAATTCGGAGACTTAATTAAGCATTTCACTTTGACGTGTATACGGTTTTTGCCGGCTCAAGTTGATTAAGGATTTAATTTGTTTGTGCTTTAACATGTACACGGTTTTTGCCGGCTTTACTTAACGAAGCATTTCACTTCGACGTATACGGTTTTTGCTGGCTCAAGTTGATTAAGCATTTAATTTGTTTGTGCTTTAACGTGTACACGGTTTTTGCCAGCTCTACTTAACGAAACATTTCACTTTGACGTATGCGGTTTTTGTCGGCTTAAGTTGATTAAGCATTAACTTTATGCTTTAACGTGTACACGGTTTTTGCCGGCTCAACTTAACGAAGCATTTTACTTTGAATATTTGAATACTTAAGGCTCCAACTTCTTATCTGGCCGAATATGTGTTATGCATGACTGTGACTCCGAGTTCAGAGGCTTAATCGGCCCGAACCCGGAGGCTTAATCGGCCCAAATGTGTCATTCGCCAATGGGGCTCTAAATTCGGAGGCTTGTATTGGCCAATTGTGAAATCCACGAAGGGCGCTCCGAATCCAGAGGCTTAATCGGCCCAAAGGTGTCATTCCCCAATGGGGCCCCGAAGCCGGAGGCTTGTATTGGCCAATCGTGGTATCCACGAAGGGCGCTCTGAGTCCGGAGGCTTAATCGGCCCAAAGGTGTCATTCACCGATGGGACTCCAAATCCGGAGACTTGTATTGGCCAATCATGATATCCACGAAAGGCGCTTCGAATCCGGAGGCTTAATTGGCCCAAAGGTGTCATTCTCCGATGGGGCTCCGAATCCGGAGACTTGTATTGGCCAATCGTGATATCCACGAAGGGCGCTCCGAATCCGGAGGCTTAATCGGCCCAAAGGTGTCATTCACCGATGGGCTCCGAATTCGGAGGCTTGTATTGGCCAATCGTGATATCCACAAAGGGCGCTCCGAATCCGGAGGCTTAATCGGCCCAAAAGTGACATTCACTAATGGGGCTTCGAATCCGAAGACTTGTATTGGCCAATCGTGATATCCACGAAGGGCGCTCCGAATCCGGAGGCTAAATCGGCCCAAAGGTGTCATTCACCGATGGGGCTTCGAATCCGGAGATTTGTATTGGCCAATCGTGGTATCCACGAAGGGCGCTCCGAATCCGGATGCTTAATCAGCCCAAATGTGTCATTCACCGATAGGGCTCCGAATCTGGAGACTTGTGAACTGAATTGCGCGATGAAGAAATGAGAAACTTTGCATTGTAAAAGTGAAATATGTACAAGTATCAAGCCCCACAAGTCGGGTCAATGATAGAATTTACGTAAATGCATTAAATTCCAAGGATGTGGCAGACTCCTTCCAGACATGTCTTTGAGCCGATATGCCCCTACTCCCGCGATCGAATCGACCTGATAGGGGTCGTCCCAGTTAGGACCTAATTTTCCATCAGCCGGTTTCCTGGCAGCTGGGAGTACTTTCTTCAGGACCAACTCTCCTGGCGTGTAGCGGCGCAGCTGAACATGTTGGTTATACAACTTAGCAAGCTGCTGTTAATACCGCGCCATGAATGCATGGGCACGGTCTCTTCGTTCT
This sequence comes from Camellia japonica, assembly GCA_030407325.1. Lineage (NCBI taxonomy): Eukaryota > Viridiplantae > Streptophyta > Magnoliopsida > Ericales > Theaceae > Camellia > Camellia japonica. The sequence goes on along the minus strand of JAPPVO010000024.1, from coordinate 41,595,309 downwards.
TCAATCAGAATCAAATCCAAAGCCAGCATCATGTCGTTTTGGCCCATATAAAAAACTTTCGATTTCAAGGTTGGGAGGCCGATCTCCAGGGGTATGATTGCCTGGGTTCCAAAGCATAGAGCAAACGGCGTTTCCCCAGTAGATCGCCTCGGCGTAGTTGGATGAGCCCACAACACACTCGGCAATTCTTCGACCCATTTGCCTTTAGCTTTCTCCAGCCTCTTCTTGATGCCGTCCAAGATGGATTTGTTAGAGGCTTCAGCTTGACCATTGCTTTGTGGATAAGCCAGCGTGGAAAAGTAAGGCCGGATACCATACTTGTTGCACAACTCTCGGTAGACGCCACAATCAAACTGGGTGCCGTTGTCTGAGATAAGTGCTCTTGGAATGCCGAATCATGTTATGATATTTCTCCAAATAAAACGCTTCACGTCGGTATCTCAGATGTGCGTTAGTGCCTCCGCTTCTACCCATTTTGTAAAATAATGTCTCGCGACAATCAAAAATCGCTTGTTACCCGGGGCACGAGGCAGTGGTCTGACGATGTCAAGTCCCCATTGGGCGAATGACCAAGGACTAGTTATGGAGCTTAGCACTTCAGCAGACAGGTGGGTCAAAGGAGAGAACTTCTGGCACTGTTCACACTTTTTCACGTAACATTCGGCATCGGATCTCATTGTCGGCCAGTAATACTCCTGTGTCACGGCTCGATGAGCCAAAGAGCGCTCGCCAAAATGGGCGCCACAACTGCCTTCATGTATTTCAGTCAGAAGCTCTTCGACTTTGTCTGGATGCACGCATTCCAAATATGGACCAGAAAGGGATTTTTTATAAAGCTTTCCTTGCGGATCCAAGTAGTATCGCAAGGCTTTGTTTCGCAGCTTGTGCGCTTATTTCTTGTCCTATGGGAGCTGTTCGGAAGACAGGAATGCAGCAATGGGATCCTTCCAACTCGGTCCGGATTCTATGACATTGACCTGGACTTCCTCCCAAGAGCCAATGCTCGGCTCCGGGATGAAACCTACTTTGATGGTCCATTTAATCTCTGAGTTAATGGCGGAGGCTAGGCAAGCCAGGGCGTCTGCATGTGTGTTCTAATCATGTGTTATCTGATTCAACTCATGATGGTCAAATTTGCCACCAAGGAGTTAGCCGTTTTCATGTAAGCCGCCATACAGTCATTTCTTGCCACGTACTCCCCCTTTAGTTGATTGATTACCAGTTTTGAATCGCAAAATACAAGCAAACGCCGAGCACCCAGAAGATGTGCATTCCGCAAACCGGTTAGAAGGGCTTCGTATTCGGCTTCGTTGTTTGATGCTTCGAAGTCGAGCTTGACGGCCTGCTCAATTATTGCGCCGTCGGGAACCATGATTACAACTCCGGCTCCACTGCCCCGCTGATTTGATGATCCATCACAGTACAACTGCCAAATGTCCCCAACATAAATTCTTCAGTTCGGCTTTGGTCGAATTTCATCAAACTTGAAGTCGGCAAGACCCCCAGTGAATTCGGCAACAAAGTCGGCAAGCACCTGTCCCTTGATTGAGGTTCTAGGTAGAAACTGAATATCGTACTGGCCGAGTTCAAGAGCCCATTTTGAAACACGTCCTGATGCTTCTGCACTATATAGTACTGATCGGAGGGGATAATCTGTTAGCACCCCGATGCTATGCCCCTGAAAGTAATGCATCAGTTTTCTTGTCGCCATGACTAGGGCTAGGATGAGTTTTTCTAGCGGAAGGTAGCATGTTTCGGCATCAACCATTGCCTTACACACATAATACACTGGTCGCTGCTCTCCCAGCTCTTCCTTTATCAATACGGCGCTGACAGCCCGGTCGGAAACTGCCAGATACAAAATGAGCGGGTCACCTACCGAAGGTGTTGTCAAGAATGGTACTGATCGAAAGTAGGTCTTAAGGCCGTTGAAAGAAACTTCGCACTCGGCGGACCATTCGAAAGCCTTGCCCTACCGTAGTGTATGAAAGAATTGTCGACAGCAATCTGTGGACCGACTGATGAATCTGTTGAGTGAGGCAGCCATCCCCATCAACTTTTGAACCTCTTTCACAGAACGAGGGGAGCCGAGCTCCAAGATTGCTGTGATTTGCCTCGAGTTGGCTTCGATTCCTCGGTGGTTAACAATGTAACCCAAGAATTTTCCAGAGCCGATTCCTTCATTCAGCTTCATTTTGTATTTGCGTAAAATGCCGAATGTCTCTTCCAAATCGGCTAGAAGAGTTTGCTCTTCTTTGGACTTGACCACCATGTCATCAATGTACACTTCCATTGTCTGGCCGAGTTGCTCCTTGAACATGGCAGTGATCAGTCTTTGGTAAGTTGCCCCTGCACTCTTCAGCCCAAAAGGCATAACCTTATAGCAGTAAGTTCCTCTTGGGGTGAGGAATGCAGTTTTGTCTTGGTCCTCCGGATGCATAACGATTTGATGGTAGCCTCTGTAAGCATCGAGAAAGCTCATACACTGATTGCGTGCCGTTGCATCTACAAGTTTGTCAATTCTGGGTAGGGGAAAACAATCCTTGGGGCAGGCTTTGTTTAGGTCCGTGAAATCAACTCACACTCGCCAAGTCCCATTTTTCTTCTTCACAACCACAGTATTAGAGAGCCATGTAGGGTAGGTCACTTCCCTGATTGCCCCGGCGTCAAGCAACCTGTCAACCTCCTCAACAACGGCGGCAGTGTGCTCTACGGCTGACCGCCGACTTTTCTAAATGATCGGCTTGCATTTAGGGTCAACATTTAAACGGTGCTGCGAAACTGACGGATCTACACTCGTTATCTCATATGGAGTCTACGCAAATACATCAAGGTTGCCGAGCATGAAGGAAATTAGCTGCTGCCTGTTGGCTTGATTCAGGGAGGCGCCGACTATGAAGAACCTGTCTGGGTTGGCATCAATCTCAACTCGATCTAGGGCTTCCGTGGCCTTTTCACTTGGGAGCCGCCCAACATCGTCGAGGCTTTCTCGATTCGGCACCTCAATTGAATTCACTTGCAACTCTTTTGGCGTCTTTCCAGCAAGGAGATAACATGCTTGTGCCGATTTCTGGGAGCCACGGATTTGCTCAATGTCGCGTTCTGTCGGGAAGCGTAACGGCTGATGATAGGTGCTTGGCACGGCCTGCATAATATGCAACCAAGTTCGCCTCATGATGAGATTGTACGGCGATGGCAGCTTGATGACCAAGAATTCCACATCCACTATTCGGGAGCCCGCTTGAACGGGTAGTGTGATCTTCCCCAACGGGTATTCTGGATTCGCGTTGAAGCCGAATAATGGGTAAGGAGCTGGAGAAAGATCCGATTTGGAGAAGCCGAGTTTGGTGAAAGTCTTGTAATACATAACTTCCGATGTGCTCCCCGGGTCAATGAGTACGCTTTCAACGGTGAATCAGTTTACGCACAACTCAATTACCAAGGCATCGATGTGTGGAAGTGTCACTCCGGCCAAATCTGAATCATCGAAAGCAATGCTTGCAGCTTCATGGGGCCGTTTAGCTGGAGTGAGTTGATTTTGAGGGTCGGGATTCGACTGAATCGTATGCACCGTGGATGACATTGGCAGGCTGTAAATCATGTGGATCACGCCAAGTGGAGGTGAATCCTGTCGTAAGGCTATTGCTTTGGTTGAGTTACCTTTTCAGACGTACTGTTATAGCCGACTATCTTGTACCAGTTCCTCCAGGTGATTCTTCAATGCGTAACAACTCTCAGTATCATAACTGTGATCCTTGTGATATTCGCACCGCTTATCCCGTTTTCTCGTTTCGGGCGGTCCCACCATTTTGGACGGCCATTTAAAGAATGAAAAGTGCTGGACTTTGGACATGATCGCGCTGATCGGTTCTGTCAAATCCGTGTATTTCTTGTCTGCGCACCTTGTTGGCCACGTTTCCGGCTTTAACCCGCAAGGCGTCATCCTCCACTTTGCAGTATTCCTCAACCTTCTTCATTAACGACCAGATTGTTTTGGGGGGCTGTCTGGTCAAAGAGCTGCGGAGGGCATTGTCGGGATGTAATCCCATCTTCAAGGCGGTAATAGCCATGGAGTCGTTGCAAGCATCGTCCACTAGATTAAAACATTCCTAATATTGCGCCGAATACGCACGAAGGGTTTTCCCCGGTTGAATCTGCATTGCCCAAAGGGAATCGGCTTGCTTTGGCTGGACCTTATTAGTGATAAACCTTGCTGTGTGGGCCGAAATATTGAGAGACGTAAATAGGCCGAATAGATGAACCAGGAGAGTCGAAATATATGCATCGCATTCGGCCCTGTTTGGCCAAATAGCCGGTTGATTGAGGGGTCGAGGGGAAAGCAGTTTTGCAGCAAGAGAAGCCAAATAAGTAGTTGTACGGCGAATTGGAAGTGGGCCCAACCCCGAGGCCCAAGAAAGAAAATATATAAATAGAAAAATGTCAAACAGAAAGAGGTATGTGAGAACTAGTATGCTTAACTTAAGATACAACCAATCAAGAGAGTATACACTAACTTATTCGTCAGAGTGCTAATTCCGACACCCTCGACCGGAGTGTTCATCCCTTTTCAGGTGACTAGCTGAGGATCACGAGCGTCCCCCAAGATCTAAAGAGTATTTCCAAACCACCTTCCCCACAATTGGCGCCGTCTGTGGGAATACTCAAATACATCCATGGCGGGCATAACGGAAGACCCTCCGATAGTCACTGACGAAACCACACAGAGAGACGACCTCACTCCAACAAACATGCTTAGACTGGAGACTATCGCCGCAAGACGCGCCTTGAACTTCGCTTCACCCTCGACTTCAGCACATGAGACAATGCAAGCGATCATGGAACAAGCAAAGCAAAATGAACAGAGGTTGGAAAACATGATCGCTGAGAACGAACGTCTTCATCAGGATTTGGCCTTGGAAGTGGCGAAGTCCAAACAAGCTGTACGCCAAGATCCGGAACGACCTTTGAGGGCAGATGGTCGACGACCTCGAGCCCGACAACAAGACACTGATAGCGACTCCGACTCATTATCCCCGGAGCCTAAGAAGAAGGAATGACCCGAAACTACCAGTTCCTCTGAAGAAAGTCCACGTATAAAGCATAAGCGAAAAAAAAACAGTTCAGACAAAGAAGACCAGCACGATCCCTTTGTACGATGGATTGCAAGGGCAGTGCTACCTAAGAAATTCAAAGCACCGTCATTTACCTTGTACGACGGTAAATCAGACCCCACCGATCATATCCGCCATTATAAGCAAGCCATGACGCTGTATGCAGACGACGAGGCTCTCATGTGCAGAATATTTCCGAGCAGTCTGGGACTACTGGCTGTCAGGTGGTATTATAAACTGGAGCTGGCTTCGATCAGGAGCTTCCACCAACTCCAAAAATCCTTCAGGGCAAGGTTTATCACTAATGAGGTCCAGCCAAAGCAAGCCGATTCCCTCTGGGCAATGCAGATTCAATCAGAGGAAACCCTTCGTGCGTATTCGGCGCGATATTAGGAATGTTTTAATCTGGTGGACGATGCTTGCAATGACTCTATGGCCATCACCGCCTTCAAGATGGGATTACATCCCGACAGTGTCTTCCGCAGCTCTTTGACCAGATGGCCTCCCAAAACAGTCTGGTCGCTAATGAAGAAGGTTGAGGAATACTGCAAAGTAGAGGATGACGCCTTGCGGGTTAAAGCCGGAAACGTGGCCAACAAGACGGCCCCTTCTGAAATTGCTCAGCCGATAAATTATGTACCACCTCAGAGCCCTGAACCACGGTATCGGGCTAAACCAGACAAAAGACGGGATTCTCGTCGATCAAGCGACCAATGCCCCCACCGAGCAAATGAACAACTGCAAGTCGATGGCAGGCGCACAAGGCTCGCCGACAAGAAATACACGGATTTGTCAGAGCCGATCAACGCGATCATGTCCAAAGTCCAACACCTTCCGTTCTTCAAATGGCCGTCCAAAATGGTGGGACCACCCAAAACGAGAAGACGGGATAGGCGGTGCGAATATCACAAGGATCACGGCCATGATACTGAGAGTTGTTATGCATTGAAAGATCACTTGGAGGAATGGTACAAGATGGTCGGCTACAACAGTACATCCGAAAAGGAACCTCAACCAAAGCAATAACTTTACGACAGGATTCACCTCTGCTCGGCATGATCCACATGATTTACAACCTGCCAATGTCATCCACGGTGCATACGATTCAGTCGAATCCCGACCCTCAAAATCAACTCACTCCAGCTAAACGGCCCCATGAAGCTGCGAGCATTGCTTTCGATGATTCAGATTTGGCTGGAGTGACACTTCCACACATTGATCCCTTGGTAATCAAGTTATGCGTAAACCGATTCACCGTTGAGCATGTACTCATTGACCCGGGGAGCACATCGGAAGTTATGTATTACAAGACTTTCACCAAACTCGGCTTCTCCGAATCGGATCTTTCTCCAGCTCCTTACCTATTATTCGGCTTCAACGAGAATCTAGAATACCCGTTGGGGAAGATCACACTACCCGTTCGAGCGGGCTCCCGAACAGTGGATGTGGAATTCTTGGTCGTCAAGCTGCCATCGCCGTACAATCTCATCACGGGGCGAACTTGGTTGTATATTATGCAGGCTGTGCCAAGCACCTATCATCAGCTGCTATGCTTCCCGACAGAACGCGGCATTGAGCAAATCCGTAGCTCCCAGAAATTGGCACAAGCATGTTATCTCCTTGCTGGAAAGACACCAAAAGAGTTGCAAGTGAATTCAATTGAGGTGCCGGATCGAGAGAGCCTCGACGATGTTGGGCGGCTCCCAAGTGAAAAGGCCACGGAAGCCCTAGATCGAGTTGAGATTGATGGCAACCCAGACAGGTTCTTTATGGTCGGCGCCTCCCTGAATCAAGCCGACAGGCAGCAGCTAATTTCCTTCATGCTCGGCAACCTTGATGTATTTGCGTGGACTCCATATGAGATGCCGGGTGTAGATCCGTCAGTTTCACAGCACCCTTTGAATATTGACCGTAAATGCAAGCCGATCATTCAGAAAAGTCGGCGGTCAGCCGCAGAGCACACTACCGCCGTTGTTGAGGAGGTTGACAAGTTGCTTGACGCTAGGGCAATCAGGGAAGCGACCTACCCTACATGGCTCTCTAATACTGTGGTTGTGAAGAAGAAAAATGGGACTTGGCGAGTGTGCATTGATTTTGGACCTAAACAAAGCTTGCCCCAAGGATTGTTTTTCCCTACCCAAAATTGACCAACTTGTAGATGCGACGGCGCGCCATCAGCGTATGAGCTTCCTCGATGCTTACAGAGGCTACCATCAAATCGCCATGCATCCGGAGGACCAAGACAAAATTGCATTCCTCACCCTAAGAAGAACCTACTGCTATAAGGTTATGCCTTTTGGGCTGAAGAATGCAGGGGCAACTTACCAAAGACTGGTCACTGCCATGTTCAAGGAGTAACTCGGCCAGACTATGGAAGTGTACATTGATGACATGGTGGTCAAGTCCAAAGAAGAGCAAACTCATCTAGCTGATCTGGAAGAGACATTCGGCATTTTACGCAAATACAAAATGAAGCTGAACGCTTCTAAATGTGCATTTGGGATCGGCTCTGGCAAATTCTTGAGTTACATTGTCAACCACCGAGGAATCGAAGCCAACCCGAGGCAAATCACAGCATTCTTGGAGCTCGGCTCCCCTCGTTCAGTGAAAGAGGTTCAAAAGTTAATGGGAATGGCCGCCGTACTCAACAGGTTCATCAGTCGGTCCACAGATTGCTGTCGACAATTCTTTCATACACTATGGCAGGGCAAGGCTTTCGAATGGTCCGCTGAGTGCGAAACCGCTTTCAACGGCCTCAAGACCTACCTTCACTCAGTACCACTCTTGACAACACCTTTGGTAGGTGACCCGCTCATTTTGTATCTGGCAGTTTTCGACCAGGCAGTCAGCGCCGTACTGATAAAGGAAGAGCTGGAGGAGCAGCGGCCAGTGTATTATGTGAGCAAGGCAATGGTTGACGTCGAAACACCCTACCTGCCGCTGGAAAAACTCATCCTAGCCCTAGTCATGGCGGCAAGAAAACTGATGCATTACTTCTAGGGGCATAGCATCGAGGTGCTAACAGATTATCCCCTCCGATCAGTACTACATAGTGCAGAAGCATCAGGACGTGTTTCAAAGTGGGCCCTTGAACTCGGCCAGTACGATATTCAGTTTCTACCTAGAACCTTAATTAAGGGACAGGTGCTTGCCGACTTTGTTGCCGAATTCACTGGAGGTCTTGCCGACTTCAAGTCTGATGAAATTCGATCGAAGCCGAACTAGAGAATTTATGTTGGGGACATTTGGCAGTTGTACTGTAATGGATCATCCAATCAGTGGGGCAGTGGAGCCGGAGTTGTAATCATGGCTCCCGACAGCGCAATAATTGAGCAGGCCGTCAAGCTCGGCTTCGAAGCATCAAATAACGAAGCCGAATACGAAGCCCTTCTAACCGGTTTGCGGAATGTACATCTTCTGGGAGCTCGGCGTTTGCTTGTGTTTTGCGATTCAAAACTGGTGATCAATCAGCTAAAGGGACAGTACGCGGCCAGAAACGACCGTATGGCGGCTTACATGAAAACGGCTAACTCCTTGCTGGCAAAATTTGACCATCATGAATTGAATAAGATAACACGTGATCAGAACAGACATGCAGATGCCCTGGCTTGCCTAGCCTCCGCCATTAACTCAGAGATTAAACGGACCATCGAAGTAGGTTTCATCCCGGAGCCGAGCATGGGCCCTTTGGAGGAAGTCCAGGTCAATGCCATAGAATCTGGACCGAGTTGGATGGATCCCATTGCTGCATTCCTGTCTTCCGAACAGCTCCTAGAGGACAAGAAAGAAGCGCACAAGCTACAAAACAAAGCCCTGCGATACTACTTGGATCCGCAAGGAAAGCTTTATAAAAAATCCTTTTCTGATCCATATTTGGAATGCGTGCATCTGGACAAAGTCGAAGAGCTTCTGGCTGAAATACATGAAGGCAGTTGTGGTGCCCATTCTGGCTGGTGTTCTTTGGCTCATCGAGCCGTGACACAGGGGTATTACTGGCCGACAATGAGAGCCGATGCCGAATGTTATGTGAAAAAGTGTGAACAGTGCCAGAAGTTCTCTCCTTTGACCCACCTGCCTGTAGAAGAGCTAAGCTCCATAACCAGTCTTTGGCTGTTCGCCCAATGGGGACTTGACATCGTCGGACCACTGCCTCGTGCCCCGGGTAACAAGCGATTTTTGATTGTCGCGACAGATTATTTTACAAAATGGGTAGAAGCGGAGGCACTAACGCACATCTGAGATACCGACGTGAAGCATTTTGTTTGGAGAAATATCATAACACGATTCGGCATTCCAAGAGCACTTATCTCAGACAACGGCACCCAGTTCGATTGTGGCGTCTACCGAGAGTTGTGCAGCAAGTATGGTATCCGGCTTTATTTTTCCACGCCGGCTTATCCACAAAGCAATGGTCAAGTTGAAGCCTCTAACAAATCCATCTTGGACGGTATCAAGAAGAGGCTGGAGAAAACTAAAGGCAAATGGGTCGAAGAATTACCGAGTGTGTTGTGGGCTCATCAAACTATGCCGAGGCGATCTACTAGGGAAACGCCGTTTGCTCTATGCTTTGGAACCCAGGCAATCATACCCCTGAAGATCGGCCTCCCAACCTTGAAATCGACAGTTTTTGATATGGGCCAAAACGACATGATGCTGGCCTTGGATTTTATTTTGATCGAAGAACGAAGAGACCGTGCCCTTGCATCCATGGCGCGGTATCAACAGCAGTTTGCTAAGTCGTATAATTAACGTGTTCAGCTGCGCCGTTACACACCAGGAGAATGGGTCCTGAAGAAAGTACTCCCAGCTACCAAGAAACCAGTTGATGGAAAATTGGGTCCTAACTGGGACGACCCCTATCAGGTTGATTCGATTGCGGGAGTAGAGGCGTATCGGCTCAAAAACATGTCTGGAAGGAGTCTGCCACGGCCTTGGAATTCAACGCATTTACGTAAATTCTATCATTGACCCGACTTGTGGGGCTTGATACTTGTACATATTTCACTTTTGCAATGCAAAGTTTCTTATTTCTTCATCGCGCAATTCAGTTCACAAGTCTCCGGATTCGGAGCCCCATCAGTGCATGACACCTTTGGGCCGATTCGGAGCGCCTTTCGTGGATATCACGATTGGCCAATACAAGTTTCCGGATTCGGAGCCCCATTGGTGCATGACACCTTTGGGCTGATTAAGCCTCCAAATTTGGAGCGCCCTTCATGGATATCACGATTGGCTAATACAAGTCTCCGGATTCGGAGCCCCATCGGTGCATGACACCTTTGGGCCGATTAAGCCTCCTGATTCGGAGCGCCTTTCGTGGATATCACGATTGGCCAATATAAGTCTCCGAATTCGTAGTCCCATCGGTGCATAACACCTTTGGGCCAATTAAGCCTCCGAATTCGGAGTGCCCTTCGTGGATATCACGATTGGCTGATACAAGTCTCCGGATTCGGAGCCCCATCGGTGCATGACACCTTTGGGCCGATTGAGCCTCCGGATTCGGAGCGCCCTTCGTGGATATCACGATTGGCCGATACAAGTCTCCGGATTCGAAGCCCCATTGGTGCATGACACCTTTGGGCCAATTAAGCCTCCGGATTCAGAGCGCCCTTCGTGGATATCATGATTGGCCGATACAAGTCTCCGGATTCGGAGCCCCATCGGTGCATGACACCTTTGGGCCGATTAAGCCTCCGGATTCGGAGCGCCCTTCGTGGATATCACTATCGGCCAATATTTACGCCTCCGGAAGCCACAGCCGTCCATAACACATATTCAGCCGAATAAAAAGTCGGAGCCTTAAATATTCAAATATTCAAAGTGAAATGCTTCGTTAAGTTGAGCCGCCACAAACTGTGTACACGTTAAAGCACAAACAAATTAAATGCTTAATCAACTTGATACGGCAAAAACCGTATACGTCAAAGTGAAATGCTTAATTAAGTCTTCGAATTAAAATGGCATAAGCAAATTAAAACATACAAACATTCAAAATGACACGCAAACATTTAAAATGAAATATTCTATTAAATTAATCGAAAAATACATTCAGTTCAATACATTGGAGCGTTTACAATACGTTTAGTTCTATTCGGCGTCGCCTTCGTCATCGCTCTTTTCAATTTTGAAAGCGTTAAAAGGAAAGTGCTGACATTGATATATTGGCGACGCCGATTCAATTCCTGCTCCTTGGAGTGCCTCTGAGGCTTGGGGAGCCTTAATCCATCCATGCCTAAAGCCCCAGTTTTCGCATCGACAGACCTTCCTCTGCGAGTTTCTCTTTGGTCTTGTCTATCCCGACTTTCCGCCCGTCGTGGAAGCCTTTTTCATAACCCATGGTCCTTGCATTTTCTACGGCAAACATGCTTGCCGTATCTTGATCGGCAGTCTTATGACTTAATAGCCGTTGGGTCACCCTCTTCTCCACGACCGGATTAGATTGACCTGCCACACGCGGCTCGACGGTTTGAGCCTTCCTAAGCTCCCTAAGTTCACGCTCGACCTTCTCCTCGCGAGCCTCCAAATTTCGAATTCATTCGTTCTTCTTTTCTATCTCCCGCCGTGCAGCGTGCAGACGCATGCCGACTTCATAGGCGGTGTACAGCCCTCTCACCGCTCCGTGGATGCCCTTTCGAAATACTTTGAAATCCTATCGACCGACCATCGACTGCTGGACTTCTGGTGGAAAAATCTGTCGAGTAAACTCGACTGCTACACTTGGGTCGTTGACAATGGAGTCCGCCTCCATCGTCGGTTTATTCCCCACAAAAACTGCAAAACTCAACAGTCGCGGCGTCGCGTCGACCTCACTTCTTGGTCGTGGTCGTGGGGAGCTTCCCCATTGTTGTTTCTCCTTACGGGGTGATCTGCTTCGACGACTTGGAGGCTGACGTTTTTCCCGTTCCTTGAACGTCCTACCTCCCGTATGTGTAGGCTCATTGCTGCGATTCATTGCAGTGTCAAGCTCAGCCAATGTTCGCCATTTTCCTCTGCTGTTGAAGAACAATCTATTTGACATTCACATTTGTCTAACCTTACGCAACAAACTGGTTTAAATTGAGTCTGAACACAATAAGTGGAATCACTGTCGCGATGAGTCCACCCCATTTATTTCTAACGCTTACAGCGCCCCCGAGGCGATTTCATTGACGCTAAACTCCAAAAGCCCGATTCTGAACGACATGCACCGCAACCACTCCATGAACTACCAATATTCGGCTTTTTGGAGTTCATGCATTGGCTGGGGCAAGGGCAGATTTATTAATCTGATCAGCCATTCAACGAGGATAAATTGTTAAATTGCTTAGTCATCTAATCGGCCAAACATCTAAGCCTGATGCCGATCGGTCTGTGCCAGAGCCACTCCATGAAATAGTAGTATTCGGCTTTTTGGAGTTCATGCACTGGCTGGGGCAAGGGAAGATTTATTAATCTGATTGGCCATTCGACGAGGATAAATTGTTAAATTGCCTAGTCATCTAATCGGCCAAACATCTAAGCTTGATGATGATCGGTCTGTGCCATAGCCACTCCATGAAATAGTTGTATTCGGCTTTTTGGAGTTCATGCACTGGCAGGGGCAAGGGCAGATTTATTAATCTGATCGGCTATTCGACGAGGATAAATTATTAAATTGCCTAGTTATCCAATCGGCAAGTGTACATGAATGTCATCCGAAATAGCAAAAAACAATACCATTCATCAATGGCAAAGTACAAAGAAAATTTTCATTAGTAAATTGGGCACAAACTGTAGCTATTTTACATGTGAAAACTACTAAACAAAAGCTACAAACTCGCATGTCACCTTACACATAAAAACTACTAAACTAAAGATTGCGACAATACATTCAAAATCCTTAAACAAAAACAACTAAAAGGTCGCCCTAATCAATCCTCGGAGTCAGACTCCAACGGCTCAATATCCACTTGCTCGTATGGAATCGGCATAGCCAATGTCACATCAGCAGCAGCAAGGGTTTTGAGCCAGCCGTGTTTGAATCCCCGATTCTCGAATTTGGGGACTTCTTCTACATAGTTTGCGAGGGTAGCTCTCTGCCCGGCCTTGTACGCCTTGGAAGCCTCAGAGTCGGCCACTTCCTTCGTCGCCTTCGATTCTTTCAAGTCGGCCTCAAGTTTGGCGATAGCCTCTTGGGCTAACTTGAACGCAGCTTCGCTCGCGTTCGCCTTCTCCTCGGTGGCCAATCTTAGCTGTTCTGCATTTTTGGCCCTCTCCATCTCGGCCTCGGCCCTCACGGCTTCCATCTTTGCCCTCGCCGCTTCGAACTCGGCCCTGATCCTCTGGCTTTCAACTTTCGATTGTAAGCGGCCAAGTCGTTCGACGGCGTCATGCTGGTGACGGCCTATCTCGGCTATCCTCCTGACCGTCTGTAAGCAAAACAGGAAATTAAAACCAAAATAATATTCGCACAAAGGAAAAGACAAGGTCAAGGTATTTACCAGAAGAGCCGATTGAGCGGCTAACGCTATTGCCAAAAGATCTGGCTCCGCCCGAAAAGCCACCTTATTAGCCAGCAATGAGACGGACATAGCCATGCTCAACGCCACGGCTGGGTCTTTAATAGCCGACGCGTCAGAGGAGATCGGCGTGTTTTTTATCTTCTGTTGAATGACGAAAGGCACAATCACATCCGACTCCTCCAAACGTGGCCGTTTGTCAGCACGATTTTCTTCAGAGCCGGCCTCAACCTCGGCAGGACGCTTCTTCATCCGCTCAACCTCTTTATTGATCTGCACAACCGCCTCAGCCTCGGCATTTTGGGTTTGAGCCGTTTCCTCCTCAACAGGTAGGGGAGGCTGAACTTCGGCGGCAGGTGGCACTTCAGATTGAATGGCCTCTGCCCTTTGCCGCGCGGCCATTCTTTCCGCGTTTCTTTTTTTGGCGAGTTGTGTGAGGTTTAACCCAGCCATGTCTTTCGGGTATGCGCTGGGAAGGTCCTCCAAACCGGTAAAAATGTCATCAAATAGAAGGTCCCCTCAGCACGAAGTGGACGGAGGGTTGGCTGAATTGAGGCCGGCTTCCTCAAAGGCCAACCTCAGAGCCTCGTCTACTTCGGCTTCAGATTGATCTGACTCGGCAACCTCAGCTACTTCCGCCCGCTCCGAATCGGACCACTCCAAACCAACTTGCTGCAAGTTTTTGAAGTCGGTCAAAATAAGAGCTGTAAGAAACTCTTCACCCTTCGGAATTGGGATGTTTTCTGCCGCCGAGAAGGTCGTATAAGTCGGCTCATATCGCAGTAGAACGTGGGCCGTCCTCCCTTGTTTCTGAAGACTCGGGTGGCCGAAATATTTGAGCGCAACTTTGATTTCCGAAAGGACGGCGTCATCGGTTGAAATCAAGACTTTCTTCAAATCGTTTCCTGCACAAGCAAAACCATGAGGACTCAAAAATGAAGTTTTATAAACATAAGAAAAATAAACACAAGAAGCTATACGGCCACCTGGTTCGCCCCTCCGTCTGGGAATAAGATCAAGACGATCCTCACTTTCGTCGAATTCCCAGTTACCTTGGACAACGACCATAACATCATCGACTCGCTTCCCAGAACTGGAAAGCATAGTCACTAATTGATGATTGGTGTCCTTGGCCCTAAGGAAATAACGTCCATGCCGACCAGAAGACTTGGCCAAGGCATAACAATGCCGAATAGCAGGTATGCCGAGGTTAATCCTAAGGCGACGGTTTAGCTCTATGACCCCCATTACGATTCTAAAAAAGTTGACATTGGGTTGGGAGGGGATTGGACCCCAATGGCGGAGGACAGCCCTAAGAAATGGGTGAAGCGGGAAACGGATTCGGCCTTCAGCAATTGACAAGAGGGGGAAAATGATTGTGCTTTCATTAACCCTCTCCATATCAAGGGTGCCATCTGTCACAAGCGACAGACAGACGTCATCAGGAATACAAAAATGGCGTCGAAAGCTAAAGATTCGGTCCGCGGAAAGGAGGTCTTTCAAGTGCTTTGCCATTTCGGTCAGCCTATTGGAGCGTACTAAACTAAAGGCAAACCAGGAAAAGGGATTCAAGGCAGAGGAAGAGAACTTGCAAAAGATGAAAAGGACGATGAAAGATGAATGGGAGTTCCAGAGACGAGTCGGAAGGCAGTCCAAAAACTAGCATCCAAAAATGTGTGTTTGAAGAGACGACAAGATTTTAAATCACAATAAATAGAAGTGTACGAAGGGGCGGGAAGTTGAAATGATAACCGAGAGCCGTGTGCTCTGACATTTGTGTTGGAATGAGGTTAGCCACCGAATTTCAGCTTTGACTTTTCGAGTTCGAAACCAAACACTCCAGCTAACTGTTTTTGGTGGAGTGCTTGGGGGGCAATTGTGGGGGCCGAAATATTGAGAGACGTAAATAGGCCGAATAGATGAACCAGGAGAGTCGAAATATATGCATCGCATTCGGCCCTATTCGGCCAAATAGCCGGTTGATTGAGGGGCCAAGGGAAAAGCGGTTTTGCAGCAAGAGAAGCCAAATAAGTAGTTGTACGGCGAATTAGAAGTGGGCCTAACCCCGAGGCCCAGGAAAGAAAAGATATAAATAGAAGAACGTCAGACAGAAAGAGGTATGTGAGAACTAGTATGCTTAACTTAAGATACAAGCAATCAAGAGAGTATACACTAACTTATCCGTTGGAGTGCTAATTCTGGCACCCCCGACCAGAGTGTTCATCCATTTTCAGGTGACTAGCTGAGGATCACGAGCGTTCCCCAAGATCTGAAGAGTATTTCCAAACCACCTTCCCCACACTTGCCCTGAAGGATTTTTGGAGTTGGTAGAAGCTCTGGATCGTAGTCGGCTTCAGTTTATAATACCACCTGACAGCTAGTGGTCCCAAACTGCTCGGAAATATTCTATACATGAGAGCCTCGTTGTCTGCATGCAACGTCATGGCTTGTTTGTAATAGCGGATGTGATCGGTGGGGTCTGATTTACCGTCGTACAAGGTGAATGTCGGTGCTTTGAATTTCTTGGGTAGCACTGCCCTTGCAATCCGTCGTACAAAGGGATCGTGCTGGTCTTCTTCGTCTGAACTGTTTTTTCTTCGCTTATGCCTTATACGTGGACTCTCTTCAGAGGAACTGGCAGTTTCGGGTCGTCCCTTCTTCTTGGGCTCCGGGGATAATGATTCGGAGTCGCTATTAGTGTCTTGTTGTCAAGCTCGAGGTCGTCGACCACTTGCCCTCAGAGGTTGTTCCGGATCTTGGCATACAGCTTGTTTGGACTTCGCCACTTCTAAGGCCAAATCCTGACGGAGACGTTTGTTCTTAGCGATCATGTTTTCCAACCTCTGTTCATTTTGCTTTGCTTGTTCCATGATCGTTTGCATTGTCTCATGTGCTGAAGTCGAGGCTGAGGCGAAGTTCAAGGCGCGTCTTGTGGCTATAGTCTCCGGTTCAAGCATGTTTGTTGGAGTGAGGTCGTCTCTCTGTGTGGTTTCGTCAGTGACTATCGGAGGGTCTTCCGTTACGCCCGCCATGGATGTATTTGAGTATTCCCACAGACGGTGCCAATTATGGGGAAATGGTTTGGAAATACTCTTCCGATCCCGGGGGACGCTCGTGATCCTCAGCTAGCCACCTGAAAAGGAATGAACATTCCGGCCGGGGGTGCCAGAATTAGCACTCCGACGGATAAGTCAGTGTGTACTCTCTTGATTGCTTGTATCTTAAGTTAAACATGCTAGTTCTCACATACCTCTTTCTGTTTGACGTTCTTCTATTTATATCTTTTCTCTCCTGGGCCTCGGGTTTGGGTCCACTTCCAATCCGCCGTATAACTACCTATTCGGCTCCTCTTGCTGCAAAACTGCTTTCCACTCGGCCCCTCAATCAACCGGCTATTTGGCCGAATATGGCTGAATGCGATGTGTACATTTCGACTCTCCTGGTCCATTTATTCGGCCTATTTACGTCTGACAATATTTTGGCCCCCACATTGGTACACCAGTGTGTTTATTAATTGGTGCATATAGTATTACTGTTAAAATTATACCACATCATTTATTAATAATATACTAGTTAATATACTAATTGATACATATATTCTTATTTATATTTTATACCGTTGGTGAGGGGCCCAATATTTGACCGTTGAAAGTGAGAGAGGCAGGGTGAGAGAGACGAAAAAAGGGGGACGATGATACGCTATTTACCTATTTGCTTCGATGTTCATAATAAAAGCAAAGCAAAGTAAAGCATTCGCAGAAACAGAGAGAAGGATTTGTGGTGTGTCCAAAAAAGCTGCGGAGTGCAAACGTGCCAGAAGTGGGGGGCTTGGACGATGTGCCTACATACTTTTGTCTTGTCTGACACTTGGCAGCCACTTCTCAATGGAATGGGGGGCTTCACATAGATAGAGAAACAAACCCCCCAACCCAGCTAAGCCTAACGGGCGAAAAGGTAAAGGAATCGATTGTCCAAAAATTTTCCTACTTTTTGTATCTAATAAAACAGTCAGTCCCGTTACAGAGCCCGATTTCCTCACGGCTCGACTGCCTCGAATTTCAAAACGACGCCGTTTTGAATTTTTTTTTTTCTTTTCTTCTTCCTCCCCCTGCCTTCTTCCTTCCCTTCCCTTCTTCCTTCCGTTTTGAACTTTCAATTGAGAGAGTTATTGAATAAAAATCAAAAACAAAAACTCAAAAAAAAAAAAATCAACAAACCCAGCAAAAAAATTCAACAAACCCAGCAAACCCACCAACAAACCCACATGAAAATTAAAATCAACAACCCACATGAAAATCAAAATCAGCAAACCCAACAAACTCACCAACAAACCCACATGAAAATCAAAATCAACAACTCAAAAAAATCCACAGCAGCAGAGGAAGAAAGAAGAAGAATAGAGGAAGAAGCCGCGTCTCTCCGTCGCCATCACCGTTTACACAGCCGTCGTTCTTCTCCTTTCTTTGTTGCCATCACTGTTGTTCTCCTCCCTCATCTCTTCCTCCCTCTTCTTTCTCTCTCTCTCCTTTCTCTCTCTCGCCTCTCGTCTCTGTTTCTCTCTCTCGCCTCTGTGTTCAAAAGAAAGAAAAAGAAAAGAAAGAAAGAAAATGAAGAAAAGAAAAAAAAAATGAAACCCAAAACGACGTCGTTTTGGATTTCGAGCTAAATTCGAGCCGTTGATTTCGGGGCCCTCAAACAATTTTCTAAAACAGTTGTATACATATTTTTTTGAACCAATAAAATAGTTATATATTGTAAGTGCATGTCTGACTTGTAGGATTATAGAATATGATTAAAATTGTTAATTTATAGACTCACAGTTTTATATTAATTATAAATTTTATTAATTGAATTATATATTCAACAGATATTTAATTTCACAAAATTAATAAATTTTTAGTATTGAGAAGGGCTAAAATCATTGTTTATGAAAGAAAAAAAAAAGGAGAGATATTGAGTAATACTATACAAACAAAAAATTCATGTATAATTTTTATACTTATTGATGTGGGGGAAAATTAGTCAAACATTCCTCCCTAACTTTGTATAGTAGGAGAGGTCAAAGATGTTTTTTTTATTATTAGTTAAGGTCCCTCAACATTTTCAGAAAGAAAATTTGACTCAGAGAAATTTTGCCTGACTCAGAGAAATTTCACCCGACTTAGAGAAATTTCGGCCTCGACTCAGAGAAATTTCAAAATTTCTCTAATATCATCACAGAGAAATTTCGAAAATTTCTTTGTGAAAATTGAAATTTCTATAAGTGGGGCAAAATTTCTCTGAGTCAAATTTTTTTTTGTAGAAATGTTGAGGGACCTTAACTACTATGAAAATATTGTATATCATTTATCTCATAAAATCTTAATATCAGGAAGTTTAAAAAAAAATTCCCTTAATGTGTTTCATTGTAAACCATTCAGTTTAAAACAAAACACATAAATTTATTTATAATAATAGCAATGTTATATCATTCTTATCAAACTTTTTATATAAACTTTATATATGTTTTGTATTTTCCTTCCACTATTAATAATTTTAATCAAACAAGCCTGAACTTACAATTATTACTCAAAGTATATGTTCTCAAAAGAATGTAACCATATGCAGCTAAATACTTTTTAATCTTATATCAATTGATAAAAATAAAATAAAATAAATTACTATTGAATTTGGATTGTGAATTCAGAAAAGTTGAAATATGCATTATATTTTGGAAAGGTTTTATTCCAACCTAAGATGTATGAGTTCCTACAACCCAAATAATGTGACACTCTAAAATTGGTTAAGAGATTATAAATATATTTAGAATCCTAATTATTTTAGGTATTTTTGGAATTAAATCATTATCTAAAAATATAAAATTTAATTTTGGCAAATTTTGGATGACCCACAAAATCCCCCCCCCCCCTTCATAATCAAATTGTTCCACAATTGTCTTACATAAATGTGCCAATAATTTTAAAATATTTTATCTAAATACATTAATGTGCATTTAATTCTCAAATATTTTAATAATTTTAAAATTTTGATTAAAATATGAAAAAGTTACTAAAGAAAAAATTAAAAAAGGAAATAAAAAAATGAAATTATTTTTAAAAAATAAAACCAAACACACTTATTTTTGTTAACAAAATTTTACGACACACAATGTTATGTATGTAAGTTTTCACCCCGTATTAATTGTAGAACAATTTAATCGTACAAAAAATAAACAATTAAAAATTAGCTAATAAGTTATCAAAAAAATTGCCAATATTGAATTTTTTTTTTTAAGATAAAAATTTAATTACAAAAAACATTAATAAGTTACCTAAGATGAGTAGGATTCCAAATACAAGTTTTCTTAAATTATGTAATTTCTTAGCCAATCACAAGGTGCCACATTACTTGGAATGTAAGAGTTCCTACATCTTGGGCCCGAGAAAACCTTTTCCTTATATTTTAGTCTTTTTTTGTATTAGGCATTATGTTTTAGCTTCAACCTGTACTAATTGTAAAACATTTTAATCGTACAAAAAATAAACAAATAAAAATTAGCTGATAAGTTATCAAAAAAATTGCCAATATTGAATTTTTTTAAAGATAAAAATTTAATTACAAAAAAACCTAAATAAATTACCTAAGATGAGTAGGATTCAAAATACAAGTTTTCTTGAATTGTATAATTTCTTAGCCAATCATAAAGTGTCACGTTACTTGAGATGTAAGAGTTCCTACATTTTGAATCGGAGAAAATCGTTCTCCTTATATATTAGTTTTTTTTGTATGAGGCATTATATTTTAATCTACTAATACTACTAGTGTCAAAATTAATTAGAGGCCCTATCTTGCCTTTGCTTAAGGCTACCAGCGTTTAGTAAATGGAAAATATTTGGTGGGTCGAGTTTTTGTGGCTCGAATGGTTTAAATGTGTCAAAAATATGTCGTTTTACATCTAAAATGATGTCGTTTTGCGTGTTTCGAACCATTCAAATCATGTTTTTTCGGGCCACCTAACATTGTTGTTAGTAAATATATTTGTTGGTGTTTTTAATATTAATGTTATTGTAAGAGTTGTAAGAGTTGTGATTTATCAATTTTTTGCCCAACTTTTATTTTTTGCTAGTTGAAACAGGACAAAGAAGTAGACCAAACAGACCAGACTAAAAACAAATCACAAGAAGACGTGCGTGGGTCGTAGTAAATTCAGTAAAGAGCTTTGAAGCTGAGGCCGCAAGCTGCTTGACAACTAGCTTCAAACAGAGCACAATTCCTATTAACCCAAATACACCATGCCGCAACACACAAGAAGCCGAAAGCGTCCGAATCCAACGATTCCTAAACTGGAAGAAACCAACCAAGTAAATCACCCTTGCCTCGCATGAACTTACAATTCATCAAGCCCGAAACATGTGACCAAACATCAACGGCCTGTGAAAATGATCAAAATATGTGAGTTCAATGTCTCTCTATCTTTACTAATTTTTGTCATTGTGTTTTTAAATTTTTGGATAATTCTTGGAATGTAGTCTGAATGGGCTAAGACAACTTTACCTAGCCGAAATTATTAAAAAACAAAAAATAGCACGGCCCAATGTAAGCCCATCCCTATAATCCAACACGTATAATTCTGATATTTATGTTGTGCTTGGTTGAAAGATTTGAGAAGAGATTTGAAAAATGAAAGAGAAAAAGTTTGTGAAACTATGTGAAATGTAAGTATATTTTATTCACAATTCACATATCTTATCTCTTTCCTTTTCTAAATCCCTCAATCAAACACAACATTAATATTTTTTTTTTTTTTTTGAATCCTTAATGTTCAATCCTACAAACTTTGAACCATTTGGTTGCAATATGTAAAAATAGATAATAAAATTAAAACAATCAATTAGTTAAAACCACAACCCTCTCACTACAACATTTGAAAGTGTTACAAAACTATTGGTTTAATAACATTTTTTAATTTTGTGGTATTTTGAATAAGTGCTATTTGTATCCATGCCACAGTAGATACTAGTGCCACGGTAGATACTTGCAAGTGCTACTACACCATCATGGCTAAAAATTTTCAATGACATTTTGATGTCATGGTAGATATTATTTGTGGCATTATCAAGTGTCATTAGAAAAAGAGTTAATGACACTTATAAGTGTCATTACACCATCAAGACTAAAATCTTTTAGTGACACTTTAATATTATGGTAGGCACTATTCGTGACGATAATTCGGTGTAGAATAATTTGATCCGCTCTTGCGGAGACTCGAACCGCCAACCTCCCGCACCATAAACCTTATACACCACACTCTTCCCACTACACCTCTATAGCACCATATGATTATATATGCAACATTTATTATTTATATAGTACATACATCCATATTAATATAAAATATATGTATAAACATAATTATTTTATTGAACATAATTTATGTAAAATAAACTATTTACTAGCAAAATAAAAAAAGACCACTTTTGGCGACTAAAAATATTTTTTAGTCGCCAATTCTATACTTTTGGCTACTAATTGTTTTTTTAAGTCAACTTTTGCCGACCAAAATCGGATTTGGTCGCCGAAGATGCACTTTCAGCTATCAAAATTTTGGTCGCCAAAAAATTTAATTCCCGCATTAGGATTTTAGTTCTCCCGCGTTAAAAATGACCACTTTTGGCGACTAAACTTATTTTTTAGTCGTCAATTGTAGACTTTTGGCTACTAAAATTTTTTTAATCACTAAAAAGCTTTACTTTTGGCTACTAAAATTTTTTTAGTCGGTAAAACCCATATAATCAGCGACCAAACTTATTTTTAGCCGCCAATTGTAGACTTTTAGCTACTAAATTTTTTTAGTCACTAAAACCCATATAATCAGCGACCAAGCTTAGTTTTAGTTGCCAATTGTAGACTTTTGGCTACTAAAGTTGTTTAGTCGCCAAAAAGCTTTACTTTTGGTTACTAATGCTGTTTTGGTCGCTAAAAGTTATACTTTCAGCGACCAAATTTTTTTGGTCAAGAAATTTAGTCGCCGAATGTGTTTTTTCCTATAGTGTATATTGAGTTTAATTTATTTATTTTTACTCATTTACTGCATTTTAAAAATTTAGAAAATATATTGGCATTTTTTGTTTTTTCAAAAATGCCATTATAAGCTTGGAAAGTTTTTGGCTTAGTGGCATTTCTCAAAATACTATAAAATATTTGTTTATAACACTTTTCACCTAAGTGCCATAAAAAGTAATTTGCACCTATTTAGTGTCCTGACATTTTTTAAAAAATGTCATTGCTACTAAAGTTTAGTGGCATTTGTTGGTAAATGTCACGAACATAATTTTTTGTGTCATTATTTTATAAAATGCCATAAAATTGATGTGACATTTCTTTATTGAAATGCCACTAGAGCCTTATATGTTTGTGGTTCTGTGGCATTTTTCTAAAACATTTAATGCCAATTTTTATTTTTGTGGCATTTTCTAAAACATGCCACTAGTGTAGTGTCACTAAAGTGTAAATTTGTTGTAGTAACATTTTTGTTGTAGTGAAGTGACACTTTTTTAATTGAAATGCCACTAGAGCCTTGTATGTTTGTGGCTCTATGACATTTTTTTAAAAAATGCCACCAAATATTCTTTTTGTGACATTTTTTAAGAACATGCCACTAGTATGGTATCACTAAAATGTGTTTTTGTTATTTTTGTTGTAGTGTCTTACTCTAGCATCTTGAATTTATAGATACAAGAAGAAATATTTTTTAAAAAGTAATGATATACGAACAGCAATATATAATTTTTTTATAATCTATATTTTTTATTTTAAAACAAAACACTCATAAAGATAAATTTATTTGTAAAAATGATATTTTCACATAATTCTTATGGAGATTTTTGTATAAATTTGATGTAAGAACATCTACCATTTTCTTATTAGAGTGACATTATTTATGATGAAAGGATGCTCTGGCCAACCTTTTTCTCGGTCTCATTCAACTATTAGTTTGTTGAATCCAACAAGTACATATTTAAAGTTATGCAAGTTTATCTCCAAAATTTGACTGTTCCAACTTCTCTCCAATTGGGAGAGACAATAACCGATGATGTTTGCTTCGGTGGATCACCACAAGGGTCAATGTCAGTGAACTAAATCGTGTGCGTAGATTATTCATAAAAATTATGAGATTAATGTAATAATCTTAATTTTATGATTAGACCAGAGTTATTTTACATAAAACGAACCATAAGCACAATTTTCAAAAAATAACTACATTTTTTTAAAAGATAAATTCGATAACAGTATACAAATAAAAAATTCATACATAATTTTTAGAAAAATGTTTCAAACCCCCTTTTCCTCCCATTGGTCAGTTTTTTTTTTTTTTTTCAATCACTACCCGCCACGTGTGTGTGGGGTGATAATTGGAGGGGATCTCTATTAATGCTGTAATTTTTATATATAATAATGTGATTTATTGTAGACCTTTTATTTCAAAACAAAATACTATTAAAGATAAATTTATTTACAATAATAACATTACCACGTCATTCTTATCAAATTTTTTGTATAAATTTTATATATGTTTAGAATTTTTCATTTGATAAACATATGCAATGTGACTTATGACTAACCAATCAATCTTATTTTTATTTATTTAGAAATGAATCTATATACATAAGAAGGTCAAACCATTGACATTAACCTTATGTGAAAGAAAAATTTAAATAAATAAAATCTAATTATAGAATCAGAAACAACTTTCTTATATAAGCTCATTTGGGAAGAAAAAGTCTGAGATTTTTTTAGCTAAAATAGACACACAAAAAAACAAAAAAGACTAAAAATTTAATAAAACAAAATGTCACATTTAAATCATAATCATTTCATTTTTCTTTCACAAAAGTCAAAAAAATCAAAAAGTCCATCCCAAGTGAGACCTTTTTAGCCCCAAGCTAAAGTAACCAAAAAAACTAAAAAGTCAGCCCACACCCAAACAAACCCATAAAAAGATTAGATCTGATTCTATGATCAGATTGTTCTTTGCGCATAGAAAAATTGTGTATAATATACACCAAAACGAATTATTGGAACCCAGTTTGAGTTCGATCCCTTTAGGAAGTGTAACTATTTAACTTTTCCTTTTGACAACTACAGATCAACCATCTCACGCAAACAACTTTGGGCATAAAGTAGAAGTCAGGATAAAAATGGGGATGAGTACTGTGGCCAAGTGAGCCAAGTGTTTGATTAGTTTTTTTTTTTTTTTGGTTTTTTGTCTCACTTTGTAATCTGCAAAAATATTCTATGAAATTTGGAAGGACTTGCCATTTGATCAGAATCAGTTATGGATATGTAAGAACCAACAAAAGTGTAAAATGTTATCAACTAAGAATATTTTAGATGCACTGTATATAAGAGCATATTGTTGGAAATGGTTAGAAAATTCTGGATAAAATCAGAATTTTTTTCCTAACTTTGGTCTAATTTTTAGGTGGGCCCCATGCATCGATTTTTGCAGGTCAAAGTGGTAACGCATTCTATGCCG
The DNA here is from genome assembly GCA_030407325.1 of Camellia japonica. NCBI lineage: Eukaryota > Viridiplantae > Streptophyta > Magnoliopsida > Ericales > Theaceae > Camellia > Camellia japonica. Next base: position 41,570,203 of record JAPPVO010000024.1, on the reverse strand, counting down.
CGTTGTGATTCACGTGGTATATTTGGTTGCTCAAAACTATTACCGAGTGAATGGGAAATTGAAGCCAAAGTGTGCTCCATGAAAATGGAGTTTTGGTGGAAAATCCTTAAAGGTTTGAATAGGACTTGTCCCACATTGATTTGGTGGGAAGTTTTGAATAGGTTTATAAGGCATGAGATTGGAACTTGGGGTGTGCCCCAAGGGGTATCCAAGTGTTTTAGAGAGAGAGGTTATGGGCAAAATGGGCTAGACTCATTAGACCCACAAACCACCACGCGCGCGCCACCGTCGCCGTCCGGTCGGGCGGGCTAGACTGGGTGCGTGGTGTGAGGTTGGGTTGGGCTTGTCCGACTTTAATTCAAAACCTGCAGCCACCAATCTATCTATAAATAGGACAACCATCATTTGATGTTTGAACATTCAGAAATTTCGTACTTCACCTCTGCAAATTTATTCTTCATTTTGCTGCATTTAATTTTTGTAAGAAAGAGTATAAACACTTAGTGTGTTCGTTAGGCAAACAATTTGTAGTGCTGCTATTGTTTATAATTGATCATTTCATCCTGGGAAATAGACGTCCACATTCTGAAAGCACCGTGGAGAGGACGAATCTGTCTTAAGGACATAGTGTCAAACAGTGGACTTGATCAGAATAATATTCAAGATATTAATCAAGTAAGTTATTTATTTATTTTCTGATTTTATTATTATTTATTTAAATCAAATTTTAATTTTGTTTTGGTAACAAACAAAATCTATTTTTATTTATTTAATTATATTGTTAGTTTGATTTTCGTAATCAAACAAATTCTCTCATTTCTTTTATTTCTTTATATTCTTGCTGTTATTTAGTACACAACAGAATTTAATCTATTTAAATACAGTGAAAATTGTCCAACAATCTTAAGACAGATTAATTTTTATCTTCATTATATTTAATTTTCTGTGATTTCATAAAGACATATTCTGGTTGGAAAAATAAATAGTGATTTATGCTATTTGACAGATAGTAGTAATATACTGTCTCTTTTCTTTGACAACTAGTAGTAATATACTGGTGTCATTAACAATTGCAGAATATTAATTTGTGTTACAGAAAATTATTGTGGTATTTTATTTTTCTAGTTTTAGTAACAAGGAAAATAAAATTATTTTGTGTAATAATTTATTTTCTGATTTTAGTAACTAGAAAATTAATTTGTGTTTTAATTTTTTCTGATTTTTGTAAATCAGAGATTATGGCTACTGCAACTGAAACTACAACGGGAAGTGGTACTCCGATTGTTACACCAACACCGGTCCCTATCCAGAACCATGTTCATGTACCAATAAATCATGGAGAAAAACCAGAAAAATTTAACGATAGTGAATTTAAGAGATGGCAGCAGAAGTGTCGCGACCCAAACCCGCCCCTATAGGTTCAGCATCGTAACCGGCCAGTAATCCGTGGATTACCAAAGGCCTCTGAACAGATTAGCAAATAGTAAGGGGCTGCGGAAGTAATAATACAAAATAAACAAGGTTCAATGAGTTGTAATAACGTATATAGAACGGAACATTTTAAAACTTATATGTATATATGCATAAACATGCCAGTCCAGGTACACAATATTTACAACATGTACAACCCAAGACCTGTCTTTACAAAACATATACAGAGACTAGCATGAAATACAAGAACAGCCATAGCATTAGGCTTCGATCGGAACCTCCTCGGGAGGCACAACGGATGGCTGACAAAAACAGAACAGAAGGCCGTCAACTCTGGCCCTGGTCATGTGCCGTCTCACCTACATACATAATATAAACTGTGAGCGAAAGCCCAGTGAATGATAATAGAGTAAAGGGTTTCAATGAATGAGTTCGTACAGGTTCAGAAATCACAATCCAGATTTGCATCAAATTCATCATTTGTCCAGATCATATATATAGACAAAAATCATAAGTCATGATTAATTTACGTGATACATCCATTAGCATTAACAGAACAGAACAGAACAGAATGCATACGCGTTAGGTTACGAATAACCAGTTCCATAAAGGAACCTCCGGATCCGGGTAACAGAACAGAACAGAAGCTGAGCCCCCGTGACAGGGCCTCCGGTACGGGTAACAGAGTGCAGACAGAAATAAGTTCCATGAAGGAACCTCTGATACCAGGTAACAGCTAACAGATATCACATGATGCTAAGGATGTCACGAAATACATATCAGAAATTGAACAATCATTCATTGTACATAACATATCATTTCAGAAAACATATCTTATTTTATCACACAGAAAGTAGATATAGTTTGAACATAACTTTACTAAATTATTACTCACAGTTGGCCTTGAAACAGACAGACGGAGCAGATTGATCACACGACACGCGGCACGTGACCTACATAACACATAACAGACACACACTTGAAACACACATTCTAATCACACAAACTTACATCGTTGGTTCTTAATGTGTTTGTAATCTTAAAGCCTCACTATAGAGTCTTAAACATGGCCTAGGAATGCCTAGGATGGAATGAGGATACAAAGATGCCTTGGAAAACATTTTTCAAAATTTGCTAAAAACAGGGGTCTCGCTCGAGCGTAGCTTTCTTCGCTCGAGCGAGCTTGCCAAAACAGAGGAGTCGCTCGAGCGTAGATTCCTTCGCTCGAGCGGTCTGTAAAAATGCAAAAGTACTGATTGTTGAAATTTTACGCTCGATGCACGCCCGATGCTCGCTCGAGTGTGAGACACACCCTTCGCTCGAGCGTAGGTCTCGTCACTCGAGCGTGCGTCTGCGTGCACTAAAAACCTGAGAGCTCGCAATTTACGCTCGAGCCACCATTCCTTCGCTTGAGCGGAGCTCTGAACAAACGATGGTCGCTCGAGCGTGGAATCCTTCGCTCAAGCGAGGAAGCCAAATTCTGGAATTTCCAGATTTGCCTCCCAAGCTCAAACCAAGCATTCAACTACCCAAATCTCAACCTCTTGGGCCCATTTTCTAGAAAAACACTTTAAACTCATAGTATAACATGTTTTAAAGATCAATTTGAGAAATCAAAGCCCAAAGGTGAGTCAATTAAACACAATTTCAAACAAACTTCCAAGAAATATTAAAAAACAAAACATGTAAGTGTTCATTTGAATTCAATGCTCCAAAAATGTAACCAAATGCAAGATTGCACTCAAAATCGTGATGAACTCATGGACTAGAACTAGAATATGGTCTTGCATGCAAGAATTTCCATGAAAACACTTCAAATTGTTATGATATGGACATGCATGCATGATTTAAGCTCTAATTCAACATGTTTAATTCAATTCTTGTCTTAGATCACTAATGTCACATGAATCGTGCAAGAAATGACTTGAATTCACAATCAAGAAAGTAATTCTTCTACCTTAAGTCCTGAATTCCAAGTATGGAAGCTCAATTATGAAAATTCCTCTATAATTCTTCAAGTTCCAAGCCAAAAACTCTTGTTGAAGCTAAGTCTCTTCTCCTCTCTCACTCTCCTACGTTTTGTCTCAAATATGGCTGAGGAAATGATGTATGGAGTATGCTAATCAAGTCCCAAACAAGTCTCTTAGAAGTGGTCCACCAAGTGGCAGTTTCGTAAATAATTGAACTAATGTAATTTAGCGTTATTTAATCTAATTTAATCGTTCCAAATCAAATTTTAATTAAACTTACCATAAAATTCTATAAATCCTAACTAATACTTAACACAAAACAATTTCGGAATCAGGCGCCGATAAGGCTTTCAATTTGCAGTTCAAAGTTGAAACATGAACAAATCATTTTATAGCAAACAGATAGAAATACAAAGATAATGCAATACACATGCAAATTAATTCCAGATTCCTTCTAAATTACTATTAAGCATAATTAATCATGTTTTAGCATTAATCGGAGGTCGGGGTTATTACAAGAAGATGCTGTTCTATCTTACAGCTCTAAATTTGGCCCAGTTTCTCCATGAAGAGGATCCAGCACTTAAAGAGGGTGAAAGTGATCGGCAAGTTGTTGCCGCTGTAGATGCTTTGAAACATTCAAATTTCCTGTGCAGAAATTACATCCTCAATAGCCTTGACAATATGCTGTATAATGTTTACAGTCCTTTCAAGTCAGCAAAAGAATTATGGGATTCTTTGGAGAAAAAATACAAGACAGAGAATGCCGGCACGAAGAAATTTGTAGTCGGTAAATTTCTGGATTTTGTTATGGTAGACTCCCAAACGGTAATTTCTCAAGTTCAAAATTTTCAAATAATTTTGCATGATATTCATTTAGAAGGTATGTCTCTTAGTGAGTCTTTCCAAGTCGTTGCTTTAGGGGAAAAGTTACCACCGTCTTGGAAAGATTTTAAAAATTATTTAAAACATAAACGCAAAGAGATGACCATGGATAAACTTATTGTAAGACCATGAATTGAGGAAGATAACTGGAAGGCTGAAAAAAGGAATGAGAAAAATCCCATTGAGTCCAAGGCTAATGTGGTTAAACAAGTTCATAAACCACATAACAAAAAGAGGAAGTTTATTGGAGATGGTCCTAAACAAGGCGACAACAATGGCAACAAGAAGTTCAAAGGAAAATGCTATAACTGTGGCAAGACTGGACATCGAGGTTCTGATTGCCGCCGTCCTAAGAAGGATCGTGGAAGTACAATCAAGAAAACTACCAATCAGGCCAATGTAACTGAATTAGATTACATCTCTGATGGAGTGAATGACATCAACCTCTCTGCTGTGGTGTCTGAGGCTAATTTGGTTGGAAATCCCAAGAAATGGTGGGTTGACACTGGAACAACTCGTCATATTTGTGCAGACAAGAAGATGTTCACTACCTACAATGAGGCTGCAAATGGTGAACAACTTTTCATGAGAAATTCTTTTACTTCTACTGTGGCTGGACAATGAAAAGTGATCTTGAAGATGACATCAGGGAAAGAACTGACCCTCAACAACGTACTGCATGTACCTAACATCCGGAAGAATTTAGTTTCTGGTTCTTTGTTAAGTAAAAATGGTTTTAGGCTTGTTTTTTAGTCTGATAAATTTGTATTAAAAAAGAGTGGCATGTATGTTGGTAAGGGATACATGAATGATGGTCTCTTCAAACTAAATGTAATGACAGTTGTACCAAAAGTTGCTATGAATAAGAATAACACATCTTTTGCTTATATTCTTGAGTCGAATTTATGGCATGGTAGATTAGGACATGTGAATTTTGATGCTTTGTAGATTAATTGGTTTAGATTATATACCAAAGTTTGAAATTAATCTAATCATAAGTGTGAAGTTTGTGTAGAAGCGAAACTAACTAAGGCTCCTTTAAATCGGTTGAAAGGAAAACCGAACCTCTAGAATTAATTCATACTGATGTATGTGATCTAAAATTTGTTCAAACTAGAGGAGGCAAAAAGTATTTCATAACATTTATCGATGATTGCACAAGATATTGTTATGTTTATTTACTTAGAAGTAAAGATGAAGCCTTAGAAATGTTTAAACTCTACAAAACATAAGTTGAAAATCAACTTGGTAAAACCATTAAAATGATTAGAAGTGATAGGGGTGGTGAATATGATGCACCATTAAATGAATTTTGTGCACAACATGGCATTATTCACCAAACTACAGCACCTTATTCTCCTCAGCAAAATGAAATTGCTGAAAGAAATAATAGAACCCTAAAAGAAATGATGAATGCCATGTTACTAAGTTCAGGCTTACCACAGAACTTGTGGGGGAAGCAATTTTGTCTGCTAATTATGTTCTTAACAGAATACCCCACAAGAAAACCAACAGCACTTCTTATGAATTGTGGAAAGGTCGATCGCCTTCCTACAAATACTTAAAAGTGTGGGGGTGTTTGGCAAAAGTTGAAGTTCCTGTTCCTAAAAAGACTAAGATTGGACCAAAAACAGTAGATTGTGTGTTTATTGGTTATGCTCAGAATAGTAGTGCATATCGGTTTCTGACTTATAAATCAGAAATACCTGATATAAATGTGAACACTATTATAGAGTCAAGGAATGCTGTATTTTTTGAACATGTCTTTCCTTACAAGAAAGGACAAGAATTAAGTTCACAGAAAAGAACTTATGATTGTACACAAAGTCAAGAGACTAATGACAATCAAACACAAGAGACTAGTAATGGTCTCGACCAACAGGATTTAACTGATGATGAACCAAGAAGAAGTAAGAGAGCGAGAACATCAAAATCCTTTGGTCCAGATTTTCTGACATACCTGTTAGAAAATGAACCTCAAAGCTTTAAGGCAGCAATGACAAGTCCTGAAGCACCTTTGTGGAAAGAGGCTGTTAATAATGAAATTGAATCCATTATGCAAAATCATACTTGGGAATTGGTGGATCTTCCACCAGGTTCTAAACCTCTTGGATATAAATGGATATTCAAGAGAAAAATGAAAGCAGATGGTTCAATTGACAAGTATAAAGCAAGACTTGTAGTTAAAGGTTACAGACAAAAGGAAGGTCTGGACTATTTTGACACATATTTCCCTGTGACAAGAATAACATCCATTCGCATGCTTATTTCTATAGCAGCGTTATTTAATTTAGAAATACATCAAATGGATATTAAGACAGCTTTCTTAAATGGTGATCTAAATGAAGAGATCTATATGGAGCAACCCGAAGGGTTTATAGTGTCGAGGCAAGAAAAAAAAGTTTGTCGATTTGTAAAATCTCTTTATGGATTAAAACAAGCACCTAAGCAATGGCATGAAAAATTTGATCATGCAATGCTTACTAATGGGTTTAAGATAAACGAATGTGACAAATGCGTCTATGTTAAAAACATGACCAAGGATATGTCATTTTGTCTTTATGTGGATGACATGCTTATCATTGGAAGCAGTCAAAACATGATCAAATCAACTAAGCAAATGCTTAACAAAAGATTTGATATGAAAGATATGGGGGTCGCAGATGTTATATTAGGAATGAAAATTACTAAAACATCTGACGGATATGCATTATCTCAATCTCATTATATTGAAAAAATTCTTGATAAATTTATCAAGGATGATATGAATTTAGCTAGAACACCTGTAGACATCAGTCTTTATTTATCGAAAAATAAAGGTGATGTAGTGTCTCAGTTAAAATACTCCCAAATCATTGGAAGCCTAATGTACCTAATGAATTGTACTCGTCCTGATATAGCTTATGCTATCAGTAAATTGAGTAGGTACACTAGTAACCCCGGAGAAGACCATTGGAAGGCGATCATTCGGGTTCTTAGATATCTAAGATTTACCCGTGATCATGGTTTGAACTTTACTCGATATCCAGCAGTACTCGAAGGTTATTGTGATGCAAATTGGATATCGGATACTAAAGATTCAAAATCCACTAGTGGATATGTCTTTACTCTGGGAGGCGCTGCTGTTTCTTGGAAATCCACGAAACAAACTTGCATCGTACGATCCACAATGGAATCCGAGTTCATTGCTTTAGACAAAGCAGGAGAAGAAGCAGAATGACTTTGTCACTTCTTAGAAGACATTCCAATGTGGCCAAAACCTGTGCCAGCTATTTGCATTCATTGCGATAGTCAATCTGCAATAGGCAGGGCACAGAATCATATATATAACGGTAAGTCACGACATATTCGTCGTCGACATAATACCGTTAGGTAATTGTTGTCAAATGGAATAATCTCAATAGATTATATAAAATCTAAAGAGAATATTGCGGATCTGTTAACAAAAAGTTTGACAAAAGTGCTAGTGTATAGTTCATCGAAGGGGATGGGATTAAAGCCTATTACATAAAAGTCGTCATAATGGTAACCCTATTTATATGACTGGAGATCCCAAGAACTATGTTCAAAGGGACAACTAAGTTATGTATGGCTCACCAGAAATCACCAAGGGATTAAAATTCCCTACCTATTCCTATGGTGAGAGTGATATCTGCAATATATGTTGTATGCAGGGGTATAAGGATAAGTTTTGCTTTTTATGATTACTTATATCTTGATTTAGGTATAAAATCAAGACGAGTATAAGGAGATACTCACAATAAGAATCACCTATATGAGTGTTGAACTGGGGCCGGTTCTATGAGAATATAAAAGGCTAAATTCTTTAGAAACACTTGTGAAAACCAGGAGCGTTCAAAGCCAAAATGAACACAACAGTGAGAACCACGATGTGTTAGAAGATATTTTGTGTGAAATCTATTGTTTTGGCTTACACAAATGGCTGAACAATTCAAGGCATCGCGTCCATTGGTTAGCCAGTAAGTTCGATAGGTTATCACTAGGGAAGGTTCAAGGTCGAAAGCTACCTATCCTGATGCAAGATATTTTTGACTTATACTCTTTTGATAAAGTCTACATATTGTTTCATTTCCGTTGTCATCAAATTCCATTCATGTGGGGGATTGTTGGAAATGGTTGGAAAATTCTGGGTAATACCATAATTTTTTCCTAACTTTGGTTTAATTTTTAGGTAGGCCCCGTACGTCGATTTTCGCGGGTCAAAGTGATAACGCATTCTATGTTGCGTTGTGATTCACGTGGTATATTTGGTTACTTAAAACCATTGCCGAGTGAATGGGAAATTGAAGCCAAAGTGTGCTCCATGGAAATGGAGTTTTGGTGGAAAATCCTTAAAGGTTTGAATAAGACTTGTCCCAAATTGATTTGGTGGGAAGTTTTGAATGGGTTTATAAGGCATGGGATTGGAACTTGGGGTGTGCCTCAAAGGGTACCCAAGTGTTTTAGAGAGGGAGGTTATGGGCAAAATGGGCTAGACCCATTGGACCCAAAAATCACCACACACGCGTGCGCGCCGCCGCCGCCGTTCGTCCGTCCGGTCGGCGGGTTGGGTACGGGTACGTAGTGTGAGGTTGGGCTGGGCTTGTCCGGCCCAATACCTATCTTTTTGGACAAAAAATATTTGAATTTAATTTAATTTTTTGGTAAAATAAAATCCAGAATTCAAATTAATTCCGGAAATAAATTGGTCTGGTTTTACTGTACACCCAAACAGGGTTGTTCCCGTTTTTATTTGTTTGAATTTTGAACCCAACAGATTTGTATCTGTTTAATTCAAAACCAAACAGGTTTTATACCTGTTCAAATAGGTTTGCACCTATTTAATTCAAAACCTGCAGCCACCAATCCATCTATAAATAGGACAACCCTCATTTGATGTTTGAACATTCAGAAATTTCGTACTTCACCTCTGCAAATTTATTCTTCATTTTGTTGCATTTAATTTTCGTAAGAAAGTGTATAAACACTTAGTGTATTCGTTAAGCAAACAATTTGTAGTGCTGCTATTGTTTGTAGTTGATCATTTCATCTTGGGAGATAGACGTCCACATTCTGAAAGTACCGTAGAGAGGACGAATCTGTCTTAAGGACACAGTGTCAAACACTAGACTTGATCAGAATAATATTCAAGATATTAATCAAGTAAGTTATTTATTTATTTTCTGATTTTATTATTATTTATTTAAATCAGATTTTAATTTTGTTTTGGTAACAAAATAAAATCTGTTTTTATTTATTTAATTCTATTGTTAGTTTGATTTTCGTAATCAAACAAATTCTCTCATTTCCTTTATTTCTTTATATTCTTATTGTTGTTTAGTATACAACAGAATTTAATCTATTTAAATACAGTGAAGATTGTCCAACACATATCAAGTTACCAAATTATTTGCACCCAAAACACAACACAAACCACACATACTGTCTCTCCCTCTCTCTCTCTCTCTCTCTAAAATATGGCACGGCCTCAAGCTGATCTTGGCAAAATAGGTGAGGAATCGTTTATATTCCTGGAAAAACGGCTACTGGAAGAAAAAAAGAAGGCAAAGCCAATCCGTGACCCCCTGGTGATGGGAATCATGGAAAAGGATGCAGCCAGGATTTGGAAAGGGGTTCACATTGTAGATTTCGTCCAAAGAGATCCCAAAAAAGATGAACACTATGTAATGTAACGTGGCTTCAAATGATCACCAGCAATTCAGCATGCATGTTTCACTACTGCCCTTTCTTTTCTTTTTCTTTTTCTTTTTATTTTTATTTATATATATATATATATATATGTATCGTAGTTTTCATTGTAAATTACAGCTTTGACGTTATGCATATATGGTGAATCACAATATATGTGCTATGTGAAATTTTAGCAGTGTACAAATTTTCCAACTCATGTCTACTGTCCTCTAGTTATAACTTGCTTTTTCACTTTATTTATTTAAAACTCATCAACAAGTTTTCAGCATAACAACTCACTTCCCAGACCTTGCAATGTTGAGATAATTGCCCCAAAAGCTTGAAAATTAAACTTCTCGCCCTATCACCCAAAAATTAATGAGATCGAGGAGGATTCTCTTTAATCTAAAATCTGGACTGGAGGGGGTTGTTTGGACCTATGTAGTCTACCACAGGTCCTGTTTTAATGCTGAACCGTTTATTTCGTTGAGCAGTTCGTGTATTTCATCCATAGAAAAACTAGGTCAATCTGATAATTATAACTTATTCAATTTATCGTGTTTTTCACTAAAAAAATGGAAGATAATTGTGTTTTTAAAAAATAAATCATAATTTTTGTGATGACAAAGATAATAAATTGAACATGTTACAATTATTGGATCAATTTAAATTTTTTTTAAGATGAAATCCATAAAATAGTTGACAAAATGAAAGATTCGGATCGTCGAAACGGGATCTATGGTGAGCCCTACGGACCCAAACAAACCCCTCCAGTCCAGATTTACTAGAAAATTATTCTCCATCCACCTTGCACCAACGCTTCAGCATACCTCGGAAATAATTGACAACTTTTGAAACTTGAGATGTTTAAGGATATGAATTAAAGGAAAAAAAGAGAACCAAAATAGAAAGAGAGGAAGAAGAGTACTAGGTGAAACAAGAAATTTTCTATCTTTTTTTATAAAAAAAAAAAAAAAAGATATGGGGAAGAGGAAGAAGAAATTGAAAATGAAAATTGAATTGAAACAAAAAAAAAAGACAAAATCAGGAGAAAAAAGAACAAGGAGAGAATTGAATATAAAAAACAAAAAATAAAAAAAGAATAAGATAGAGATATAGAGAAAAATCATAACAAAATAATACTAGCAACTCGCATGTTGGTGATCCCGTAGCCAATACACTTTGGCTATGTTTGTTTGGGCGGATTGAATTAGATTGGATTAATATTCCTATGACTAATAGTCCTAGGGTTACGAATATTTTAGATTGTGTATTTTATCCTATGTTTGGATTGAGTTAGGATTATAAGGAGTGATTACTAAAATATTATCTAATTCGATGTTTGTTTAAGGAGATTGAAATGGATAGGATATAAGACATCTAATATATTGATCATAATTCCTCAATTATGGTCATTTGATAAATTAGTCTAGACTTTGACTTAGTTCCTCAATTTATATTCTATTCCCTTTGTGGGATTGAATAGTCCATCATATGTGAAATACCATATTCGAATAGATTGTTAATGCGTATTTTAATATTTTTAACCAAATATCAAATTAATGATTTTATTGAATTATTAGTCCAATTCCAAACACACGCCCATCCAAATAAACATGACCTTTTCGGTATGATGTTTTCCGTGCAATTAGGATTGCTCTTAAGCATTCGATAAAACAAAAATGCTTTAGACCACTAATTCCCACTGCCACATGTGTTTTGTGCCTTGGTTTTTATTTTTGTTTTTTTTTCAATTGCCACCTCACTAGTGGTGGAGTTAGTGATGATAAATTAATGGTATGTAGCATTGCTCTTCGATAAAAACATGAAGTTGTTTTAATAAATAAATAAATCCAACTCAGTAAAATTGAGTTAGAAAATCATGACTTTGAAAGAATATGTTTTTTTGGGTTCCATTTTAAGGGTTGTTTGGGGTGTCCTAAATAAGTGCACTTTTTGTCTTTTTGGACTAAAAAATGGAGGTTGAAAATATAGATGTTTGGGTTAACTTTTTGACTTTTTATGGAAAAATATGTAATAAAAAATTATAAAAATTGATTTGTAGGGAAAAATTCGACTTGGGAGTTGTGCAGCCGTAATTGTTGACTTTTGGTGAATAGTGTTAACTTTTTAACTTTTCGAATAACTTTTTGACTTTTTGACTTGTTGACTATATGCCAAACTTGGCCTTAATTCATATTCCCAAAGCTCCGAGAGGTCTTATCCATATTCCTTTTTGGACATATGCCTTTCAATAAAGGATAGTTATTTGAAAGCTTAGGTCTCATTTGGTAATATTATTTTTAGTTTAAAAGTCAAAAAATCATTAAAAAAATTAAAAAACCAAATAATCTATATCAAAAAGTCAAAGATTTCATTTTCTCTCTAATTTTTGTACTTCTTTTCGTAACAATCAAAAAGTTATCCTAAACATACTAATTTTTTTACATCATATTTTAATAAAAAAGTCAAAAAATTACTAAAAAGGCATGTTCTTAAACGAGACCTTAATTTAGAATATTTCACAATCAACAGTTCTACAAACTTAGAAAGAAAAAACCAAAAAACTATTCAGAATTTATAATCAAATGTCAAAATTCATTCATAGTGTGACCTTACAGTAATCTCTAAATAGACATATAGATTTAAAATTCTAAATCATTGTCTGATTTATTTTGTGAGTGCATAAAGTTTATATTTCTTGAGGTTCCTTATTCCTTTCTCCAATTTTCTTTCACTTGATCTTGTTTGCTAGAATTTGGAAGTAGAGAGTACTTTTTTCTACATAGGTGAGTCCACACTTCAACCTCCATTCATCACAAAATATCGTCATGACACTATTTTGGCACGATGGTTAAAAATTAACTTTTAACCTTTAACTTTTAACATATTTTAGATTATATTATTTTTCATATTTTTTACTCACTAAAAAATAAGAAAGTAAAAAAAAGTCAAAAAATTAACTTTTAACCAACTTTCCAAAACACTCTAGTTACGACTTTATCCCAATTATTTGGTCTTGATAGGATCAAATATGTTCTATCTCCAAATATCAGGAAATTTATTTATTCCAAAAATAGAATATACTGTGTATGATATAGATTTAGGAAGAAGATTGTGTCCATCCACCACTAGACGATCATTTGTGTAAATGGGTCCATCCTTCATGGGTCACATTTTAATAATTTAATCAATTTATTTTAAAAGTTTATGTTTTTAGATCATCTATATAAAAAATAAATTGATTTGCCAATTATTGCTAAAATATTTTATTATATTTTTTAGAAAAAAAAAAAAAGATAGTAAGTATGATTTTAAAAATAAAACTTCTATTTTTTTAAAGACAAATCCTATAAAATAATATGATTAACATAGCAAATTGATTTTTTTCATGAAAAACATTTAGTGCGTTTGGTTTGAGTTTTCTGAATTAAGTTTTTTGAAAATTAAGTTTTTTGGTTTTCGTGTTTTTTTTTTGTTTTTAATGAATATTTTAAAATTTTTAATTTTTTTTTTACTTTTTTAGATGCACATTACTTGGATGTATCTAAAAAGTAAAAAATCTGTGAAAAAATATTTTAAAAATTCAATAAAACAAAAAAACACGAAAAATAAGAAAGTAAAATTTTCTAAAAAGTATTTTTAGAAAAATGGAACCAAGCAAGCTGATTAGTTTACATAACGAACAAATCAGATAATCATAGTGAGGCCCGTTTCAGGCTTTTCAAACCCAACTAGAGAGTCTAGTCCTCCAATGTGAACTAGAGACAATCTATTTTCTAAATTTAAACTTGATATTATATTAGTCACATTCATAATAAATCTGATTCATACATTTTATTTTTGTAATAAAATTTAGTGTAATTTTTCTAGGTGGGAATATTATTTAGTTTGTTTAGTTTCAGTTTTTTAAAAATTGAGTTTTTTTGTTTTTCATGTTTTTTTGTTTTTAGAGAATATTTTTAAAATTTTAAACTTTTTTTTTTTACTTTTTTAAATGTACTTTACTGAGCATCTCCAAGGGGATAGATAAAAAAAGGCTTATTAGGCATTTTAGCCAATGTAACTCTAATTTTGAGCTCCAACGGGCTGGTTATTGGACTACCTATTTTACCATTTTACTTTTTTGGTGGCTACAATTGAAGAGCCCTAGAGGCTCTCCAAACAAATATATATATATATATATATATCTTGAATTTTTGTATATTTATGTCTTGGATTTAGGATTTTATATATGTATATGTGTATGTAGTAATTTTATATGTTCTTTCAATTCTATTTGATGAATTACGGAATAACTTATTTTGTATTTTGCATTTTTTTTCTCTTCATTTTATAGGTTTTGTATGTTTGTATGGGCAAATTTATTATTATTACAAATTTATATTAGTAAAATATCAGCAATTAGTATTTTTTGTTTTAAAAATTAATTAAGTTAGTTTGAATAATTAGCTAAAATAAAGAGTGTGTTTGGAGAACACAATAGCTAAAGTATTTAGGTAAAATAAAGAGTGTACTTTTTTCGTACTTTAACTGATGAAAAGTAGAGAGTGTGGTTGGAGTTTATCTAAAAAATAATCTTTGTGAAAAATTATTTTAAAAAATTAATAAATACACAAAAATACGAAATTATATTGAATTTTTATATATATATTTTTTGATATTATTGGTATTTAGTGAATTTTTTTAAAAAAAATTTTCACGAAAATTATACTTTTTAAGTGTATTTATGTTAAGTGTGTCTAAAAATTAAAAAAAAAATTGCTTAAAATATTAAAAAAATTCAGTCAAAATAAAAAAAAAAACACGAAAAATAAGAAAATAAAATTTTTTGAAAAGTATTTTTAAAAAAATGGAACCAAGCAAAATGATTGGTGCTCCAAAGATAGATGCGAATATACATTAGTGAGACCACTTGGAGGGGCCACCGAAAGCAGATCAAATAAAATATATTCACTCCTCTGCATATCACAATTCAGAGAAAAGTAATTTGAAAAGTCATATGTTGAAGGGAGAAGATAGGAGGTGGAACAATATCCAAATGCAATTACTATAAAAGGGCAATGCCAGTTTGGTCTGTTTGGCAGATCACACAGCGCTCAAAAGACTACTAATACATAGCCAAGAAGAGATCAAGTGAAATGGGTACTCCAACTGAGATAGCTAATGTTGGGTTGGAAGCCTTTGGATTGCTGGAGGCGTCTTTGAGGGCCCCACAAAAGAGGCCTACTCTTAATCAGAACCGTCCACATCATCAACTCCACCTTCACTCTGCTACTCATCAAGTTGTTCATGCAAGAGAAAGAGAAACTATTGATTGTTATCAGGCAGCAAAGAAGTATGGTGGGCTAGTGATTGCTGAGTATCGAACCACTACAAAACCACCACTTCGTCAGATGTATTAAGCTTATCTTTGTGTAATTTATTATTTATAGGTGTGAAAATTGCAGTATATCACTAGCTTGTTTTCTGAATTGGTGGAGCTTCTACAAATAGACTCACCTTATGTTTACTGTGTCATTGTGAAAGATGTGGTATATATATAATCTCTGTATTTATTTTGTCTAAATTTTTCATTTTGAAATAAAATAATTATAAAGATAAATTTATTTACAAGAAAAATATAACCGCATTATTCTTGTAGAATTTTTTTATACGAATTTTGTTATGAATTTAATTTTTCCTAACATTTACACCAACCAATATCTTATACATAAAAGGAGCATTATTTGAATCTCTTACAAAACAGAGGGTCCAGGTGTATTTATTGTGCACCACGGTTAAAAAAAAAATAACACCAAAACCTTTTCAATTATTAGTAAATATTATTTTATCTCTACCATCTATAAATTTATACAATTTGACTCCGTCAATTATAAAAATATATTACTTTCACACATGTATACCGTTTATATAGATCACATCCAAAAGAGATGTATTGTGATTTTCATAGTTGATGGAATTAATATATACGGATTCATAGATGAGAGAGTAAAATAATATTCCCTAATTAATTAAAGAATTTTAATGTAAATACTATTTATGTTTTTTTTTTTTTTTTTTTAAACCGTTATGCACAAAAGTAATACGCCGATATTACTAAATACACTTGACCCTCTGTTTTGTAAGAGAACAAACTATTTCTCCTTTTAGCAAACATAAAAATATACATTTGCATTTGTTTCTATGTTGCTATATGAAATCTCCTACACGGTAATATAATTTGGGGTTATTAACTGACAGTTATGTGAGGGAAAAAAAAAATACAAATTCATAAATAAATTTTTTTTGTAAATTTAATTATTAATTTTTATAATTTTTTATTAATTTATAATTTTTTTTTTTCAATATTCACTGATGTCATCTTCTTCCTAATATAATTGACAATCAAGAGATTTCTTATTTCAAGGGGTTGATTTACATGTGACGTCACGTTGACGGTGAAATAACCGGTGAAAAATTACTGGCAGCCATGACTTATGATGACATCACACAAAAATAGGAGAACCAAACAACCAAAATAGTAATGCATTTATTTCAAGAAGCTACCACAAATTGCTTGAGTGGTCACAAAAATTGGTACCAAAAACTTTGTATAAAGAACCTGAAGATGGTGAAATCATTTTACTATACTCTATGGCTTTTTAATTGTCTTTTTTAACTTGAAAAAAAAATATATAAAAAAACTGTAGTTCAAGGGTCAAGGCCACAATGGCCCTGGTGGGAAGATTAGAGGTGAAATTTGCTTTCTTCTTGGGTCTGGTTTTGCTCTCTGGTAGGGCTCAAGGTAACCATGATGGCAATGCTCCTACAGTTTTTGATGTTACAGAGTATGGTGCTAAGGCAGATGGACAGACAGAGTGTGCACAGGTGATTTTTTATTTGCACAAAAAATAATTATAAAATCAAATGCAATTCTTTTATATGGGTGTGGAGTTTATTTCATATGAGAATGTCGTGTTTTTTTTGTGTGTGATTGATTCTGTATTCATACATTATTTTTTTCGTGATCACTGTGGTGGTGATTTTTCCCGAGCCAAAGATGTTTTTGTCTTGAAATTCATATCAACTTGTGCCAATATACTCTCAAATCATTAGATTATGTGCAAAATCTGGAAATATAATCTAATAATAAGAAGAAGGGGGTGCGTTGGAGACGAAAGATCCGGTGCCATTTCTAAACATAATTTTTGTACACAATTCTCATATAAATACTATGATTGTTTTATCAGAGTTTCATTTCCGATTAAAAACTCTTTTAGCTCATAATTTCACAAATATCATTTTTAAATGAAAAAAATGTCACATAATTGCTCACATAATAAGTTTCATTAACCCTATTAATACGAAATTAATAGAAGGGCCAAATTTCAAGCTAAGTACAAGTGCATGAAATTGATTGTTACAATGAAAAAGGAAGAACCAAAATAAAATTTGATGTAAAAAATGCAAGAATACAAATTATAATATACTCTTTATCTCGTTTTTTTTTTTTTGGGCCTAACTTTATCTTGTTTATTCTTGATTAAATTACACCGACCTCTCTTAACATTTGTTAATATTACATCTAACCCCAGTAGTATGACAAAATTACACCAGCCTCCTCAGCATTTGAGTTGCATTTCAATTCACCCCTTGGCATTAAAAATCCGTCAGGAACTTAACAGAATATTATGACTTCATTTATTTAATTATGTCAAAATTGTCATACTTATTATTATTATTATAACCTAAAAAATAATCAGTATAATTCAGAGTACTAATTTATGAATACTTTTTCAGTGTACACAGCATCATTACTCATATGAAAAACCTCAATGTGGCGGATGCAGGCTTTTACACAGGCATGGAATGCAGCATGCAAATCAAATGGGCCATCAAGTGTAGTTATTCCCACAGGAACATACTTGTCTGGTGAAGTGTTCTTCCATGGACCATGCACTCACTCAAAACCTATAACTGTTGAAGTGCATGGTACTGTATTGGCCCAATCTTGTATCAGTGACTTCGCTAACGGTCATTGGATCTCCGTTGAAGATGTGGATGGTTTAGTACTTAATGGTCCTGGAACTTTTAACGGCCAAGGTGAGGAATCATGGCAATATGATGCTTGTGGTGGCAGATCTACTTGTGACTTCCCTCTCCCACCTGTAAGTATGTTTTCACTTTTTACGTAGATTCACACCATCGATATGAAGTTCGATCTGTCTAGTTGGGTTTGTGGAACTTAGCAGAGGTTACATCAGTGGTGGAATCAGAAATTATGTGAAAGGGAGTAAAATAAAATAATTTAAATTTTAGAGGAATTGAAGTAAAAATTATATAGAATTTGGGGACTAAAATAATAATTTATTTTATAAGCACTTAAAAGAGCATCAAAATTCAAAGGTTTGGGATGGCCAAAATTTATTTTATAATTATTGAAAATTGTATCAGAATAATGAAAAATTTGAAAATTTTTGGAAGCCAAGATAAAATTATTTTAGATTTTGGAAGGGTTGGAGTTAGGAATGATCATTTTAATTTGATCCGTGGGGGCCTATCCATTCCTGCCCAAATGGGTGGATTTTACCTACCCCGACACTTATGTAGGGCGGGGGTAGGTATCGCCTCCCCTGATCTAAACTTGACCCGATATAATTAATAATATATATATAATATAATATAATTAGATATAAAAAAGTAATATTAAAAGTCTGTGGTTTTGTTTAAATATAAATAAATAATAATCCTAAAAGTTTCATTGTTTAAATATATGGAAACAAGGAAAATTATTTAGCGTGCCAAGGATTTAAATGGTCCTCAATTTTTTTAACTATTTGAAATGTGGTCGGATATCCCCAGGTATCGAGTATTCATGGGGGCGGCAATGGGATTAAAAAATTGGGGTTTTTTTTTAAGGTCCCTCGTATTAAGATTTTATAGCATAAAAGACATCTAATATTTTCATAATGTCTAAGGTCCCTCAAGTTGATCCAGAGAAAATTAGTCTAGAGAAAATTCACGTCACAGAGAAAATTGCTCCAGAGAAATTCTCATCTAGAGAAATTTCTCTGGACCTCTGAGATCTCCAAAGAACAAATTTCTCTGAGTTTGTTTTATTGAAATTTCACTGAGTTGTCTCAGTAAATTTCACTGAGTGTACCAAACAAACAAAACAAACAAACAAATAGTATAAATACATACATATGACTTCACCAATTTTACTCAATTAAAGACAGAGAAAATTAAACAAACTGAGTTTAAACTAGAGAAATCCAGAGAATTTCTCTGGACTCACTTCAACCCAGAGAAATTTTCTCAAAACCAGAGAAATTTCCCTTTACAACCCAGAGAAAATTGTGATAGAAAACAAAATGGACAAAACAAGAAACACACAAAATGGACAAAACACGAAACAAAATGGTTAACATGATCATCTAAATACTATAGATGATTTTAATTGAGAAATAGATTGATTGACAGTTTCACATCACAATATGACAATTCCTTTCATTGAGGAAAAAATTTGATAAATGAACAAAACAATTTAACCAGATAATTCCACCCTTATGCCAAAAAAAAACAACCAAAAATTGTGAAAGAAGGAAAAGAGTTGGGGAGGAAAGAGAACTCACTCTTGCTCTACCCTCAGAACCAGAGCCAGAAATTTCAACTTCAACGGAGAAGCCTAAAAAAAAAACCAAGAAACACACACACAGCTTCCATGGCAGAAAGCAGCAATAGCTATGGACCTTGGTCACCCATAACCAACATAGCTCAAGACCATCTCTTTTCAATCCTCCTACTCTTACCTATAGATTCAATCCTCTCTTTTGCCATGACTTGCAACAGATTCAAGTCTTTCACTTACTCTGATTCCCTCTGGGAATCCATCTGCAGGAGGGATTGGGGTTCCACTTCTGTTGATGCTATCAAATTTGCGAACTAAAGGAGACGATTCGACGAACTCCGCCTCATTGTCGGAGACCGCGAACCAGAGGCGGACGCCGACGCCGACGCGGGCGAAGTGTCCGCTCCTCCGAAGAAGGCGAACTCTCGGTTGATGTTGAGGATCGTTGCCGGTTCCACATTGCGGAGCACGATCGTGTCATCATCTTGGAGGTCGAGTGTCACTTCGACATAAGGATTGACTTGAGAGTGTTAATTTTCTCTGTGATATATTGGTGTGAAAGTTAAGGGACCTTAGACATCATAATATAATATTGTGGATCTCTTCTATTACTAAAATTGGGAGAGGGACCTTAGATCAATTTTCCCTGAAAAATTTCACCTGTAACGGGGGCGTGGGTGTGGGCGTGGACGTGGGCGGAGTTTGTCCGCGGGGATGGGAACGGGGACGGGAAATGGCAAACCATCCCCCAAACCTGCACTGTGATCATCCCTTGTTGGAGCAAAATTATATAAAATTTGAAGGGGTCAAATTATAAATTTTTTTGATAAATATTCAAAATTGTCTGGTAGAAATGAGAATTTTCAAAAGTTTGGAGGGGTGGTGGCCTTGCCTGCCACTACCTGGGTCTGCCATTGGGGTACACTTTAATGATCTGAATTGTTCATCTTATAAACTTCTATGTGAAAACTATTTATTAAAAAATCAAATCAGTTCGATAATTATAATTATTTATTTTATCACATTTCACCATACTTGAAAATAACTATCTAATTTTTTAAAAATAAATATGTCGAAATCATGTGAGTATTATTATCGAATTAATTATATTTTTAATTTTAAAAGGTTCATCTTTAACTAGGCACTAGAAAATAAAGGACTCAAGTGATATCTGTGGTGGGTTCACATGCCTAATTAGAAAAAAATTATATTTCTCTCCGACTTACAGAGATTTTAAAAGAGATATAGGACATAATAGTTAAAATTTCCACATGATTCTCCAAGTAATCCAACTTCATGATTTCCTTCTTACTTCGTATCTTTCACAAAGAGACTGTTGAAAATACATTTCCTCCCTGATTTACTCTCCAAAACCAAGAAAACATGTTCCCTTGTTTTTCCTAACATCTTTTCTATCATTATAGGGTACATTAAGGATGGAAATGAATCTCTTAACTATTTTTCTCATTCTCCAACATGAGTAAAAAATTATTATTTTCACAAAAATTACAATAGGAGGAGCACAAATTAAAATTTAAGACTGACATGAACATGTTAAAATTCTTGTTTTGATGCAGTCCATTGTGTTTAACCAAGTGAACAACTCTATTATCCAAGGTTTTAATATGGTGAATAGCAAAGGGTTCCACATAAAAATTGGTGACAGCCACAACTTCACAATCCAAGACCTTAACATAAATGCACCCAAGACTAGCCCGAGCACCGATGGGATCCATATAAGCCAATCCGATCTCGTCACCATATCAAACTGTACCATTGCCACTGGCGGCCAAAAATGCATCTCCCAAGATGAAGGCGCTACCCATATTATCACCTCAGCTATTAATTGTATCGCTCCACGTCCATGAGGTAAAGGATTTTGTCGACGACTGTGTTAAGAGTTTGTTAAAAAAAATTAAAATAAGTATACATTCTTTATAAAAAAAAAAAAACTTGTATTGGAAAGAATGTATAATTATTTTGAAAATTTATTAACCGATACTCATAATACAATCGTTTACAAATTTGGAACCCTAAAAATTTGGTTTTTTGAGAAAGCACTGCTTATGTCCCCAATAGTTGGCAATGGAAAGCCAGAGGTAGCAATGTAGTAATGCTTTATACGTAGTGGATTTTTGTATTTGTTAATATTTACTTCATGCTGTGGCACTTGTACATTCTGCTTTGCCATTATATGATAATGACAATGTATCACAAATTGTAACACATTTTTCTTGAAAAGGAAAATGTAAAAGATTATGCTATGTATCATCATTTTTTGACCTCTTTTTGAACTTCTCCTCTTACTTTGCTTCTTTTTTCTATTATGCTATGTAAAAGATTATGCTCTGTATCATCATTAACACAACTTACTTCTTACTTAGATTTTGAATTTTCACTGTTCTTATGCCATCAACCTAGTTGGGATTGGGTTGTCACATTTTTTACCTCCTTTTGAACTTCTCCTCTTACTTTGCTTCTTTTTTCTATTACGCTATGTAAAAGATTATGCTCTGTATCATCATTAACACAACTTACTTCTTACTTAGATTTTGAATTTTCACTGTTCTTATGCCATCAACCTAGTTGGGATTGGGTTGTCACATTTTTAACCTCTTTTTGAACTTCTCCTCTTACTTTGCTTCTTTTTTTCTATTATGCTATGTAAAAGATTATGCTCTGTATCATCATTAACACAACTTACTTCTTACTTAGATTTTGAATTTTCACTGTTCTTATGCTATCAACCTAGTTGGGATTGGGTTGTCACATTTTTGACCTCTTTTTGAACTTCTCCTCTTACTTTGCTTCTTTTTTCTATTATGCTATGTAAAATATTATGCTCTGTATCATCATTAACACAACTTACTTCTTACTAGATTTTGAATTTTCACAGTTCTTATGCCATCAACCTAGTTGGGATTAGGTTGTCTCGTTATGATGGCTTTTGCCGCGTGTAAGGTTCTCTATCATTAATAAAGTTTTCTTAGTTGTTGATCCAAAAAAAAAAAAAAAAAAAATACATATTACAAAATCATTTACTGAAACTCACTAATTAAATTAAATGCTTTTACCCATAACGCCAGCCTTACTTTAATTATAAACTCTACAAATTTAGAGATCCTAAACCCAGAGTCATTGAAAATTTTATCATTTCTCGCCTTCCACAATGACCATCTATGGTGATTCTAAAATTTTTCTCAAGATATACATTTTTTTTTTGTTTATCGATGTAAGATAAAAATTAAGGGTAAATTAGTAATAGGTTCTAATAATTGGATTTAATTCTCATCAAGTCTTGTTGAAAATAAATCTTAGTAATTTTTGCATATGTCGTTAAAAATTGACAATTAATGACTTTTTTTGTCAACAATTTTTATAAATTGTTGCTAAAACTTATACTTAGTGACGTCTTTTTATGACAAAATTTTCAAACTGTCGCTGAAAGTTAAAAATTAGTAACTTGTTTTTTGTGATAATTTTTTTAAACTGTCGCTAAAACTTATAGTTAGTGACAATTTTTGTGACAAAATTTTTAAACTGTTCCTGAAAATTAACAATTAGTAACGTTTTTATAATAATGTTTGAAGAAAAATGTTATTAATTATCATAGGATTCATTGGATAATAAGTCCACTTATTAAAACGTAAATTGATGGAATAAAGAGTGACCACACCATAATTTGGTGTGACTCACTTTACTCAATCTTCTCTCTCTTGCATTGTAAAGAACCTTCCCGCAAGAGAGTTGAATCTATTTGTTAGTTAATTAATGGTTTGAATTCAAACATCAATAGACACAACTCTGTGAACCATGGTGACTGTTGCTGTATTATACCTATTCCTAACGGTCACCTATTTGTATATAAATAGTGACAGCAGGTTTGGAATGAGATAGATATATAAAACTAGAAGTTTACCATTTTTCTAACTTTCGGATAATCGACATTCTCGCATGATAAACACCCTCACGGGTATTTCGATCAATTGCCATTGTAAAGTTCATCTTTCAATGGTATCAGAGCAGGGATATACATTATCGCAGATGTCGAATTTTAGTCCGGAAGAAAGACAAGTTTCTGAACTCTTTTTGCCGAAAATTTAGAAAATTATTGATCAACAATCTTCGGCACTGGTAAATTCTGTTTGTTTATTTAATCATTATCAACGTGTCGTATTTCCAGAATACTATCCGAAGAAAATAACTGTTGGTGGCGCTATTGTTCCGAACCTTGCCGAAAGTGAAGTTGAATTACACCGTTGGAAGAAATTTTATAAAATATTTTTCAGTTCAAATTGGGTCTCCAAATTGGCACCATCTTGTTCTTCACAGAATTTTGATCACAACGGTGAAATTCGTTGTGAAAAACAGCGACAATTTGATCCACAAAATTCGAAATTCAGTGTTTGGTCACCGACTCCCGTCACCGGAGAAGATAACCAGAATCAGAAAGACGTTGAATTTGCCTCTGTTTTGAATATTCAAGAATTTGGGCCAAAAACAAAACCAATTCCAAAGGGCCCAAAAATAAGAGTTACTGCCAGAAAATCAATTCCTTTGGGCCTAAAAATTAAAAAGAATTTTGTTCAGCCCATTAGCCCAGGCGCAGCCCATAGCCAGCGCACAGATCAGCCCAGGCTCGCGACCCAGCCAGCCCAGCGCGCCAACTCGCGTACCAGTCCAGGTCCGCGCCTAGATCCGCGCGTCGACCCACCGCCCAGCGCATCTCGCCCAGACCAGCGTCCGTTTGTTCTGCCCGCCCCGCGTGCTGACCCGCGCCCTGAATCGCACGTTGACCCGTGCGTTGACCAACGGTTCAAGCCGGTTCAGCCACAATATTGAACTAGCAGATTGGTTCAAAGGGTTTTTTGGCTCGTTCTTGCTCATTTCAAGGCTGTTTTCAGTCGTTCAAAAGCCAAAATTTCCAGAATTCTTCTAAGAATTTTTCCGTGGATCCTTGTACTAAATTTTCTGAAAACAAAATTCAAGGAGGAGGCTATCCAAGGGTGTTACCAAGGAAAACATCCAAAGGAACATTGTTTAAAAGGCACCATTGTGTTCCTTGGGCTTGTAACTATTATTACAATACTCATAAGCAAAGTATTGGGTTTACTAGGCCTTTGGGTTTTCATCATTCTTCTTACCCAAGGCAACAGTATCGTTCTATTCCTTCACATCATTTTCATCACAGGGGCTAATTTTGCTTATTTTTATTTTTTAGTTTGGTATTGTAATATTCACATTTGAATTTTCATAGAAACACATTTTGTTTTTAAATATGGCTATTAAAAATACCATGGATTCTTCAAGAATCGAGATGCTTAATGGAAATAATTTCCGAGCATGGAAACGTCACATTTCTTATCTTCTTACACATGAGAAAACATTACATACTTTATCCACTTCTAAACCAGATGATAATTCTAGTTGGTTCCAAACTAAATGGATAGAAGAAGATGCAATGGCAAAGGCAACTATGTTACATAACATGAAAGATAATATTATTCCGCTTTTTGAAGAACATGAAACTGCAAGACAACTAATGGAAGCACTAGAAAGTAAGTATGGAGTTCGATCGGACACTCAAATTCAATTGCTCTTGGACAAATATAATAACACTCGTATGAGTGATAATGATAGTGTTGGTGATCATGTTAATCAAATGGAATTAATTGCTAAAGAATTATCCAACGTTGATCACTCTTTGTCGGACAAGATGCAAGTAACTACTATACTTAATAGTCTTCCATTATCTTGGAATCATGTTATCACATCCTTAACTCATAGCGGACGAGAGATTTCAATGGTCACATTGCCTATACTCTTAGTTTTGGAAGAAGAAAGAATGAAGCGCAGGCGTAAAGAATGATTGTCTTCTAACTTGTTGATGACACAATCTTCACCACAACCACAGAATAATACCCACACTTCATTCAACAAGAAAAAGACGACTTTTTTCAAGAAAAAATGGAAGAAGGGATTTCAAAAAAGGATGGAATAAACCACAAGAATGGCAAAAACAATAACATCACAAGCATCAAATTGGCCCATGTTACAAGTGCGGTAAAAAAGGTCATATCAAAGCCAATTGTCCTCAGAAGAAACAGACAAAGAAGCATAACCCTGTTGCCATGACAGTTTCTGAAACAATGGTGCTTGAATCTTCATCAAATTCATGGTGGATTGATTCTCCTGCAACTAGTCATATTGTGCAAAATAAAGAATGTTCGTGGAGTTTACTGAAAAGAAGGTTGGTGAACACAGAATCTACATGGGCAACAACTCCTATAGTGATGTTTTGGGCATCGGCAATTGTCAATTCTTTATTAATGGGACTTCTATTATGCTTCATGATGTGCTTTATGTACCTAACATTTGGCGAAATTTAATTTTAGTTCCGGTGTTAACTCAAAAAGGTTTTGAGATTACTTTTAGGTTTAACACAGTATTGATTAAGAAAGGAAGTGTATTAGTGAAAGGTGTAAAAGTGAATGACATGTACTCTCTTCCTATTGATAATAAAGTATGTATTTCTGATTATTTGCATGTTTATACTAATAATAGTTCTTATTTGTGGCATTTAAGGTTATGTCACATTAATAAAAATAAAATGTCTCAAATGTTTAAAAGTGGCTTATTGCCTAAAGTATGTTCTGATGATTTTGATATATGTGAACCATGTATCAAAGGTAAAATGACTAGCAAGCCATTTTTTAAACATTGGAAATCATCGAAATTACTTGAAATAATTCATTCGGACATTTGTGGGCCTTTAAGAACTAAAACTCATCGAGGCATGGAATACTTTATTACTTTCACTGATGATTATTCAAGATATGGACATATCTACCTTCTTAAACACAAATCAGAAGCAATTGAAAAGTTTAAGGAATATAAATTAGTAATAGAAAAGCAACTTGGTCGATCCATTAAACACTTGAATAATGATAGAGGTGGCGAATATGAAGCTATGGATTCTTTCTGCAAGGAGAATGGCATCAAACATTTGTTTACAATGCCATATACACCACAACAAAATGGGGTCGTAGAAAGACGAAATCGTACTCTCATGGAAATGACAAGGTCTATGATGGCTCATGCTAATCTTCCTATTCATTTTTTGGGGGAAGCCTTGTCCACCGCTGCGTACATCTTAAATAGAGTCGACCTCTAACTCCTTATGAATGCTGGCGTGGCACTAAACCTAATGTTCAAAATCTCAAAGTTTGGAGATGTAAGGCACATGTACTTATTCCCAAACCTTTAAGGGATAAATTGGGAAGCAAAACTTGGGAATGCAAGTTTATTGGTTATGTCGAAAATGGGAGTGGTTATCGTTTTTACCATCCCGAACGTGGATTGATAGAAAGTCGAGATGCTATTTTTCTTGAATCCACTGATCTTGTTACTCTTATTGAACAAATTGAATTGCTCTCTAACGTATCTCAGGATTTTTCTTTTCCTGTTTTGTCACACAGTCCACATATTCTCCCTGAACCATCTAATAGTGGGAGCAAACGCAAAGTACATGACGTTGTTTTACCTGCTTCGAATTCTAAGATAAGTGGGAGTAAGAGAGCAAGACGTCCATCTACGGTTTTGAAAGATCATTATGTTTTTCAAGTTGAAGAACTTAATAACTTAGTAGATGATCCTACTAGTTATAATGAAGCAATGAGTAGTAATGATGCTACACAATGGCTTGAGGCGATGAATGAAGAACTTGACTCGATCAAGAAAAATGATGTTTGGGAATTAATCGATCTTCCGAATGGAAGAAAAGCCATTGGTTGCAAATGGGTTCTTAGAAAGAAATTCAAAGTAGATGGAAGTTTGGAAAAATACAAGGCCAGGTTAGTAGCCAAGGGATTCACTCAACAACCTGGAATAGACTTCGTAGATACGTATTCTCCTGTTGCAAAATTTGCCTCTAGAAGGATTCTAATGGCAGTAGTGGCCAGGATGGATTTGGAATTGCATCAATTAGATGTTAAAACTACTTTTCTCAATGGAGAATTAAAAGAGGAGATTTATATGATGCAACCTGATGGTTTCCAGAACCAAGGCAACGAGGATAAAGTGTACAAGTTAAAAAAAATCCCTATATGGACTTAAACAATCGTCAAGACAATGGTACTTGAAATTCCACCAAGCCATTTTAGAAATGGGCTATGTTGTAAGTCCATTAGATCACTGTGTTTATATCTGGAAAAATGATGACAAGTTAGCAATATTGTCTTTATACGTGGATGACATATTGTTAGCAGGAAATTGTCCAGATATGATATAAAAACCAAAAATTTCTTGGCATCTAGATTTGAAATGAAAGACATGGGTCTTGCAACCTATGTTCTAGGAATTAGAATTTCAAGAGATAGAAATTCAAAATTATTATATCTAGATCAAGAGAAATATCTAGACAAGGTGCTCAAAAGATTTAATATGGATAATTGTAATTCTTTAAGTACGCCTGTTTGCAAGGGACAAAGTCTTAGTAAAAGTATGAGTCCTTAAACTAAGTCGGACATTGAGGAAATGAGAAATGTTCCGTATACTCAGGCAGTAGGCAGCCTAATGTATGCCATGACAAGCACTAGACCTGACATCTGTCATGCAGTCGGATTGGTAAGTCGATTTCAATCTAATCCAGGTAAGGAACATTGGCAAGCAGTCAAAAGAATATTCAGATATTTAAAAGGCACTAAAAACTTGAAATTATGCTTTGGTTTGTGTGATCTAGACATAAAAGGATACACTGTTGCAGATTTTGCAGGAGATGTAGATGATAGAAAATCTACTAGTGGTCATGTGTTCTTGCTTGGTGGAACAGCAATTTATTGGTTAAGTAAGAAACAGAGTTGTGTTACAAAGTATACTATGGAAGCTGAATACATAGCTTGCAGCACAGCCGTTAGTAATGCGGTCTGGATAAAACGATTTGTTGACAGTTTACAATTAGGTATACCTGTTAGACCGATCAGTATGTTTTGTGACAATCAGTTAGCCATCTCATTAATAAAAAGTGGAGCAAATAGCTCTAAGGGAAAACATATTGATGTTAGTTACCACTATATTCAGGACATAGTGGAGAGAGGTGAGATTAAAGTCAACTATATACCCTCAGAAGAGATGGTGGCTGACCCTTTGACCAAAGGGTTGTCTCTGAAAAAATTCAAAGAACATATAGCTAATATGGGATTGAAAAATACCTAGTTAGGTGGTTTAGCTACTTATATAAGAGCATAGTCGGATGACTCTGGGGACGCCTAGATAACCGATGTTTTGCGACTCTATCTTGCATGGAAACATGTGTTTGGTCAGGTAACAAGATAGAGGAACTGACAAGGTGCGGATATCATAGTTAGCATGAGATGTAAAGTCCATAATATGCAACGTGCTAACTAGATGATATTGTCTGCTTGATCAACAAAAAGTCATTGATAAGGTGTGTTGAGGAAAACCTTCAGGAATAGGGTCTTAAAGGAAGTACTTAACAATAATTTCAGTGTAAGTCGACACATGAAAAATGTGTACGGCTGAAGTCGTCAATAGTGATTGGGTATGGACTATGAACCCATCACTGAAAATTGATGTCGTTCACTTGTTATATAGTGAATTGAAGTCATCTGGAATGTGTTGTCAGTGGGAGAACACATTCGTACTGGTGCGGTCAGATTGGTGACAAAAACGTGCGCACGTATGGCCAAGTCACAATCAAACGTCGATCTATGAGGTAATTTCATAGATGAAAGTTGACATAAGGCAAAATTTTGGTACCAAGGTTAAAAAAAAATGCTCAACTCAGGTTTATCATCTTATTATGGTGTGTTCAAGTGGGAGATGATGGAATAAAGATTGACCACATCATAATTTGGTGTGACTCACTTCACTCAATCTTCTCTCTCTTGCATTGTAAAGAACCTTCCCGCAAGAGAGTTGAATCTATCTGTTAGTTAGTTAATGGTTTGAATTCAAACATCAATAGACACAACTCTGTGAACCATGGTGACTGATGTTGTATTATACTTATTCCCAACAGTCACCTATTTGTATATAAATAGTGACAGCAAGTTTGGAATGAGATAGATATATAAAACTAGAAGTTTACCATTTTTCTAACTTTCGGATAATCGACATTCTCGCATGATAAACACCCTCACGGGTATTTCGATCAATTGCCATTGTAAAGTTCATCTTTCATAAATACCCCATAAATTAAAAAGGTATGAGATGTATGTCAAATTGAACCATTTATGAGAGGAAAACACAACCACAAACATGCAACTAACTCAACAAATATAAGAAATATCTCAAACAAATGCAAGGGACATGTAGATAAAATTTAACCTCTAACCTCTAGTGATGTGCATGAACTCTTGGCTAATGGGCTAACTTTGTAAACAAAAAAAGAAAAAAAGAAACAAAAAAGTAGTCAAGTTGTAAAAAGATTGTTCAAGCGGTTGTTGTGGTGGAGGAGGGGGAGAGAGGTGGTGTGATGGCGGCAATAGTAAGGTCATAATAGTGCACGTTAATATTTATATATGAATAATTAAAATTCAATTAACATATTTTTTTTAATATTTAAAATTTTTTAATTTTTAATTATCACATTGTCAGTAAAATAACTGGGAAATTTTTTTTTATTGATTGATCGCTCAAAAATAGGATCAAAATAGTATTATTGTGTTTTCTTCTCACAAATTTATTGATTGATTAATTAGAGCATATAACACCACGGATAAAATAAACCTAAGGACGGTGAAATCATTTTACAAGCCTCTGCCTTTTTCAACTCTTTTTTTAACTAAAAAAAAAAAAAAAGCTGTAGTTTCAAGGTTCAAAGCCATAATGGTCCTAGTAGGAAAATTGGAGGTCAAGTTTGCTTTCTTCTTCTTGGGTCTGGCTTGGTTCTCTTGTGGGGCCCATGGTGCTGCAGTTTTTGATGCTACAAAACTTGGTGATAAGGCAGATAGAACGACAGATTGTGCACTGCAGCACTGGTGAGTTTGGATGCCATGAATTTCATTCCCCTTCTATGAATCGGACATGATTCTCTGATATAGGGGTGCAATTCACTTGTCTGAGAGAATTGTATTCGCTCACATGGTTTTCAGAGCAATTATTTTGTACACTATATCAACAATTCACCTTGTGTGAGAGAATTGTATTCGCTCACATAGTTTTCAAAGTAATTATTTTGTATACTATATCAAAAGTAAAGTGTATACTTAATATTTTTCTTTCTAAACACATATTAATGGATACTAATTAACCGTTGTTTTTTATTTGGTCAAAAATCCCTCTTTGGTCACTTTAACGTGAAAATGATAGTCTAATTTTATTTTATTTTATTTTATTTTTTTGGTAATCTCCCTAGAAGCGTGCCTTTCATTAATGACAAACAAATTTGTTTATATTTTTTTATAGACAATCTTACCCTTAGGTAGCGTTTGGTAACGTTTACATTTTTGGTTTATATTTACAAAAATTTTATAAACTGGTTTTTGTTTATTTTTAAAAAAAACATAAATTACAAACGTGTTTAGTTTAAACAAAATATTTTAAAAAATTTAAAAACATAAACTAAAAAATATGTTTGTTCAGGCTTAAAATATTTATATTTATATTTATTATTTATGACAATGGGATCACACACATTATAATTAAAAAAAATTAATTAAAAAAATAATTGAAAAAAAAATTTAATTGAAAAAATAAATTAATTGAAAAAAAATTAATGGAAAAAAATTATTTGAAAAAAATAAAAAAATTAATTAAAAAAATAATTGAAAAAAAAATTAATTGGGGAAAAAATTAATTGAAAAAAAAAGATTAATAAAAAAATTAATTGAAAAAAAAATTATTTGAAAAAATAATTAATTGAAAAAAAAATTGAAAATAAATTATTTGAAAAAAAAATTGAAAACTGAAAACGTAAACTCATTTTTTGAGTTCACGTTTTTTCCTCAAATTTATAAACTGAGACAATCATTTATAAACCAAAAAAATTATTAAACAAGTTTTTATGACAGTTTTTTAAATTTTTGTAAATATAAACTGAAAACTGAAAACAAAATGGTTACCAAACAGACCATTAGTAACTAGTTTTATATTTTTAATTTTAAAACAACAATGGTAGAGATCTACATTTTGCACCCACAAATGCATTCATAATGATGTGGCAAAGGTGGTGGGTCCCACATAATTGAGTGTATTGGGATGATCTAAATAAGTGCACTTTTTAACTTTTTATGAAATATTGGTTAGGTTTGGGTTGGGTTTGAAGTGATGTATTAGAAAGGTGATGTGACTTAAATATGATAGTGACTTTTTGACTTTATGACTTTTTTCAAACATGCCAAACTAGCCCTAATACTTATTAGATCACATCATTGTGGGTTGAATTATGAGAGCTTTTTTAGGGTCTCAAACATTTTCTGTTTTAAAATGATATAACTTTTAATCTATATATTGGTTTTTGATAAAATTAGTAGTTTATAATCCTCTCGTCAAGATCTATTAAATAAGATCCATGTTGGCTATGTAATCTTTTAAAAAAAATCGTAATTTTTTATTCTGTGGAAACTAACGTCAATAGTAAAATTTTACTTTGATTCACAGTAAAACAAAGTAGAATTTTACTATTTATGTCAATTATGACGATAATTTTTTTTTATAAAGAATTTCACTATCAACCTGGATCTTATTTAATATATCTTGATAAGAGAATTATAAAAATACTAATTTTATTAATAATCAATATCTAAATCAAAAGTTATAACATTTTAAAGTTTTAAATATTAAATTAGTTATTAAAGATATTTTTTTAATAATAGTTTATGCTAGACTTTTTAAGAGTTCATTTGAGAAGTGGGTTGGCTTTTTGGCTATTTTAGTCTGGAGCTAAAAAGTCGAGAGAAAAAATGTAATAATTATGAGTTTGATATAATGTTTTGTCTTATTAGACTAAAAAACTTATTTTGTTTTTTTGTGACTATTTTAGCTAAAAAAGTCCAAACCCTCCCTTCCCAAACGTGCCCTAAGCAAAACATTTTATACTTGCCTTTAATGCATGAAAGTTTTATTATGAGTGTGCTTTAACCAAATTCCCCTTTCTTTTTTTATTTTTTTCGTTGTATCGATCTAGATTCTCTTTAGTTGTAGAGACATCCGGTTGTGTCTAGTTGGGTTTGTGGGCTTTAGTGTGTTATTCTAATGATTTAAATCGTTTATCTTATATATCTTTGTATTAAAATCATTCGTGAAAAAATCAGCTCCATTTGATAATTATAACCAAATATTTTATCATACTTCTATTCAAAAAAAACCAAAAAATCAAAAACAAAGACCCATAACTACGATTATTAAATTAATTTGATATTTTTTTAAAGATTGATCCATAACAAGAGCTTACAAAATAAACAACTCTAATTATTAAAGTAGGACCCGTGATGAGGCTCAATGATCATATAGGGCTAGGAATGGCAATGGGGGTTAATGGGGTGGATATTAATTCCCCATCCCCATTCCCCTATAATAAATTTTCCCCATTCCCCATTTCCCATGGATACCACCCTCCCCATTTCTTAATGGGTATGGATTTTCCCCAACCCACTTTAATCCCCATTTTTATTTTTTATATTTAATGTTAACAACAACTACTTTTTTTTTTTTTTTTTTTTTTTTTTTTTAAGATTCACAACAAAAGCTAAATATACCTTCAATCTTTTTTCTTTCTTTTTTAATATATTTAATGTTAACAACCTTTTATTTTATTTTATTTTATTTAAAGGTTTTAGCTAAATATACCTTCAATCTTTTTTCTTTCTTTTTTAATATATTTAATGTTAACAACTTATTTTTTTATTTTTTTTTATTTTTTTTTAAGGTTCACAACAAAAGCTAAATATACATTCAATCTTATTTTATTTTATTTGGTTCAACAACAAAATCAAACACACATTA
Organism: Camellia japonica; assembly: GCA_030407325.1. Lineage (NCBI taxonomy): Eukaryota > Viridiplantae > Streptophyta > Magnoliopsida > Ericales > Theaceae > Camellia > Camellia japonica. The sequence continues at coordinate 41,536,648 of JAPPVO010000024.1, read as the reverse complement.
ATTAATTAATTAAAAAGTTTGTTTTATAATAATCAAATATATAATTTTGAGACAATCAAATAAGTTTTAGTAATTGAAAAAAAAAATGTGGAAGAACGTGGAAGATTAAAAAAAAAATTACAACCATCTCTCTTTCTCTCACTCTCACTCTTTCCTCTACATGTTATAAGAACTTGATTACAATGTTATAAGAGCCTATTTGAAGAAATAAAATGTGAAAGAATCTGTTTGAAGAAAGTGTTATAAGACCCATATTAAATTGCATCAGGGCATAAACAAGGAATTGTTTGTTGATCTCTTAGCCACGGACATTTTAGACATTAAACCATCTTTCTCTTAGCAAATTTAAACCATTCATTTTAATTTATTCAAAATCTAATTATACATTTTAACAAATCTGAACCACTCATTTTAAGATATATATGCCTTACCACACCCAATTCATCCTCCATCTTCTTTCTTTAGTCCCCCACGAATTTTGTTGTTTGTTACTTTTAAAAAACAAAAAATATTTTTTCAATTAAATTTTTACTAATTTCACAGCACCATCACCACTATTCTCACCTTCACTGTCACACTACCATCACCATAGCCATTGTCGCCATCACCCCACCACTATGTCATAATCTCTACTTTCACCTTCATTCCACCACCACCACCACCACCAAATATAAAAAAATATATTTTTAATTTTTTTATAAAAAACATTTTTCATTAAAAAATATTTTCTATCTAAATAAATGAAGCATAACATTGGGAAACAAGCTGATTTCAGTTAAATCTGTTCATAACTAAGAAAATTTCTTTTATTTTAAAAAAAAATTATTTAGCAAGACTTTGTATCCCCTTTTTGTTTTTTTAGCAAATAAATCTTTGTACCCATCCTTTCTAACCAATCACGACTCATGCTTGTTTTGATTCTCTACAATTTCCTTATTTTCAAATACATTCATATATATATATATATATATATATGTTGTATAAATTGTGTGATAACATAAAATAAATAGATTCATACTCGTTAATTGAAATTTCAGAACAAACAAACCATTTTGAAAATTACAATATATAACAAAATAAAATAACATAGAAAAGCAAATCGAAACCTGCACTAGACAGTGTCCTTAATTTTTTTAAATAAATTTAAAAAATTCTAGATATGCATAAAATTTGACAAGAATAATGTGACAATGTTAATTAATGTGTATTTGATTTTTTTGTTGAGCCAAATAAAATAAAATAAGATTGAATGTATATTTAGCTTTGGTTGTGAATCTTAAAAAAAAAAAAAAAAAAAATTGGTTGTGAACCTTAAAAAAAAAAAAATTAAAAAAAAAAAAAAAAAAAGATTGAATGTATATTTAGCTTTGATTGTGAATCTTAAAAATTAAAAAAAAAATGGTTGTGAACCTTAAAAATAAAAATAATAATAATAAAAAAGATTGGAGGTATATTTAGCTTTGGTTGTGGATCTTAAAAAAAAAAAAAAGTTGGTTGTGAACTTGAAAAAGTAAATAAATAAATAAAAGAAAAAAGATTTAATGTATATTTAGTTTTGGTTGTGAATCTTAAAAAAAAAAAAAAAAAAAACATATGGAGAAATTAGTGGGTACCCATCCCCAACCCATCCCGTGTGGATATTTAAAGAATATCACTTACCCTACTCATGGATAAGAAAAAAAAGGGGAAAACCCATGAATTTGGGTTGGGTCTCCATAGATACCCACATGGTAGGTTATCCATTGCCATCCCTATATAGGACCGAACTGCATTTTTTTCCAAATTGGGGAGATTTGAAGGAATTTTTTTTCTGTCTGAATAAAGGACATAATAGCAAAATTTTCCTCACTGATAGAACCAAGAAAATAATTTCCCCTGTTTTCCATATCATCTCTTTTGCTATTGTTGATGAGAACCTTTTGACTATTTTTCCCGTTCTTCAACTTTTCATCACTAGTAATTTTATATTTGCTAGTGGTGTTTCATTTAGTTTTCAAAAAATGTTTTTCATTTTTTTAAATTTAAAAATTAATTTGGGAAAAAAATTTAAAAATAATTTTTTATATAATTTTATCATTTTAGAGGGTAAAATTAATTTTAAAAAATTCAAAAATATCATTGTGATATTTATTTTTGCTAAACTACTTTCAATTTTTTTCAAAAATAATTTTAAAAACTCAAACCAAACATGTCCGATTTTCAAAAAAATTACAATGGGGAGAGCGCAAATTAAATTTAAAAGTAACAATAACATGTTAGAATTCTTGTTCTGATGTAGTTCAATGTATTTTCCAACGTAAACAACTCCATTATCCATGGATTTAATATTGTGAGTAGCCATGGATTCAACTTAAAAATTTATGGCAGCCACAACTTGACACTCCAAAATCTCAACATAGTTGCACCTAAGAATAGCCCAAACACCGATGGGATTCATATAAACCAATCCAATCTCATTACCATATCAAACTGTACGATTGCCACTCGCAGCAAAAACTGCATCTCTGAGGATGAAGGTATCCATATTACCACCTCAACTGTTAAGTGCATCAGTCCACATGCATGAAGTAAAGGATTTTATCAACGATTGTTTAAGAGTATTTGTTGAAAATTTTAAAATAATTATACATTCTTTATAGAAATATGCATCATAAAAAATATACAAATAGTTTAAAATTTATTAACCAATAGTGGAATTTTATTTACTAACGGTACTATGTTGTGGCACTTGTACAACTTGCTTTGACTGGAATTTTATATTGACTTGATGGAATAAAGAGTGACCACACCATAATTTGGTGTGCCTCACTTCACTCAATCATTTCTCTCTTGAAGTTTGAAGAACCTTCCTGCAAGAATGATGAAACTATCTGTTAGTTAGTTAATGGTTTGAATTCAAACATCAATAGTCACAACTCTGATTGAACCTTGGTGACTGTTGATGTTATATCTATTTCCAAAGGTCACTTATTTGTATATAAATAAGTGATAACAGGTTTGGAATTATATACAGATTTTTGTACTAGAAGTTTACCATTTTTCTAACTTTCGGATAATCGACATTCTCGCGTGATAAACACCCTCACGGGTATTTCGATCAATTGCCATTGTAAGTTTATCTTTCAGTGGTGTCAGAGCAAAGATATACATTATTGCAGATGTCGAATTTTAGTCCGGAAGAAAGACAAGTTTCCGAACTCTTTTTGCCGAAAATTCAGAAAATTATTGATCAACAATCTTTGACATTGGTAAATTCCGTTTGTTTATTTAATCATCATCAACGTGTCGTATTTTCATAATACTATCCGAAGAAGATAACTGTTGGTGGCGCTATTGTTCCGAACCTTGCCGAAAGCGAAGCCGAATTACACTGTTGGAAACAATTTTATAAAATATTTTTCGGTTCAAATTAGGTCTCCAAATTGGCACCATCTTGTTCTTCACAGAATTTTGATAACAACGGTGAAATTCGTTGTGAAAAACGGCAAAAATTTGATCCACAAAATTCGAATTACAGTGTTTGGTCGCCGACTCCCGTCACCAGAGAAGACAATCTGTGCATTGATACCGTTGTAGACTTGGAAATTCAAAATTTTGGGCCAAAAACAAAACCAAATAAAAGGGGCCCAAAAATTAGAACCACTGCAAGGAAATCAATTCCTTTGGGCCTAAAAATTAAAAAGCATTTTGTTCAGGCCATTAGTCCAGGCGCAGCCCACAGCCAGGCACAGCTAGCCCAGCACACAGACCAGCCCAGGTCCGCGACCCAGCCAGCCCAGTGCGCAGAGCCAGCTCAGTGCGCAGCCCAGCCAAGCAGCCCAACGCTGCAGCCCAGCGCGCATCAAGCTTCGCCCGTTGCCCCAGTGCCCCGCGCCTGGACCCGCGTCCGTCTGCCTCGCTCGACCCGTGTACTGACCCGCGCCCTGCTCCGCGTGTTGACCAGCGGTTCAAGCTGGTTCAGCCACAACATTGAACCGGCAGATTGGTTCAAGGGGTTTTTCGGCTCGTTCTCGCTCATTTCAAGGCCGTTTTAAGTCATTCAAAAGCCAAAATTTCCAGAATTTTGTTAAGAATTTTTCTGTGGATACTTGTTCTAAATTTTCTGAAAACAAAATTCGAGGAGGAGGCTATCCAAGGGTGTTACCAAGGAAAACATCCAAAGTAACATTATTTAAAAGGCACCATTGTGTTCCTTGGGCTCGTAACTATTATTACAATACTCATAAGCAAAGTATTGGGTTTACTAGGCCTTTGGGTATTCCTTCACATTATTTTCATCACAGGGGCTGATTCAACAACTACAAGGCTTTTCCTCATTGTTGTTGTTTTTTAATTTTGCTTATTTTTATTTTTAGTTTAGTATTGTAATATTCACATTTGAATTTTCATAGTAACACATTTTGTTTTTAATATGGCTATTAAAAATACAATGGATTCTTCGAGAATCGAGATGCTTAATGGAAATAATTTTCGAGCATGGAAACGCCACATATCTTATCTTCTTACACATGAGAAAACATTGCATACTTTATCCACTTCTAAACCAGATGATGATTCAAATTGGTTCCAAAATAAATGGATAGAAGATGATGCAATGGCAAAGGCAACTATGTTACATAATATGAAAGATAACATAATTCCGCTCTTTGAAGAACGTGAAACTGCCAGACAACTAATGGAAGCACTAGAAAGTAAGTATGGAGTTCGATCGGATACTCAAATTCAATTGCTCTTGGACAAATATAATAACACTCGTATGAGTGATAATGATAGTGTTGGTGATCATGTTAATCAAATGGAATTAATTGCTAAAGAATTATCCAACGCTGATCACTCTTTGTCGGACAAGATGCAAGTAACAGCCATACTTAATAGTCTTCCATTGTCTTGGGATCATGTTATCACATCTCTAACTCATAGCGGACGAGAGATTTCAATGGTAACATTACCTGTACTCTTAGTTTTGGAAGAAGAAAGAATGAAGCGCGGGCGTAAAGAAGGATTGTCTTCTAATTTGTTGATAGCACAATCTTCACACAACCACAGAATAATACCCACACTCCATTCAACAAGAAAAAGACGACTTTTTTCAAGAAAAAATGGAAGAATGGATTTCAAAAAGGATGGAAGAAACCACAAGAATGGCAAAAACAACAACATCACAAGCATTAAATTGGCCCATGTTACAAGTGCGGTCAAAAAGGTCATATCAAAGCCAATTGTCCTCAGAAGAAGCAAACAAATGAGCATAATCCTATTGCCATAACAGTTTCTGAAGCAATGATGCTTGAACCTTTATCAAATTCATGGTGGATTGATTCTGCTGCAACTAGGCATATTGTGCAAAATAAAGACATGTTTGTGGCGTTCACTGAAAATAAGGTTGGTGAACACAGAATCTACATGGACAACAACTCCTATAGTGATGTTTTGGGCATCGGCAATTATCAATTCTCTATTGATGGAACTTCTATTATGCTTCATGATGTGCTTTATGTACCCAACACTCGGCGAAATTTAATTTCAGTTCCAGTGTTAACACAACTCTGTTTCTTACTTAACCAAGAAACTGCTGTTCCACCAAACAAGAAAACATGACCACTAGTAGATTTTCTATCATCTACATCTCCTGCAAAATCCGCGTCAGTGTATCCTTTTATGTCTAGATCACACAAACCAAAACATAATTTCAAGTTTTTAGTGCCTTTTAAATATCTGAATATTCTTTTGACTGCTTGCCAATGTTCCTTACCTGGATTAGATTGAAACCGACTTACCAATCCAACTGCATGACAGATGTCAGGTCTAGTACTTGTCATGGCATACATTAGGTTGCCTACTACCTGAGCATACGGAACATTTCTCATTTCCTCAATGTCCGACTTAGTTTGAGGACTCATACTTTTACTAAGACTTTGTCCCTTGCAAACAGGCGTACTTAAAGAATTATAGTTATTAAATCTTTTGAGCACCTTGTCTAGATATTTCTCTTGATCTAGATATAATAATTTTGAATTTCTATCTCTTGAAATTCTAATTCCTAAAACATAGGTTGCAAGACCCATGTCTTTCATTTCAAATCTAGATGCCAAGAAATTTTTGGTTTTTATAATCATATCTGGATAATTTCCTACTAACAATATGTCATCCACATATAAAGACAATATTGCTAACTTGTCATCATTTTTCCAAATATAAACACAGTGATCTAATGGACTGACAACATAGCCCATTTCTAAAATGGCTTGGTGGAATTTCAAGTACCATTGCCTTGAAGATTGTTTAAGTCCATATAGAGATTTCTTCAACTTGTACACTTTATCCTCGTTACCTTGGTTCTGGAAACCATCAGGTTGCATCATATAAATTTCCTCTTTTAATTCTCCATTGAGAAAAGCAGTTTTAACATCTAATTGATGCAATTCCAAATCCATCATGGCGACTACCGCCATTAGAATTCTTATTGAGGCAAATTTTGCAACAGAAGAATATGTATGTACGAAGTCTATTCCAGGTTGTTGAGTGAAACCCTTGGCTACTAACCTGGTCTTGTATTTCTCCAAAGTTCCATCTACTTTGAATTTCTTTTTAAGAACCCATTTGCAACCAATGGCTTTTCTATCATTTGGGAGATCGGTTAATTCCCAAACATCATTTTTCTTGATCGAGTCAAGTTCTTCATTCATTGCCTCAAGCCATTGTGTAGCATCACTGCTACTCATTGCTTCATTATAACTAGTAGGATCATCTACTAAATTATTAAGTTCTTCAACTTGAAAAACATAATGATCTTTCAAAACCGTAGATGGACGTCTTGCTCTCTTACTCCCACTTATCTGATGGTTTCCAGAACCAAGGTAGCGAGGATAAAGTGTACAAGTTGAAGAAATCTCTATATGGACTTAAACAATCTTCAAGAAAATGGTACTTGAAATTCCACCAAGCCATTTTAGAAATGGGCTATGTTGTAAGTCCATTAGATCACTGTGTTTATATCTAGAAAAATGATGACAAGTTAGCAATATTGTCTTTATATGTGGATGACATATTGTTAGCAGGAAATTGTCCAGATATGATTATAAAAACCAAAAATTTCTTGGCATCTAGATTTCAAATGAAAAACATGGGTCTTGCAACCTATGTTCTAGGAATTAGAATTTCAAGAGATAGAAATTCAAAATTATTATATCTAGATCAAGAGAAATATCTAGACAAGGTGCTCAAAAGATTTAATATGGATAATTGTAATTCTTTAATATGGAAAAATTTTGAGGTCTTTACCCGAGAGGTTCCAATCAAAAGTGACAGCCATTGAGGAGGCTCAGAATGTTGATACCCTCAAGCTTGATCAGTTGGTTGGAAACTTGCAGACTTATGAAGCCCACCAGATTTCAAAGAAAAAACAAAAATATGGTGTGGCTTTCACTAGTGCTCATGAGACTGCAAAAACTTCGGAGACTGAATTTGATTTAGAGTCTGAGATGACGGCTATGTTTACTAAACAGTTTTAAAAAAATTTGAAGAAAAAGAAGCCTAATTTCAGAGACCCTATTTCAAAAGACAAGAGTAATGAAAAACCCAAAATTTTTCCACTAAAACTTGCTCCAAAAACTGAAAAGAAGATTGTAAAGGGGCAAGGGGTCAAGTTCTATGAATGTCAAGGGTTTGGTCATATTGCCCTTGAATGCCCTTCGAAAAAGAATCGAAAGAAAGTCTACACTATGACTTGGGATGATAAAAGCGGGTCGGAGCAAGAACCCGAAGAACCTGAATCCGGTGAAGACGGGGATAGTGCTTTCATGGCATTTTGGTCCACTTTCACTCAACCTCTTCCAAAGCCAGCGGAATTAGCTCGTGGTCAGAACCTGCATCATGCTGCCACCTGTGATGGGAGTAACTACCTGTATTGGAAGATCAGAATGAGGGCATTTCTGAGAGCTTTTGACCTAGAAGGCTAGCAAGCCATTGAAGAAGATACATAAAGTGCTGACAATCCGAGCAATCAAAGAGCCCTGATTAATATTCGTGCAGTAATTTTTGATGAAGAATAGCAACGGGTTGCTCACTGCACAAAGGCTAAAGATGCATGAGAAATTCTGAGCCAATTTCATGAAAGAGGAGATTCACCTTCACCACCATCACCTTCACCACCATCCAGCAACTTTCCTGCCTTAATTGCTAGATTGGATGAGGTCAAGGAGAATGAAGAGCAAAAAAAGGATGATGAAACATCTTAAGACAATGATGAGATTAATGGTGATGAACTACAACAAGCTTACAAAAAGCTTTATGAGGAATCTCTGAATTTGTCCAAAATCAACGACAAACTCTCTCTCAAGCTCAAAGCATGTGAAAGTGAGAATGTCAAGCTAAAAGGAGAACTTGTAGCAGCAAAACAGAATGTTATCAAGATCTCAAGTGACAGGCAAGACTTATGTGAAAAACTTCTATCCTGTGAAACTGAAAGGAATGAACTTCTGAAAGTGTATTCCATATATGATGAGAAGCTTGAAAGCCTTGAGATGTCACAAGCTACATTGGAAGAGATAGTCTATCAGAAAGATGAAGAACTCCATATTGCTAGAGCCACAATTGCCATGTGGAACAAAGGTTCCAAATCTCTACAAGACATTCTCGGGTCTCAACAAATGGGTTGTGATAAAAGTGGGCTAGGCTATGGTGCGACAGCTTACAAGGGACAGGCCTCTACTTTACATGACCTGAAGACTCAAGCAAAGGGAAAGTTGAAGGTAGACCAGGGTGATCCCTCTCTTCATCTACCTCAAGTTGGTAAGATCAACAAAAGGGAGGTAAAACCTGTTTTTTTTTGTCATCATTGTGGTAGGTATGGCCACATTCGTTCTTATTGCTTTGAATTGTTTGGTAAGGTGTCTCAAAAGGGTAGAACTTCGAATACTTTTTGGGTTAGGAGACAACCTTACATGTCTAGGCGGAATACCAAGATTCATGAGGGTGTTCACAACGCCAAGACATTTACCAAGACCACTAGACCTGATTTTGTTAAGACCAAAAAGATTTGGGTGAGAAAAGATGATTTGACTTGTTTAGTTGTTCACACTGCTCTCAAAGCACGTGACTCACACATGTGGTATCTTGATAGTGGGTGCTCTCGTCACATGTTCAGTAACAAATCCTACTTCACCTCCCTTGAAAAATATGAAGGAGGAATTGTTACCTTTGGAGATGGCGGCACTTCTAGAGTCATTAGTAAGGGCTCTATAAGTGTTGCTGGTCTTCCCAAGCTTGAAAATGCCTTACTTGTTGATGGTCTTAAAGCAAATCTTTTGAGCATTAGTCAAATGTGTGATTCCCATCATGAAGTGTTGTTTTCAAAAAATAAATGTGAAATTTTGGATAAAAAGGGAAATACTGTCTTGCATGGAGTTTGCACATCTAATAACTGCTATGGGATTGTTACTACTAATGATCTCACTTGTCACTTAGCCATCATAAGTAACATTGATTTGTGGCATCAAAGATTAGGTCACATGAATTTCAAAGACCTAACTAAGATAGCTAACAAAGAGCTTGTGAGAGGAGTACCTAAATTGGGTAAGAATCTGAATCATGTGTGTGGACCATGTCAACTTGGGAAACAAACCCGTGCCCCTCATAAAAAGGTGAACAGCGTTACAACCAAACGTCCTCTTGAATTAGTTCATATGGACTTAATGGGACCTACTCGCACTGAAAGCATCGGAGGTAAAAGATACATTTTTTTAACTGTTGATGATTTTACTCGATTTTCGTGGGTAAATTTTTTAAGGGAAAAATTTGATACGTTTGATGCTTTCCAGGCCTTAGTCTTTAAAATCCAAAATGAACAGGGTGTTTCCATTGGGCGTATCATAAGAATCCGAACTGATCATGCTCGTGAGTTTGAAAATAGTTCATTTTTGATTTTTTGTGATATGCATGGAATTAAGCATGAATTTTCTGCACCTATTACTCCACAACAAAATGGAGTTGTTGAGCGGGAGAACAGGGTTGTTCAAGAGATGGCTAGGGTCATGCTCCTTAGTAAGAAACTTCCTCCAAAGTTTTGGGCTGAAGCCCTAAATACTGCTGTTTATGTCATAAATCGCGTGTATTTAAAGCCCGGCACTTTACAAACTCCATATGAATTGTGGAAGGGATTGAAACCTAATGTAAAATACTTCAAAACTTTTGAGAGTAAGTGTTACATTTTCAAAGATAGAGAGTCTTTGGGCAAATTTGACTTCCGAAGTGATGAATGTATTTTTCTAGGGTATTCAACCACTAGTAGGGCTTTTCGAGTCTATAACCTGCGAACTTCTTCTTTCATGGAATCTATTAATGTGGTTATAGATGACACATGTTCACCTACTCCAGCAACAAATGAGGATGACAATAGTGAGTCTCAAATCTTGGATACTGAACCACAAAGTCAAAGAGAAGCTGAGGTCCAAGCACTAGAAGTTGAGACAGCACCATCCTCACAGGTAAGTCAAAGTCCAAAGAGTGCACAAAGAAACATCACTCCTGATGCTTCTGTCATCTGAAGTCCTGAGTTCAAACCATCAACAAGGGTGAAACTAAACCATCCAGCTCAACAGGTGATTGGAAGTGTATCAGATCGAATGAAAACCCGAAGACAGATTCGGGATAAGGTATCACATATGTGTTATGTTTCACTAATTGAACCTAAGAATTTTAAAGAGGCCTTGCTAGATGATAGTTGGGTCAATGCTATGCATGAAGAATTAGGCCAATTTGAACGTAACAATGTTTGGACTTTAGTTCCTAGACCTAGAGACATAAATGTGATAGGTACCAAGTGGATCTTTAAATAAATCTGATGAGAATGGTACAGTGGTTAGGAATAAAGCTAGGTTGGTTGCTCAATGCTACACACAAGTAGAGGGTGTTGACTATGCTGAGATGTTTGCCCCGGTTGCACGTCTCAAATCTATTCGTATTTTACTTGGTGTTGCATGTTTTCTTGGTTTCAAATTGTTTCAAATGGATGTGAAAAGTACTTTTCTGAATGGGTACTTGAAAGAAGAGGCATATGTTGAGCAACCAAAAGGGTTTGAGGACCTTAAATGTCTAAATCATGTCTACAAGTTAGACAAGGCTTTGTATGGATTGAAACAAGCCCCTCAGGCTTGGTACGGTAGACTTACTACATTTCTTCTTGATAATGACTTTCAAAGGGGTAGCGTGGATAAGACTTTATTTGTGAAACATACTGAGTCTCATATTCTTGTTGCTCAGATTTATGTTGATGATATTGTGTTTGGATCCACTGCTGATCATCTTGTGAAATATTTTTCGGATTGCATGACACATGAGTTTGAGATGAGCATGATGGGAGAGTTGTCTTATTTCTTGGGTCTTCAAATTAAACAGTCTCATTCGGGTATGTTTGTTTCTCAAACTAAGTATGCTAAAAATCTTGTGTCAAAGTTTGGTCTTGAGTCTGCCAAACATGCTCGCACTCCCATGAGCACCAGTCTTCACCTTTCCAAAGATTCCTCTGGTATTGATGTTGATCCTACCCTTTATAGGAGTATGGTAGGGAGTCTTCTTTACCTCACAGCCAGTCATCCTGATATTGCCTTTAGTGTAGGTGTTTGTGCCTGTTACCAAGCCAGTCCTAAAGAGTCTCATCTTCTTGCGGTCAAACGCATCATCAAATATGTGAATGGGACATTGGGGTATGGGGTTTGGTTTTCTACTGATACTACAGCTGAAATTACTGGTTTTTCTGATGTCGACTGGGCAGGGTGTGCTGATGATAGGAAGAGTACATTCGGGGGTTGTTTTTACCTTGGGAATAATTTGGTTTCTTGGCATAGTAAAAAGCAAAACGCTATCTCTCTTTCGACTACTGAGGCTGAGTGCATTGCTGCAGGGAGTTATTGTGCACAAATGCTATGGATGAAGCAAATGCTTCATGATTATGGGATAGAACAGAACACTCTCACACTTTTCTATGATAACATAAGTGCCATAAACATTTCAAAAAATCCTGTCCAACACTCTCGCACCAAACACATTGACATTCATCATCATTTTATTCGAGAGTTAGTGGAAGAGGGCCTTGTTGTTCTTGAACATGTTCCCATTGAGCATCAAAAAGCTGATATTTTTACAAAACCCCTTGATCTTCTTCTGTTTGAGTTCCTTAGAAAGACTTTGGGTGTCATGCTCGATCACTAGAGTGTTACTTGTTCCTTGAGTAAGTGTGAGTGTTTGGCTTTATGTGTGCTTGGATGCTATAATCTCATTGTCATTGATGTCTTGCATCCAACTTTGTATATACACTACTCATGCTGCTTACAAGATCACATTGTTCTTTGTTCATAGCTCATATTGAATGCCCATGCGCATTAACTTTATGATCTCATTCTGTACACATCCTTGAGGTAAATTATTGCAGGGGTTTCCGCATAAGTGATCAAAGTTCTCTATGGACCACTAACAGTGTTTCTTGTACTTTTTCAGAGGAATTGACCGATATTAGTATATCATGGGTGATGTTGAGTCTCTTAACCATCTACCATCATTTGTTCACTTCCACGGTTTCTCCCTCAGTTCATTGAAATCCAGGGCATTAGGAAAAGGCTACCTCAGAAGCACCAACCAGGCCATCCTTTTGATTTCATTCTTCTCTGGTTTGGTTTCTATACTCTTGAGCGTGAATGCCACTAGTGAGTGCCCACAAGAAAGAAAATTTGAAAAATAAGTGAAAAATAAGGGACTCATTGATTGAGGAAGAGCCTCCGCTTTTACTCAACAAATACCCCGTGATTCTTAGTGGTTTGACTTTTCTCTGTAATGTTTTAGTTACTCTTGATGGAGGTCCAGCCATCCGATCATTACGAGGATTAACTCTAGCACAGTGGCCTCTCAAGGACTGCACACACACACCTTCATTTTGTGAGCTCTCATGTTGGATTTTGAGCTGTACATTCTCATGAAACTTATGATCATTGATTAGATTTTTTCTACTTTGCTCATGATTACAAGTGTCATTTTTTTTTTCACATTAAAAGCTTACAGGTTTCATGATGTGCGGATTATTTCATCTTAGTATCAATTTTGGCTAAATGTGATCATCTACTTGTGTTCCAGGTCTCACTTCATGATATTGAGTATTTTTTTTATATTTAAAAAAATAAAAAAATTGGGTTTTGTTTTTTTCTCTTCTTCGCTCGAGCGAAGGAGTCCTCGCTCGAGCGTGCTTCTGCTTCTGAGTTAGACCTGAGAGCGTGTGTTTTTGGCTCGAGCGACCCCTTGTGCATTTTTGTCCTCGCTCGAGCGAGAGAGTCTTCGCTCGAGCGACCTGTCGAGGTTCAAATTCTGAAACTGTGTCTCTTCAGTTCATTCTTTTTCCCACCTCTTTGTGTTTTCCCTTTCTCTCCCCTAGGGTTTTCGTGGTCTTCATTGCTGCTATCTTCAAGTTGTTTCTCTCTTGGTTTTGGGGCATTTTTCCTTTCCTTCATCTGCATTCTCCGAAGTTGGTAAGTTTTTCTTTTTTCTTTATTTTTTTACTTCTTCGTTTGTCATGTGACTGTGAATATGCTCTGTTATAATCTAGGTTTTATTATTGTTGCTTTTGGTTATTTCCTCATGTTTTAGAGTCTCACCCTTTCCCCTAGGCTTCGTAATTTGTAGCATTTTGCTAGTTTTTTGTTTGCTAGGGTTTAATTCTTTTTTTTTTTTTTTTTGGGTTTCCATTGGGGATTTTTTTTTCTAACTAACTTGCCCTGTGAGAATGTGATATGTTTTCATTAAATTGCTGATTTACTCTCTTCACATACTGTAAATGATTTTCATACATGGCTCCATACATTGATGTTTTCATTCATTAATGGCTTTCATACATTGCTGATTGATATTTCCTTAGCCTTGGTTATCATTTCATTTATTTTATGCTAAAGCTATGAGTTCAAATGATTTTCTAACCTGTTGGACTAATGTGTTTTGTTGGCTACTATTTTTTTTTGGGGGTTTTCTGATATTGTTTTTGGGGGTCTTGTGTTGTGGGTTGACTGGTTTTTTCTTTGTCTTTGTCCTGTCTATATGTTTTGTTTAGTCATGGCTGAGTCGTCTAAACGTCGCAAGACTACTGTTTCCCGTCCTTCATTCAACACTGACAAATTCAAGTCTAAAGAAAAGTCTAAGTTGTTTAGGGAGTCGTTTGCCACTCATAAAGTTCATTTAGAGCGCAATGTCCTCCCCAGTGCTTTTGAGGTTCTTACCATTCGGTCTTTATTCGATTCACTAGGCGGTGATCAAGTGTTACATTTTTCGGGGCCACAAAATCTGAGTCTTATCCGGGAATTTTATTGCAACATCCATTCCATTCGAAAAGAAATTCCGGCCTCCTTTACCACTTGGGTTAGGAAGAAGTCTCTAGTTATCACTGGTGATGTTTTTCGGGTTTTTCTTGATCTTCCTGAAGTTGGTAATTTTCATTTTCCGTTTCTTACTCGGTCAAGTGTTGATTTTGATCGTGTTGCGTCTAAATTATGTGGTGTTGACCGGACTTGGCTTGCTGGGGCACTCATTCAGCAAAATGAGTTGTTTCCTCGGTTTCGTCTTATGAATATCATTATGTGTGCGAATCTGCATGTCACCACCCATTCCTCGCACATTACCCAGGATCAGGGATATGTGTTGTATTGTATTCATCATAGACTTCCCATTGATCTTTTAGAGATGATCGTTTCCAAAATGATTGGGGTCTTTGAGGGTAGAAAGTCTTTGGGGCTTCCTTATGGGTGTTTGCTTACTCGTTTTCTCACTTCTCTTGATATTCCTGTTTTTGATGATGATGAGTTTGCCCATCCTATCAAACCCATTACTAAATTGACCATTTCTTAGAGTCAAGCCCATGTGAGGGGGGGTGTGTCAGGGGTTGGGAGTTTTGGGGCAGGTGATGATCCCCTTACGGAGGAGGAGGAGTTTGATGCCGCCATTGCCGGTGCTCCGGATCTACCTGAGATGCGTCCGAGATCATTTTGTGGTCAGTTGCAGCAGTTTGAGTAGTCTGTCACGCATCGCCTTGACCAGTTGGATGCTAGGATGGATTCCCTTGACAGCCGCCTTGATGAGCAGAGCTATATGCTTGCACAGATTCTCTCATTACTCCAGATACAGCAGCCACCTCCCCCAGAGTCTTAGTTCTTGACAGTCTTTTGTTCTTCTCTTGGACAGTTTTGGTTTATTCTCTTGGACAGCTTTGGTTTACTTTCTTGGACAGTCTTGGTTTCTTTACTTGGATAGTATTTTTGCAGGTGTATATGACTGTTTTTTTGTCACTTCCGGACAAAAAGGAGGAGTATTATTTTTGGGGTATATATGGGATATGTTTGGGATACTCATATGTTTTTGCATGAAGGATTTATCTTTTATCTTTTGGGGTCATGATGTATATATGTTTGCTTTGGGATACTCAGATACTCAAATTGTTTTTTGCATTAAGGATTGTGTATGGTTTTGGCATACTATAGCACTGAATTATATGATTTATTAGGCTTCTAATTTATTATATATTTTATGCTCTTGATGGTTTGGTGTCTTATATTGGATAACACTTCTATGGTTTTAGCTTTCCGTTACAGGTTTTCAACAAGCTTGGGTTGTGAGTTCAAGATGTTGTTCAATTTTGGTTTGAGATGTTAGTTCAATTTTGGTTTGAGATGTTAGTTCAAGTTTGTTTTGAGATTGTTTGTTTTTTGAGTTGGTTTGTTTAGATAGCACGTTTGTTTAGGAAATTGTATTAGAAAGTTTTGTCTGGGAATTGACAAAGGGGGAGATTGTTAGGTCCCTTAGTCTTGTCAAATCCACGAACAAAATTTAAGTCATTGAGTTGTAATTTCCTTACTGTTTTTGTCTTGTTCGCTCAAGCGAAGAAGTCCTCACTCGAGCGAAGACTATGTTGGCGTAAAACCTGAAAGAGATGAATGTGCGCTCAAGCGAAGAACTGCGTCTGCATAAAAACCTAAAAGAGTTTATTGTTCGCTCGAGCGAAGGTTTCGTGGCTCGAGCGAAGGCACTTATGGAAATCACGCGAGTTAAGGTTCTCGCTCGAGCGAGAGAAGCTTCGCTCGAGCGAGCTTCAAAATCCAGGATTTCTATAAGTAGTTGTTTTACTCCAAAATTAGGATTACTTTTTTAGATCTACTTTAAGGTTTTCAAATTTTTTCTTCTGGAGTGTTTTTTGTGAGTTTTCCTTGATAAAAATTGAATGAGTATTCAACTCATGAATTGACAAGCACATATCAAGGAGATTGATTGAATACATACAATAGTGTTATTCTTCGGTGGATTCCGAAGATTCAAACGTGGAGTTTCAAAGGAGTTTGATTATGTACGTAGTCGTTGATTCGACAAGTAAAGTTGTGGATTCAACTTCAAATTAATCAATTCCGAGACGAAGGCTTGGTGAAAGAGTTACAGAAGGTTTGAAGACAAATTGACTGAGTTGGGTAATTTGTGTGTTATCTTTGTAATCTTTCTTTCTTCAGTAATGGATTGATTAGTGACGTTTCGCCCGTGGTTTCTGATTACAATTGAAGGTTCTTCAATTGTGATTTTTTCACGTTAAAATTGTTTGTGTCGATTTATTGTTTACTCCGAAAACAACAATCTAAATCACTTTCGTAAGTGCTTGATGATTTAGATTGTGTGTTTTGAATAATTGGGAATTGAAATATTTTAATCTTGATCTAATCACGAATCACTTAGGATTTTCACAAGATAATACCTTTACATCACCATAGTCACCCTATCTGGAAACCCAATGCACATAGCGTTTTTTTGTCTTTCATCATTGCACCGTCGGCCATCACTCCCTTCTCCCTTCTCCCTTCTCCCTTCACCATCTCGGACTGTCACCATCGATTATCAATCAAACACCACCAACAACCTGCGAATGAAAAAACTAGAGGTATGTCTCATCGAAATCACAGCAACCCTCAACGCCCCCTCTTTCTTCTCTTCTCTAGCACCACAATCACCTCTCTCTGTCCCTTCTCCCCCCACTATCAAAACCAACCATCATCATATTGATGATGACCATATCAAGCTAAGTGTAAAACCCAAATCATATGGAAGAGATGAATAGTATGATCAAATGTGCAGACCCAAAAAAAGAAAAAAAAAAAAGTGTGCAGACCAAGTGTTTGCTCTAGAAGTGCTGTTTGATTGTTGGGAAAATAGAGGAATTGGAGAAGAAAATGAAAATTATAGATTTTGACTGTGTTTTTTGGTGGTCTCCGCGATTGGTAAAATCCCAAAAGACATGGGTTTGATTTTTGTATGTGACGGTGGGCCTGTTGTGGTGTAGTAGTGGTTTTTTTTGGTAAGTAGTGAGTGGTTTCCATGTGGTAAAGAAGGGAGGAGTTATTTATTCATTTTTCCTAGCAATTTTTTTTTAATCTTTTTATTATTGATATCGTTTCATTTTCTTGGTGGACGATGGTGCTGGCTAAAGACCCAGTTGCTGCATTTATGTAGAAGTTTGAATATGCTTGATATATGTTTGATTAAAGAAATGTGGTGGTGCGAAGTGGTGGATTTGCGGTGGTTATTGCTGGTTGGTAATGGTTTATTAGGGAAGAGATTGCCCGATCAGTAATGGCAATAGTGGGTATTACTATTAGCGATGTGTTGGAAACCAAAGCTATGTTGTTGGAATGGTAAGCTAAGGATGTAAAGCTTTAGTTCTTTCTGTCACCATTGACTCCATGATCAGTGGCATGGTTTCATCAATTTCAACATTGGGATTGCTCTACACTCTGAAAGAGAGTCCGCAAGTGTGGCTTTAAGATTGAAATTTGAAAGTTGGAAACAGATTAACGTGAAGAGTAGCTGTAAATTAAAGTATAACGTAGCAGGTAAAAATTTCAGATCATACCTTAATGACAGAACCTGAAGCGAAGAATCTCGTAGGTAAATCACGTGCTTCAAGAATGCGAACAACGAACCCAGCAGTGGAGTGATACCACAATATGAGTATCACCCACATAAATTACAGTGCAAAAAGCTTGATTGTTGTTTAATGGGAGAGAGTCAGTATGGGAAAAACATACATTGTTTTCATTATTCCATATCCCATATATCATATCAGATATATAGGATAAATATATCATCTATCCATATCAGTTGATATGATAGATATAGATATCATGAGTGGTTATCCAAATAAGTTTTGAATTCAAATTCAAACTTATATGGATAAGGTTCAAAAAGTTCATGGGTCATGCCACATGGGCGCCCAATTTCTAACATCTCCCACTCGTACATGAGTTGGCATGACACTGCCACATCTCTATCTCAATCTCCCAAAAAATGAACAATCTCATACTAGCCAATGCACTGTGCGACCGCTGAGAACACCTGCATGTGGGAGCTCTATACTAGAAACTCAATATGAGTCAGCATAGAGACATCAACCCAAAATGAACAGAAATAGTGTCTCATGTACCCAGACCCATCTAGCTACATCGGTCTAAAAACATCTCTAATCTCTCAAAGAGCATGTTGGACTCTCATAGGTCCCGCATTATATTCACACCCAATCAACATCCCATAGAGAGCGATGTGAGTTGTCGACAGTGAATATAGAGCAGAGATGTAGAACTAGATGATCTTCCCTTCACCCTCATATCATTTAATTTGAAATTGACCGCTTTCCCAGTAATGTCCCTTAAAGCCAAATCATACATGACCGCAAGCAACATACCAAAGTAGCTGAACATCAACTCCTCATCTTATGACATAGTCAAAGGTCACAAAAGGCACAAAAGGAAGTCATTTAAGAAAAATGACTTTTACACGGTGAAGAAGTAGGAATCCATTCTTTCACCTCGCTAACGGGTCGATAAGCACATGCAGTACGAATGCATGTTATAGTGGAATAACTCTTCCAAAGAGTGATGTTAAACTCACACACCATACAGATCTTAGTCTAGTCGCTTTTAAGCACACAAGTCGCTTCCTAGCGTCTAACTCGAATTCTCTATTTGTTCACCTCTCAAGCATCAAATGAGATCTCGCATCTAGCTATCCATAACAGGCACATCATGGAAAAAATGGGTACTCTCATATCCATGGTCAGTGTCTAACAAGACCTCATCTTGGCTCTAACCAAGGCGACATAGCTAGTGAATAATTTAAGCCTCTCTTGGCTCCAAATAAAAATAAGCCACTAGTCTCATCTTTGCTCGCTCCCAAGCGCCAAGGGCGATTGCTCGTGTGAGCAAGCCAATCTTGCCTGCTGACATCATCATATGCTAATCATTATGACACAAACCATAATAGTGTCAACATCCCATCATCTCACAACAAATAAGTGATCGATTTTAAAAAACACGACCACAGCTTGCGCAATTCTAGATTCCAAACATAAGCCGTATTAGCACCTCTTGCGATAAGCATATACAACGGAATCCACCATGTGCGCCTCACATGAAGTGATTCAAGATCACTACCTCTTGCGCAATAACCTCTCTAAAGATATTTTGGTGACCAATCTGTGTTCATTCAAGATGCACCCAACTAGCGCATTGAATCTTACAAGGAGCAAATTAATATATTACTAGTAAAGCATTCTATCCACAGTCTAATGAGCAAGGTCAATGTCTAAACAACTCAGTTGACCATTTACCAAAGATAACACTTATCATGCCGAATACGCCCACATAGCGTACTTTAGGCTTCCATAACAAAAAAAAAAAAGACAAGGAATATAAGTCATCTGTTTCTCCCAAAGACAATCCAAGGATTTACTCAATAGCTAAGGCTCTGACTTTTACCGATAGGTAAGTCAATGGGTTTGCAATTTTGTATCGAGAATCATTTCAGGATATTCCTTATATAAGTCATCAAAGACAAACCGGGAATTCTCCCAAAACAATCCCTAAGGATCGTACATCCAAGCATATAAATTACATCACCCATGTCCATCATATCTAAAACAGAGGACTGCCCACCCTAGGTGGCGACAACCTTATAAATTCCTAGCTCATAATGACTAAGTAAGGAAAAACTTCTTTTGGACCATTGATCATGCCTCAGTGGTTTTCATCGATCATCGTTGGCCTCTTATGGCTTGACGAAATCTAAGAACCACTATTTGGATAACTGTTTTAGACTGTAAAAGATTTATTGGAACTAACAACCTTTTTACGCTCCTAACTTTTCACAATAAAAGCAGAAGGTAAATTCCTACAGATCTACTTATCCAATTCTCTAACAAGAAGTTGGGTCACAATGTCCACAAATCAATATTCCAAACTTATGTCAATCATAGCCTAAGTCAAAATAACCTCACTCCTTAGGAGGAAGTCTTCTCATGGTCTACACTTTTCTCAATGGTGCGACTTTTCGGTATCTAGCGAGCCTTATGCCTCAACATTGACTATCCAAAATGCGCATAACTTTAGAACAGTTTCGCGTCTTAACGGAAAGTCAACAAAATTATAGAAATGATTAATCCTTAAAGACTTTGTCTTCAACTACGCAATAGTGATCCACTTTCTAAAAACAGAGGACTAGAGCCTTTGGCATTATCCTAGGCTCTTTCTCATCTTGCGGAGCAATCATGAATGTTTCCCTCTCAATCACCCAGTGATGATGTGGAAAATTTTTCACATTCGCTACTACGCAACTAAGAATATGGAGTATTCTTCTCTAATGGAGTAATCCATTAGTAGGCACATCGCTCCCACTGTCCCTAGGATATTGGAAATTTCTTTCCATTCTCAACTAGGCTACATAAAAGCACTATGCTTCGAATTCTCTATCTTATAGAGTTCCAAAACTCTATTCACGTCACATTTACTAAGAAAACTTTATGTGACTTAGTTACACTACCATAAAGCTGCTTATCTATATGCACATGACCCGAAGGGTTTACATGACAGCATACAATAATGCGCCATATGACCTTATGTATTTACAAGACAGCATACAATAATGCACTATAGAACCCTAGGCCTTAACTTCACAATCTTATGAGAAGTAAAATAAAGATGAGCTGCTTAACGGTTACAGATCACCCATAGATGGCTCTCTGCTAACCCATTACTCAAATGGCGTGTAAAATCTGATATGGAGGGCACTTAGTCAGGGATATAGGCAACAAACTAAAGTGCAATTCCCAATTGGGAAACATTTTGCGCCATCATCCACCTAACATTAACAATACTTAATTCCTTATCTCTACTACACTCTTGTGTTGCTGAGTACTAGGAATAATCAATTTTCTAAGCATCTATTTCTCTTCATAGAACTTTCTAAAAAATAACTCAAATAGATACTCGCCACCTTGGTCAAAACTAAAAGCACGAAAGCTCTTATCTAATTGATCTTGACCTCATATATGCAATGTCAAAAATCATTTCAAAACTTTTTGACTTATGGGAGATCAAATAGTCTTGACTATGATGCATATTGTAATCTATAAATGTGTCGAGATTTGGGGCTAGCTATCATACCTTTACACATATCCAGTCACAAATATCATAGTGGACTAAATACGCCGATACAAATGTCCTTCTGCGGCTTTCCTACTTATTTGTGCATAACCATTGCGAACAAAGTTACACATTCACATGAGAGCAGGATGTCATAAGCTAGTGGGCCTGAGAGGGCCAACTCAAACCATCCATGTCATTTTCTCATTAATGTGATTAAGTATAATAAGCCACCGGTTCATGACCAATGTCATAAACTAATTCCAATCATCCTAATGTGTGAGTTCTCGAAGACAAGTTTTAAAGGTTTAGGTCCAACTAGGTAATGACTCACGACTAATTCATATTCACTAAATCATAAATGGATGTCATGGAGATATCAAGTGCGCCTAAGTCGCAAATTTAACTAGTAAGTGCTAATCCCCTCCACCTTCAAGTCAATTTTATTCTCCATACACTTTACTGCATCTAGTTGAAAAATGACGATGCTCCTCTTGCCATCTTTGTTTCTCGCTTCATAGTTACTTGCAATTAATTCTACTATCTACAAGAAGAAGAGAATAAGCTATCAATCTATGACAGCTCCCGAAGTAACTTAAGCGCGAATTAGGCTAAAGAGTCTAATTCAACATAATGCTCTCACGAGCCATGCGTCAAATTCTTATAGTCATAACAACCTTGTCGGCCTTGACCTTTTCATTACTATGCTGCAACGTTTGCGCTTAGTGGTAAACGTTATTAAAAAACATTAGCCTAGCTAAGGAACCATACAAAGAAGCACCTTCTTATGTCTCACACTGAAGTGTGAAAACAGTAATTGTCCAGACTTAGACAAGTTGGCAATGCTAATAGATTTTGCAGCCACTTGGCGCTAATCTCTTTACTTAGTGTTAATAGATTTTTCTGCTACTAAGCGCTAATTTTTAACTTCAAGTGATACTTTAATGCACATTATTATAGTGCATGAAATTTTGCTCCATCCACTTCCAACAGTTGGATAGAGAGCAAAACACTGCTCATACTAGCTACTCATCTTACACTTAATGACTAATTTATTTAAGCTAGCATTTCTTGGATGACGTGACTCTTGAATGTTACTTCATCGAATGATGCAACATCATTACAAGTCAAATTACAAAGTCAATCCGCGCAGCTCAATAGTCAAGATGATATACAGATCTATTGAGGGCTTACTAATTTCATAACTCCAAAACTCGCCAACCAAAACTATGTAGCGTGCCGCTAACCATAGCGCACACGTTAGTTTTTATTGTGCCAAACAAGGCAACAAAACCACGGCAACTTTGAGTCATGTTTCCTTACTTTGGCTCAATTAAGGTCTGACCTAAAGTCTTCAAGACTTTTGCTCATCTAAAGAATAGGATTACATTGTTCACATTTGAACATCTCTACTAAATCTAGGTCAACCAAATTAACTTCCATAAGCTAAATCAATTTAGAGAGAAATTCGCATTGGGATTAATTTGATTAGCACAATATAATTTTGCCACAAAAATCTAAATTAAATAGTGACAATATTACACAAGTCGCAAGATCGAAAATCTGCTATGCTCGTAATCATCTCTTGCGCCACAGGTGACAATTATCTAAAATTTAATTTAATTTATGCGCAAAATATTAGTTTTCGGGAGTAAATCTACAAAGATTTCTCTCAACCGAATAACCTCCCACTGACTATGGCATGTCTAAAAAACATGATAAAATATTCTAATTCCATACAATAGCATCTTAAAGTAGATTCACAATCAACTCATGCTATGTTATGTTTAATAATGGAATTTAAATAAAAAACAATTAATCATGTTATTCTAATTACAACATATTAGAAACTCTAGGACTAAAACAACAATATGCTATATTTAATATTCAGATTATGCCATAACAAAAAGTATATCACTTCTAAAATTTTCTGAAATTTTCTGGTATTTTCTAAAATTTTAAATAATTAATAAACACACATAAAATCATAAATAAATATTCAGAATCTGGGAAAATGCAACAATCATACCAATAAATAGTAGATCATTACAGTGGTCTACAGTAAAAATTTCAGCTCCAGAAACTTAATCATGCAATACCAGAAACATTTTAAAGCATAAATAATGAATTATTATTTCAGGAAAAATATTTTTATTTTCATAAAATTTTGAAAATTTTACAGAAGATAGAAAATATAATTCTGAGTCTAACAGTACCAACCACGCTTAAACAAAGCTATAACGAATTACTTATGACCATTTAACGCAATTCTGGATTTATAAAAAAAACAAACAGACCCTTACACCTAGCCGTCAAACCAATCAAGTCGGCGCGGAAAACGGCGCGACTCAGCTCTGCTCAGCCCGCGGCTCAGTGTACGACGCGCGCGTGTGTAGTGTGGACGGCGCGCGCGTGATAGTGCGGACAACGCGTATGACAGAGCTTGAAAATTGCGCCTGGCGCGTGGCAGCCGCTGACGGCGTGAGATGGCACGTGCGGCCCACGCGCCGCCTTCTAAGGTGTTTTCTGGTTCAATTTCGGTGCTGCCGGACTCCATTTTTCAAAATAAAAACATTTATGGTCTCAAAAATGACATTTAATGAACATAAAAATTGAGGTGTATTACACTCTCAATTAGGAATGGCAACGGGCCGGGGCGAGGCCGGGGACCGCACTCCCCGTCCCCGATCCCCGAAGGTTAAAATATCCCCGTCCCCGATCCCCGGTGGGGAAACTCATCACCCCCCCATCCCCGTCCCCAATGGGGATCGGGTTTCCCCGACCCCGAAAAATCCCCGAGGTTTTTTTAATTTTTTTTTATTTTGTTCAAGAACAACAAATCAACATAGCAGATCTGAGTACCAACAATCATCATCAACAGATTTAAATTAAAAAAACAATTAATCTGAAAAAATATATATATGTTTTCATTATCATCAACAGATTTAATTTATAAAAAAAAAATTTGAAAAAAAATATATATACATATATATATATATATATATATGTTTTCATCATCATCTCAACAGATTTAAACTAAAAAAAAATTTGGAAAAAAAAACAGATGTACCAACAATCAGATCAAAGCGAGAGAGAGAAAGAGATAACAGATCTGAGTACAGATCTAACAGATCTGAGAGACCGCGGCTGTGGCGAGATCAACGGTGGCTGTGGCGAGATCAACACAGGTATTAGCGGTTGTGGCTGTGGCTGTGACCGACGGCTGTGGCTGTGGCGAGATCAACGACGGTGGTGGGACACACCGACTGTGAGAGTGAGAGCGTTGAGAGAGAAGAACGAGAGGGTAAGTGAGGAGAACGAGCGGCTGTGGCTGTGGCGAGATCAACGGCGGTGGTGGGACACGCCGACTGTGAAAGTGAGAGAGTTGAGAGAGAAGAACGAGAGGGTGAGTGAGAAGAACGAGAGAGTGATAGAGTTGGGAGAGAGAGAGTGATAGAGTTGAGAGAGTAAGTGAGTCAGATAGATATAATGAAGTCAGATAGATATAATGATATACTATTGCACTAGATATATATTATAATACAACTAGTGAGTCAGACAGATATAATGATACACTATTACACTATATATTTATTATAATACAATTAAACACCAACACAGGTATTAGCGGGGAAATTTCGGGGCGGGGTCGGGGCCGGGGCTCAGGAGCCTATCCTCGTCCCTGGCCCGAAATTGATCGGGGAGTGATTTTTTAATACCATCCCCATCCCGCGGGGATATTTTTCGAGAAAAAACCACTTATTTCGGGGTCGGGGGATCGGGTCCCCGTCGGACCGGGTTTAAGTTGCCATCCCTACTCTCATTCTAATAAGAGTGGAAGTGCAGAAACCCTGCACTTCATCTTCTTCCTTTGTTAATTTTCATGCATAGATCGTGTATATATATTTATATAAAATTATACACATATTTGAATGCATAAAAATATCCATGAAAATACTCATATTTGTTCTGATACCAATGTAAATTAAAGTATAACGTAGCAGATAAAAATTTCAGATCATACCTTAATGACAAAACCTAAAGCGAAGAATCTCGTGGGTAAATCACGTGCTTCAAGAATACGAACAACGAACCCAGCAGTGGAGTGATACCACAATATGAGTATCACTCACACAAGTCACAGTGCAAAAAGCTCGATTGTTGTTTAATGGGAGAGAGTCAGTATGGGAAAAACATACGTTATTTCATTATTCCATATCCCATATATCATATCAGATATATAGGATAAATATATCATCTATCCATATCAGTTGATATGATAGATATAGATATTATGAGTGGTTATCCAAATAAATTTTGAATTCAAATTCAAACTTATATAGATAAGGTTCAAAAGGTTCCTGAGTCATGCCACTTGGGTGCGTAATTTATAACGGTAGCAAATACATGCAAGTAGTTGCATTTAAATATTTGGACAATGAGCTGCTAGTTTTAAACTTGCGGATCTTGATACCAATGAATTGCAATGGTGGTTACCTCTGATCACGTGATAGGATATTTTAGGGCATTTTAAAATCATTAGTGGAGGCAAAGTTAAATCTATTAGTTGACTTAACGGTCAATTAATGGAGGAAAATTTTTGTGATACGGTTACAAATCTTAAAAAGGGGATTGTAATTTGCGAGAAAGTCTTATTTTATTAGTGTAAGGGGTTGTTTGGGATAACCTAAATAAGTATATTTTTGTCTTTTTACGAAAAGATGTGCAGAAAAGTAGAGAGGTGATGTGATAAAAAAAAGATAAAAAGATGAATTATTTTTGAGTTGCCAAACTTAACCTAAAACTTCAAAGTGTCAGTGTAATTCACCCAAAAAATATTATTCCAAATTTTGAGGGAACAAGCTAAAGCCAATAGTGTTGGACAATCTTCACTGTATTTAAATAAATTAAATTCTGTTGTGTACTAAACAACAACCAGAATATAAAGAAATAAAGGAAAGGAGAGAATTTGTTTGATTATAAAAATCAAACTCGAAATAAAAATAAAAATAAATAAATAAAATAGATTTTATTTTGTTACAAAAACAAAATTAAAATCTGATTTAAATAAATAATAAAACAGAATAATAAATTAAACAACTTACTTGATTAATTTCTTCGAATTATAATCTGATCAAGTCCAGTGTTTGACACTGTGTCCTTAAGACAGATTCGTCCTCTCCACGGTGCTTTCAGAATTTGGACGTCTATCTCCCAGGATGAAATGATCTTCTACAAACAATAGCAGCACTACAAATTGTTTGCCTTACGAACACACTAAGTGTTTACACTCTTTCTTTCAGAAATTAAATGCAGCAAAATGCAGAGAGATTTATAGCAGAGGATGGAGTACGAAAATTGAAGTAAAATCCAAATGGGAGGCTAGTCTATTTATAGATGTAAAGGTGGCTCTTGGTTTTGAATTGAACAGGTATGATACTTGTTGGCTTTGAATTCAAACAGATTTGAATCTGTTGGGTTTAAATTCAAACAGATACAAAAACGGGAAGGGCCCTGTTTGGGTGTGCAATAATACCAAACTAGTTTATTTCTGTTTGAAAACGGGAAGGGCCCTGTTTGGATGTACAGTAAATCCAAACCAGTTTAATTTGAATTCTGGATTTTATTTTACCAAAAATAAAATTAAATTCAAATGTTTTTGGCCGCAAAAAATTAGTATTGGACCGAACAAGCCCAACCCAACCTCACACCACGTACCCGCGCCCAAGCCCAGGCCCAGCCCAGCCCGCCCGACCGACCGGACGGACAGCGGCGGCGGCGCGGGCGCGCGTGTGTGGTGATTTTTGGGTCCAATGGGTCTAGCCCATAACCTCTCCCTCTAAAACACTTGGGTACCCCTTGGGGCACACCCCAAGTACCAAACCCATGCCTTATAAACCCATTCAAAACTTCCCACCAAATCAATGTGGGACAAGCCTTATTCAAACCTTTAAGGATTTTCCACCAAAACTCCATTTCCATGGAGCACACTTTGGCTTCAATTTCCCATTCACTCGGTAATGGTTTTGAGCAACCAAATATACCACGTGAATCACAACGCGGCATAGAACGCGTTACCACTTTGACCCGTGTATAACCATTTCCAACAATCCCCCACATGAATGGAATTTGATGACAACGGAAATGCAACAATATGCAGACTTTATCGAAAGAGTATAAGTCGAAAATATCTTGCATCAGGATAGGTAGTTTTCGGCCTTGAACCTTCCCTAGTGATAACCTATCGGACTTACTGGCTAACCAATGGACGCGATGCCTTGAATTGTTCAGCCGTTTGTGTAAGCCAAGACAATAGATTTCACACAAAATATCTTCTAACACATCGTGGTTCTCACTGTTGTGTTCATTTTGGCCTTGAACGCTCCTGGTTTTCATGAGTGTTTCTAGAGAATGTAGCCTCTTTCATTCTCATAGAACCGGCCCCAGTTCAACACTCATATAGGTGATTCTTATTGTGAGTATCTCCTTATACTCGTCTTGATTTTATGCCTTAATCAAGATATAAGTAATCATTAAAAGCAAAGCTTATCCTTATACCCCTGCATACAACATATGTTGCAGATATCACTCTCACCATAGGAATGGGTAGGAATTTTAATCCCTTGGTGATTTCTGGCGAGCCATACATAACTTAGTTGTCCCTTTGAACTTAGTTCTTGGGATCTCCAGTCATATAAGTAGGGTTACCATTATGACGACTCTTATGTAATAGGCTTTAATCCCATTCCCTTCGATGAACTATACACTAGCTCTTTTGTCAAACCTTTTGTTAACGGATCCGCAATATTCTCTTTAGATTTTATATAATCTATTGAGATTATTCCGTTTGACAACAATTGCCTTACGGTATTATGTCGACGACGAATATGTCGTGACTTACCGTTATACATATGATTCTGTGCCCTGCCTATTGCAGATTGACTATCACAATGAATGCAAATAGCTGGCACAGGTTTTGGCCACATTGGAATGTCTTCTAAGAAGTGACGAAGCCATTCTGCTTCTTCTCCTGCTTTGTCTAAAGCAATGAACTCGGATTCCATTGTGGATCGTGCGATGCATGTTTGTTTCGTGGATTTCCAAGAAACAGCAGCGCCTCCCAGAGTAAAGACATATCCACTTGTGGATTTTGAATCTTTAGTATCCGATATCCAATTTGCATCACAATAACCTTCAAGTACTGCTGGATATCGAGTAAAGTTCAAACCATGATCACGGGTGAATCTTAGATATCTAAGAACCCGAATGATCGCTTTCCAATGGTCTTCTCCGGGGTTACTAGTGTACCTACTCAATTTACTGATAGCATAAGCTATATCAGGACGAGTACAATTCATTAGGTACATTAGGCTTCCAATGATTTGGGAGTATTTTAACTGAGACACTGCATCACCTTTATTTTTCGATAAATAAAGACTGATGTCTACAGGTGTTCTAGCTAAATTCAAATCATCCTTGATAAATTTATCAAGAATTTTCTCAATATAATGAGATTGAGATAATGCATATCCGTCAGATGTTTTAGTAATTTTCATTCCTAATATAACATCTGCGACCCCCATATCTTTCATATCAAATCTTTTGTTAAGCATTTGCTTAGTTGATTTGATCATGTTTTGACTGCTTCCAATGATAAGCATGTCATCCACATAAAGACAAACTATGACATATCCTTGGTCAGTGTTTTTAACATAGACGCATTTGTCACATTCGTTTATCTTAAACCCATTAGTAAGCATTGCATGATCAAATTTTTCATGCCATTGCTTAGGTGCTTGTTTTAATCCATAAAGGGATTTTACAAGTCGACAAACTTTCTTTTCTTGCCCCGACACTACAAACCCTTCGGGTTGCTCCATATAGATCTCTTCATTTAGATCACCGTTTAAGAAAGCTGTCTTAACATCCATTTGATGTATTTCTAAATTAAACAACGCTGCTATAGCAATAAGCATGCGAATGGATGTTATTCTTGTCACAGGGGAATATGTGTCAAAATAGTCCAGACCTTCCTTTTGTCTGTAACCTTTAACTACAAGTCTTGCTTTATACTTGTCAATTGAACCATCTGCTTTCATTTTTCTCTTGAATATCCATTTATATCCAAGAGGTTTAGAACCTGGTGGAAGATCCACCAATTCCCAAGTATGATTTTGCATAATGGATTCAATTTCATTATTAACAGCCTCTTTCCACAAAGGTGCTTCAGGACCTGTCATTGCTGCCTTAAAGCTTTGAGGTTCATTTTCTAACAGGTATGTCAGAAAATCTGGACCAAAGGATTTTGATGTTCTCGCTCTCTTACTTCTTCTTGGTTCATCATCAGTTAAATCCTGTTGGTCGAGACCATTACTAGTCTCTTGTGTTTGATTGTCATTAGTCTCTTGACTTTGTGTACAATCATAAGTTCTTTTCTGTGAACTTAATTCCTGTCCTTTCTTGTAAGGAAAGACATGTTCAAAAAACACAGCATTCCTTGACTCTATAATAGTGTTCACATTTATATCAGGTATTTCTGATTTATAAGTCAGAAACCGATATGCACTACTATTCTGAGCATAACCAATAAACACACAATCTACTGTTTTTGGTCCAATCTTAGTCTTTTTAGGAACAGGAACTTCAACTTTTGCCAAACACCCCCACACTTTTAAGTATTTGTAGGAAGGTGGTCGACCTTTCCACAATTCATAAGGAGTGCTGTTGGTTTTCTTGTGGGGTATTCTATTAAGAACATAATTAGCAGACAATATTGCTTCCCCCCACAAGTTCTGTGGTAAGCCTGAACTTAGTAACATGGCATTCATCATTTCTTTTAGGGTTCTATTCTTCCTTTCAGCAATTCCATTTTGCTGTGGAGAATAAGGGGCTGTAGTTTGGTGAATAATGCCATGTTGTGCACAAAATTCATTTAATGGTGCATCATATTCACCACCCCTATCACTTCTAACCATTTTAATGGTTTTACCAAGTTGATTTTCAACTTCTGTTTTGTAGAGTTTAAACATTTCTAAGGCTTCATCTTTACTTCTAAGTAAATAAACATAACAATATCTTGTGCAATCATCGATAAATGTTATGAAATACTTTTTGCCTCCTCTAGTTTGAATAAATTTTAGATCACATACATCAGTATGAATTAATTCTAGAGGTTCGGTTTTTCTTTCAACCGATTTAAATGGAGCCTTAGTTAGTTTCGCTTCTACACAAACTTCACATTTATGATTAGGATTAATTTCAAACTTTGGTATATAATCCAAACCAATTAATCTACGCAAAGCATCAAAATTCACATGACCTAATCTACCATGCCATAAATTCGACTCAAGAATATAAGCAAAAGATGTGTTATTCTTATTCATAGCAACTTTTGGTACAACTGTCATTACATTTAGCTTAAAGAGACCATCACTCATGTATCCCTTACCAACATACATACCACTCTTTGTTAATACAAACTTATCAGACTCAAAAACAAGCCTAAAACCATTTTTACTTAACAAAGAACCAGAAACTAAATTCTTCCGGATGTCAGGTACATGCAGTACGTTGTTGAGGGTCAGTTCTTTCCCTGATGTCATCTTCAAGATCACTTTCCCTTGTCCAGCCACAGTAGAAGTAGAAGAATTTCCCATGAAAAGTTGTTCACCATTTGCAGCCTCATTGTAGGTAGTGAACATCTTCTTGTCCGCACATATGTGACGAGTTGCTCCAGTGTCAACCCACCACTCTTTGGGATTTCCAACCAAGTTAGCCTCAGACACCACAGCAGAGAGGTTGATGTCATTCACTCCGTCAGAGATGTAATCCAATTCTGTTACATTGGCCTGATTGGTGGTCTTCTTACTTGTACTTCCATGATCCTTCTTAGGGCGGCGGCAGTCAGAAGCTCGATGTCCAGTCTTGCCACAGTTATAGCATTTTCCTTTGAACTTCTTGTTGCCATTGTTGTTGCCTTGTTTAGGACCATCTCCAGTAAACTTCCTCTTTTTGTTATGTGGTTTTTGAACTTGTTCAACCACATTAGCCTTGGACTCAATGGGATTTTTCCCATTCCTCTTTTCAGCCTTTCGGTTATCTTCCTCAATTCTTAATCTTACAATCAACTCATCCATGGTCATCTCTTTGCGTTTATGTTTTAAATAATTTTTGAAATCTTTCCAAGCCGGTGGTAACTTTTCCACCAAAGCAGCGACTTGGAAAGACTCGCTAAGAGACATACCTTCTGAATGAATATCATGCAAAATTATCTGAAAACTTTGAACTTGAGATATTACCGTTTGGGAGTCTACCATAACAAAATCCAGAAATTTACCGACGACAAATTTCTTCGTGCCGGCATCTTCTGTCTTGTATTTCTTCTCCAAAGAATCCCACAATTCTTTTGCTGACTTCAGAGGACTGTAACATTATACAGCATGTTGTCAAGGCCATTGAGGATGTAGTTTCTGCACAGGAAATCTGAATGTTTCCAAGCATCTACAGCGGCAACAACTTGCCGATCACTTTCACCCTCTTTAAGTGCTGGAGCCTCTTCATGGAGAAACCGGGCCAAATTAAGAGTTGTAAGATAGAACAGCATCTTCTGCTGCCATCTCTTAAACTCGGTACCGTTAAATTTTTCCGGTTTTTCTCCATGATTGATTGGTACATGAACATGGTTCTGGATAGGGACTGTTGGTGTAACAATAGGAGTACCACTGCCAGATGCAGTTTCAGTTGTAGTAGCCATAATCTCTGATTACAAAAATCAGAAAAATTAAAACACAAATTAATTTTCTAGTTACTAAAACCAGAAAATAAATTATAACACAAAATAATTTTATTTTCTTGTTACTAAAACTAGAAAAATAAAATAGCACAATAATTTTCTGTTAACACAATTAATATTCTGCAATTGTTAATGACACCAGTATATTACTACTAATTGTCAAAGAAAAGAGACAGTATATTACTACTATCTGTCAAATAGCATAAACACTATTTGTTTTTCTAACCAGAATATGGCTTTATGAAATCAGAAAATTAAATACAATGAAGATACCAAAAATTACTCTGTCTTAAGATTGTTGGACAATCTTCACTGTATTTAAATAAATTAAATTCTGTTGTGTACTAAACAACAACCAAAATATAAAGAAATAAAGGAAATGAGAGAATTTGTTTGATTACAAAAATCAAACTCGAAATAAAAATAAAAATAAATAAATAAAACAGATTTTAGTTTGTTACAAAAACAAAATTAAAATCTGATTTAAATAAATAATAAAACAGAATAATAAATTAAACAACTTACTTGATTAATTTCTTCGAATTATAATCTGATCAAGTCCAGTGTTTGACACTGTGTCCTTAAGACAGATTCGTCCTCTCCACCGTGCTTTCAGAATTTGGACGTCTATCTCCCAAGATGAAATGATCTTCTACAAATAATAGCAGCACTACAAATTGTTTGCCTTACGAACACACTAAGTGTTTACACTCTTTCTTTCAGAAATTAAATGCAGCAAAATGCAGAGAGATTTATAACAGATGATGGAGTACGAAAATTGGAGAAAAATCTAAATGGGAGGCTAGTCTATTTATAGATGTAAAGGTGGCTCTTGGTTTTGAATTGAACAGGTATGATACCTGTTGGCTTTGAATTCAAACAGATTTGAATCTGTTGGGTTTAAATTCAAACAGATACAAAAACGGGAAGGGCCCTGTTTGGGTGTGCAATAATACCAAACTAGTTTATTTCTGTTTGAAAACGGGAAGGGCCCTGTTTGGATGTACAGTAAATCCAAACCAGTTTAATTTGAATTCTGGATTTTATTTTACCAAAAATAAAATTAAATTGAAATGTTTTTGGCCGAAAAAAATTAGTATTGGACCGAACAAGCCCAACCAACCTCACACCATGCACCCGCGCCCAGGCCAGCCCGACTGACCGGACGGCGGCGCGTGGTGATTTTTGGGTCCAATGGGTCTACCCCATAACCTCTCCCTCTAAAACACTTGGGTACCCCTTGGGGCACACCCCAAGTACCAAACCCATGCCTTATAAACCCATTCAAAACTTCCCACCAAATCAATGTGGGACAAGCCTAATTTAATACCTTTAAGGATTTTCCACCAAAACTCCATTTCCATGGAGCACACTTTGGCTTCAATTTCCCATTCACTCGGTAATGGTTTTGAGCAACCAAATATACTACGTGAATCACAACGCGGCATAGAACGCGTTACCACTTTGACCCGTGTAAAACGATGCACGGGACCCACCTAAATTTTAGACCAAACTTAGGATAAAATTCTGATTTTACCCAGAATTTATAACCATTTTCAACAAATAGCTCATAGTGGTAATAAATAAATAAAATAAATCAAAGTGATTGTGGCACCGAGGTGTGCAAAATAATTTTGAGAGTGGGCAAATAATAATGCGTAGTGTTCAAAATGGTAACAAGTAGTGCATATAGGGTGTTTAATAAATTTGGGGAAATTGTAAATAAGTGGAGAGATCAAAAAAAATTATAAATTAATGATAAAACTTATTAATTTTAATAATTAAAGTGATAAATTTTTTCATGATTTTGCAATTTGTTTGGAATCTTTCTACTGATTTACAATTTCCTCAATAAATTTTAGATAACTTTTTTGAAAATTTTGTTTATAATGAGAAGCCCGTTTCGACTTGAACCAATTTTTAAAATAATCAATTTTGATGTTACGGGAAAAAAAAAAAAAAAAAAAAAATAGAATTAACGAGGTTGATTATAGAAAATTTTATCTTTAGACCAACACTATTATGACACAACATTTTTAATGATATAATTTTTTTTTTTTTAAAAACTAAGAAAAATTGAATGAGGAGTTTTACTCTAGAAAGCCTAACAATGTTTTATAATATAAAATAGTATAAATTTTAATTGTGACTATTAAATGAGCTTAATAGGTTTTCACTAAAATATTTAAATTTAACGGTATAAAATTAAGTTATCAAACGCAGTGAAATAATCAGTGATAAATTATTGATCACGATGACTGACCATATAACTCATAAGAGTAATATTATGTCAACAGATTTTTATTGACGTTTTGTATCTAACTACATAGACATTTATGATTGATTTTTGTGTTTAGAAATAATTATTAACAAATTAATGAAATCAAATGACATCTTGCTATGTATCAGTGACATAAAACACAACAAAAACAAAGTAATATATAGCAACTCTTCACTTAAAAATAGGGGAACCAACCAAAATAGTATTATTGCGTTTTCTTCTCAACCAACCACCACAAATTGATTGAGTGGTCATAAAATAAACCTAAGGATGGTGAAATCATTTTACAAGCCTCTGATTTTTAATTCTTTTTTAACTAAACCAAAAAAAAAAAAAAAACACTTTATTTCTAAGGTTCAAAGCCACAATGGCCCTCGTAGGAAGATTTGAGGTCAAGTTTGCTTTCTTCTTCTTGGGTCTGGCTTTGTTTTCTTGTGGGGGCCATGGTGCTATAGTTTTTGATGTTACGAAGTATGGTGCTAAGGCAGATGGACAGACTGAGTGTGCCCAGGTGAGTTTCTAGCCCATCAAAGTCAATTACTTCTCATTAATCCGACACAATTCTCTTATATAATATTAGTAAAATTTTGGCATTTAGGCTGGTTTTGTCAAGTAAGTTAAAAATTGATTTTTTAACCATTTATGATTTTTTTTAAAAAAAAATATGCAAAAAAAATAGAAGAGATGTGATTCAAAAAAGTAAAAAAAAAACTACTTTTAACCATGTTTTTAAAGACAAACCTTAATTAGTACCAACACATAGGTATGGGATTCCTTTTCTGCGAGAGAACTATGTTCCGCTGTATTTGGTTGATAAATTTGGGGAGGAATTTACAAAGGAAAAGAAAAAAGGTGTATGAAACTAGGTAAAATATAAGTATGTTTTATTTACATTTCACCTACCTTTTTCATTTACCTTTCCAAATCTCTTCTCAAATCTCCCAACCAAACACAACATTCATGTTATTGGTTTTTGTGTTTATGAACGTTTTGTTTCATGATCATTTTGGTCTTTTCTTTTCCAAAGCCAAGGATATGTTGTCTCCAAATTCCTGTCATTTCATTGGATCCCGTGAAGACTTAAAGACATGTAATCTAATAGTAAGAAAGAGGAAGAGCACTGGGCAAGAGCAAAGAAGGATTTGGAGAAAGGAAATCCGATGCTCTTTCAACGTGTAGTTTAATTTGATCTCTTCGTTCAAATTGAAAATTAAAATTAGTAATTTTATGACATTACTTGTCAATATTCTAAGGTGAGAAATTTGAATTTTGAATTGGTGAGTGTCAGGATTAGGTGACCTCACAATAAGGGAGTAGGGGGTAAGGGCATCCACAATGGGATGGTTAAAAAAGTGTATTAAGGTATGTGTTATATGACAAAAAGTAATAAAAGTGGGACCCAAAAATGTTTGTTAAGATGTGTTAAGAGTTTGTTAATTTTAGAGAGTGAGTGATGGTGCAATGGATGTTTTAAGGGGTGTGTTAAGGTGTGTGTTAAATATATATATATGTGTGTGTGTATATAATAAATAAAATAAATAAATAATTTAGTTTAATCAAAAATTTCAAGCCCAAAATTAAATTTCAAGTCCAAAAAAAAAATCCCAAAAAGTAAAAAAAAAAAATTTGCCGTTGACCGGTCAACCGGCCGGTTAACCCGTAAGACAAAAAAATACTTCCCTTCCCAGCCAGAACGCTCGCTGCAACGCTCTCCGCAGATAACAAACAAGTTAACAACTGACTCTAACACACACCACTAACACACACATTAACACGTCCATTGTGAGATCCAAACGTTACTGTAGCTAGCTAAACTTTGGCCACTGACACTAACACCATCACTAACACGTCCATTGTGGATGCTCTAAGTTTAGACCAAACTTTTTGGAACAACCAAGAACAAGAATCTGAGTCTTGGGTGTATAAGCAAAAAAAAAACCCATTCAATTACAGTCATCTTTTTTCTTCTAATATTATTCCTTCTACAAATAAAGTGGTAAAATCAAAGGACATAAATTCGTTTTTTAAAAGAAGACCCATCACATACTAGATCTTTCAAACAGGAGGAGAAACCCAAAATTTTAGATTTGCATAATCAATTTAAGGTGTTGGCTAAATTTTCAGAGAGTTACTCTAATGGTGAGGTTGAAACGAAGGTAGGTGGTGTTTGCAAAGGTTTATCTTTGATAAAAAATTTGGAAGATAACACATGTACAAAAAAGAGTTGGGTGGGTCTGCAAAGTTCAACTCATGTAGGAAGGAAGAGTTTCATGAGTTTGCAAAACCTAATATTTCTATTTCGTCAAGGTGTCAAGAGCAAAGTAAAATCCAAAAAGGTGTTTTGTAAAAGGGTGAAATTTTCAAGCTTGGGTTACTCGTTGTAGAGATAAAAGTGTACCGAGAAGTAATAAGTGAGAAAATTACAACAACAAAAAATGAAAGCTTGAAGAAACAGTTCAAAATGAAAGATCAATGCTCTCAAAGTACTTTGGAGAACTTAAACAATTTTAGGATGAAAGAAACTACACTTGTGTTGGGTGACGAGTTTAAGCTTTATTTTGGGTGTTGTGTTTATGGTCGTTAACTTCTTGCCAACCAAGTATTGTATCGAATTGGATTTAAGTCATTTGGCTTTTCCAAATTAGTACTTTTTCTTGCTTCTCTCTCTGTCTTGTAATGTTTTATTTATCTAATAAAATATTACTTTTTTGCTGATCCAAAAATAAAATAAAATTCTAAGGTGTACTTGTAAATAAAATTAACAAAAATTTAAACGAAAAAACCAAATTGAAATTGGATTTTAAAAGTGTAGGAACTAAATTGTTCAAATTAAAACAATAAGAACTAAAGTGAAATTTAATAATCTCACATGTATTGTCTATTTTATTTTATTTATACAGTAAAATTTTGGTATATAATTTAGAGAAAATTACAAAAAAAATACCAAGATTTAATTTTTGTAACAAAATAAATTCTAAATTTTTAATTTTGTCAATTTAAATCCTAATTCATTTATTTATTTTCAATCCAAACCATCTACCTATTTCCATTTAGTAAATTTGACAGAAAATAGGTATTTTAATAATTAAACTCAACAAAAAAGAAGTATTTTATAAAATTTAGGTACATGTTTAATGACTAAAATATTCTTTTCATGTTGGTTTAATGATTAAAATAAATCAAAAAATTAAGATTTTTTAAATTGATAAAATTAAAATTTTAGAATTTATTTCGTTAGAAGAGTCAAATTCTGATTTATTTATTTGTAATTTTTTTCTATGATTTATATATATATATATAATTTTTTATGTATATAACAAATAAAAAACCTCAATAATGTGGATGCAGGCTTTTGTGCAAACATGGATAGCAGCATGCAAATCAAAGGGGCCATCACATGTTGTAATTCCACGAGGGACATATATGTCAGGTGAAGCAATCTTCTGGGGACCATGCAATCACTCAAAACCTATTACTCTTGAAGTTCAAGGTACCATATTGGCTAACCCTGATACCAGTGAGTACCCCAATTCTCATTGGCTCCGCTTTGAAAACCTTGATGGTTTAGTACTTAAAGGTGGTGCAACTTTTAAGGGCCCCCCTATGTCTTCCCGACTTGTAAGTATATATATATATATCATCCAAAATAATTTCTCCAAATAAGTTTTGCACCTTCTATATGGATTCACACAATCGACATGTGTACACATAAACAGGCCTGGCCTTGAGATTTTCAAGGCCCAAAGTTGATAATCAACTAATTAATTTTGAATGGGCCTTTTTAATTTTTTAGTGGGTCAATTTATTTTAAATTAGTTTGTGTCCTTTTTTATTTTTTTTGAACTTAAAACATACATAATATATTACACTAAACTATAATAGAAGGGATTCTTTTTTGAATTTATTTTGAGGGGTCTAAGCCATGGCCTGGTGAACCTATACCCAGGCCGGCCTTGCACATAAAAAGGCAAATTCGCATCTTTCTAGCTGTTGAGATATCTAGTTCTGTCTAGTTGGATTTGGAAGCCTTTGTAGGGGTTACACTTTAATGATTTGAATCATTTATTAAAAAATTAGATCAGTCAAATGATTTTAACTTCATATTTTTATTATATTCATATATAAAAAATAAAAAAATGAACATCAAGTGTTTTTTGAAAATAGGCATCATGTTTTTTTTATATATATATTTTTTATAAAAAGACAAATCTGTTAAAACCATGCGTCTACAGATTTATTCATGAAAGAGCATGTATTGAATTTAATACTAGCAAAAACATGCTAAATTATTGTTTTGATGCAGTTCATGGAATTTGACAAAGTAAACAACTCCATTGTCGAAGGAGTTAATATGGTGAGTAGTAATGGATTCGAATTAAAAATTAGTGGCAGCCACAACCTCACATTCCAAAACCTCCACATAACTGCACCTAAAAATAGTCCAAGCACTGATGGGATCCACATAAGCAAATCCAATCTCGTCACCATATCCAAATGTACCATTGCCACAGGCGGCAAAAGGTGTGTCTATGAGGATGAAGGCGCTACCCATATTACCGCCTCAACTGTTAATTGTATCGCTCCGCACGCATGAGGTAAAGGATTTTGTCAACAACTGTTTTAGGAGTATTTGTTAAAAAAATTAATATAATTATACATTCTTTATGAAAATGTATATCGTAAAGAATATATAATTAGTTAAAAATTTATTGACCAATACTCATAATACAATCGGTAACAAATTTGGAACCCTAAAAGTTTAATTTTGAGAAAGCGCCATTTATGTCTCCAAAAGTTGGCAACGGAAGTGAGAGGTAGCGATGTGAGAATGCTTTGTACATGTTGAGAATATAATATAATAATAAAGTTGTCTCTTTCTCTCTAACACTTTTAAGTTATATAAGTAGCCAATAAATATAGATTTTGTGTTCGAACCTCACCGTCCACACAATAATTGAAAATTCTTGCCTGGTTACATGTGAAGAAACGTGTTGAGAATATAATATAAAGGCTAATTACTTTTTTAGTCCCCAAAATATGAGCCTTGTGTCAATTTGGTCTTAAATGTTTAAATTTTGTCAATCTAATTCCCAATGTATTGAAACACTTTTTATTTATTGGAGACCAGATTAACATAATTTAAACATTGGCGATCAAATTGAAATATTTTTATACATTAGAGATCAAATTAACACAATTAAATATTGGGACTAAAATGACACTGGACTCATACTTTTGGAGATCAAAAATGTAATTAACACTAATATAAATAAAGTTTTCTCTTTCTCTGACAGTAAGTTTTTAGATAGGTTGATAGTTAATAATTTAATAACAAATAGTGGATTTTGTATTTACTAATTTTTACGGCATGTTGTGGCAATTGTACAGCCTATTGGCATTATATGATGATGGCAATGCATCACGAACTGCTACAACAAATAAAAAATAAATGGAAAGAAAAATGTAAAAGATTTTGCTATTTATCATTATTTTTGGAACTCATTCTAACTGGCTTCTTCCTCTTAGCATCTCTTAATGTAATGATACTGATTACATTGATTGCATTTCCTTAAATTTATTTGGGTTGAGTTGGTTTCTGCTGGTAAAAACATCATAAAGTAATCATAAAATTACAAAAAGAAAAAAAGTTAGGGATCATGAAAATTTTTTCATGAAAATGATCATGAAAGATTTATGATCCTTAGATTACCTTGATTAGTGTGCAGTGCTTTATTCTAAGTGTAATCTAAAGGTCACAAAGCTTTCATGATTATTTTCATGAAAGATTTTTCATGATACCTAACATTGCTGTTACAAAAAATGAAATGAAATGACAAAAAATACAACACGTCTTCTAGTAGTTGTTCGTCCCCTTCAAGACTGAGTGGATATCTCCACTTATTCCTCCTCTGTGTCCATGGGTTAAACCCAGGTCTGCATCCTTCATCTTCTCTCATCTCTACATATTCTGATATATTAACACCGAACTAACTCAGCATTATTAAATAATTAATTTAATTTTAAAATACACCAATAGTTCCAAAAGATGGTAAGTTTGGCTCTATATCCAAAAATTTTGAATCAACCATGGTACAAAATCTGACTTTACCCCAAACTAGCCGACTCATACCCAATCCTAACAGCTGGTTGTGAATCATTCTTCATTTTTTTTCATTTTGTTTTTAGTACAAGAACATCATTCTTATCGCTTCACCTTAAGGAGGGGCATAATGTCATTGCTCAAATCAAACCCATGACTTGTGGTTCTCTTGTCCTTGGATGCTGTAGAATTCTATGCACTAGGCCTTATAAACAAAAACGAAGACAAAAAATTTGATGTACTAAGTTGTTGAGAAAAACAAGAGTGACAAATTTGAAAATACTAAGTGCAAACTATGTAGTGGTTATGGGTTAATTATATTTTTATTCTTCAAAAACTATGAGTTTTGTGTTTTGGTTTTCAATGTATAAAAATGTTTTACTAATGTTTAAATTGTGTCAATTTGATTCTCAATATATAAAAAGTGTTTTAATTTTTAATCTCCCAATTTATCTCAGTTAAAAGATATTGGCAGACTAAATTAAAACATTTTAGAGATCATAAATGCAATTAACAAAGTGGTTATTTCTGAGAAGCAAAGAATGGTAGCTAAAAAACAGAGGAGGACGGTGAAGACAAAGCTAAGAAACAAGGCCTCCCTATAAAAAAATGCACATACGGGCCTTATAAGCACTATGAAAAAGTGAGGTATGTGAAAGTGAATACAAAATGATAATGAAGAAAGAGAGAGATTGTAGAGAGAGTGTGATTGTAGTATTGGATGGAATCAAGGCTTCCACAGAGAAGAGAGGGGTTGCACCGCTAAGGTATGCTCTGCGCGAGGTGGTTGGGGCGAGGGATGAACTTCTGGTGATTCTTGCTGTACACAATTCAGAATGTAATGAAGTAAAAGGAGGTTGTTATTGCATGGGAGATGAACGAGGATTTGATGAGCAATTTTCAAGTGAAGGAGGAGAAGATTCTTACATTAAGTTTCTCCATGAAGAGATGTGTCAAAGAAAGGAAGCTTTTGCCAACATCTTCAGACCTTACTATGATATATGCAAAACCAATGGTGTAAGAGGCAATACTAGTACTCTAAATATACAGTTAAAATTTCACCTTAATGTTTGTAAGTCTGTAAATATAAAAATCAAAAAAATCAATATAGACTGTATGGATGGATAGATAAAAAAAATATAAAATAAAAAAAGATTTTATATCAATTCATATAGGTTACGTATTATTTTATGTATTTAGTTTTTGTGTTCGTAGCAGAAGTTCTTCTCATTTTAAAGCAAAAATTAATTTTACTATGCACTTGGAAGGAACATCCTCTCCGACTCCCATCGCTTACGATGAGGTGGCAGGGTGGAGAGATGAGAAGTAATTTGTAACATTTAGTAGGAAATGAATCTAAATGAAAGAAATTATATGGCTTATGATGGCAGCTATTGATGAAATATAAGAGTTAAAATAAATGAGAGATATGTATATATTTTGGTGTTTTAATTATATTATATTTAACAAATTAAATTATATATAGATATTAAAGGAATTTTTTAAAATAATTGAAGCCGGGTGGGAGAAGCAAATTCTATCCCCTTCCCGCTTCTTATCGAGGCAGGAAAATCCCTGCGAAACAAGGTGGGGGATGTCATTCCTACTCTCCATATGTTTTGTATAGAATTGTTTTCTACTTGACATTTTTTAAGAGTGTTTTTTTTTTTTTTTAATTTTTTAATTTTATAAATATTATACAAATTATTAAATGTTATAAATTCTTTTCACCAACTAAGGTGTTGTACAGTCATAAAATTTTAAAAACTGCAACCAGTATATAATTTTTAGCATCCATCACAGCTAGTTGCCTTGATTTTTTGGACAGGTGAAGTTTCAGGTGAAGATAGTCACCATCTTCGAACCAAAGGCCTTACTAGTGGATGAGGCAAACTATGTTGACGCCACTTTGATTGTTATGGATAGGTTCTCTCTCTCTCTCTCTCTCTCTCTCTATGAAGGAGAAAGTGATTTTTTTATATTTAAATTACATTCACAGTTTTTATACTTTCGTTTTTGTGTTATTTTTTAAAATAATTTTAATTAATTTAATTTTGATTTTGAATTTATAATTCTATCTCTATTTTAATTGGTTTAGCATTATTAATTAAATCAAATTTATTTCAAATTTAAAATTAAGAGTCATAATTGAATCAATTGAAAGTATTGAGACCAAAATAATACAAGAGATAAAATATAAAGATTATTGATGTAATTTACAAAAAGTGAAAATTGTTTCATTAGCCAATAAATAAATAGAACTTATTTAGAAAAATGTTAATCACTTTACTTAGTCAGCAGATCACATAAATCAATACAAATTTCCCGTCGGTATTTTTGAAAACGATAGTGTTACATGCACTAATTGATATATCAATTATTGTATCAATATATGCTATGACATTGTTACTTCAAAACAATGAACCCTACCCATTATACAAACAATAAAGTTTCTAAAATTATATAACATTATCCGTTAGTACACTATTAGTATTCCAATTTGTGTGTGTAACTTTATTCTTTTGAAAAATTACACTGCACCCCTAAGGTTTCAATTCCCATTACAGTTTTTCCCATTCTGTTAAGTAACCTAACGGTTCTAAATGATGTTGGAGAAGAAACAAGAGGAAGCACACATGAAATTCAAAGTTGAGCTTGCGAACTCCTAGGTCAGTGGGTAGTTGCAGCACAAGCTCATCAATGGAGTTACACGATCTAATTGAGGGTGGTAATGCAATCTAAACTGGTGGACTCAAATAATGAAGACTTTTGGATGATTTGGTAATGTAATTAGTACATTAAATTAAAGTTTCAATGCATGCTTTGTTTCACA
The DNA here is from genome assembly GCA_030407325.1 of Camellia japonica. NCBI lineage: Eukaryota > Viridiplantae > Streptophyta > Magnoliopsida > Ericales > Theaceae > Camellia > Camellia japonica. The sequence goes on along the minus strand of JAPPVO010000024.1, from coordinate 41,493,166 downwards.
ATGGGACACCAATGACACTGAATAAACCAATCACTAGTGGTTTTTTCTTAGGTAAAAGTGTTTGATAATTTGTCTGCAAGTATTGATGGGTGAGAGATGATGGCTGTGATGATGGGGTGGTGAACTGTGACAATTGATAATTGTTGGTTGGCTGATGGTGAGTGGTGAAATGCAGCAACAATGGTTAACATGGTTGGGTTGGCTTAGGGAGAGAAGAGGGTAATATGGTACTTTCATAAATCTATTGAAAGGACATTAAGGTCCTTTTATATTTTTTGTTACTTTCGTTAAGAGATATGATCTGACAAGGGGTGCAATGTAACTTCCAGAATATGAAGGAGGTATTTGTTTTAAGAGCGAACCTCAAGGGGGTGTCCGTGTAATTTACCCTTAAAATTACGTGTCACTTGTTAAAATTTTTATTTGAAATTACTTGATAGAAAATGTTACATTTAATTTTTTTTTATTTTTAAATTTTATAACTCTAAGACATAAGTGAGCGGTCTCATATGTATTTATGAATATGAACCCATTGCTCTTACTTGAAAAGAGGTAAGAAATAAGATTATGCATAGGATTGCTTTTACTTGACAAGTGTAATTTGCCTTGTTCTTTAGAAAATTTTCTTTCATTGCAGGTGCTTTGCTAGGGACCAAAGTTTCCAACTCTGTAAAACCCAATACAATGTGACTTTGGTGAGTGGTGATGGGGACATTGTAGCACACAAGACCTTGCCTCTAAGAGTATCAGAAACCTCATCTTCAAAGCAATCTGATGATGAAGGATTAATCTCACCACATGAGTCCCATTTTCATTTCAACTTTCCAAATTCTAAAACCAAATCTCAACCCTTCTTTCCATATCATGCTAGTACAAGAAAACAAGGTGAAAATCATCCAACAATGTCCGAGTCATCAAGCAAAAACAAGACCTTAAGCGATGATCAAAATATTGCATCCGCGGGATTTTCTGAGGTCAATCTTGTGATGAGAATGCCGCTACAACTGAGCTGGGAAATGGTGAAAGAAATAACAGGTGGATTCACAAGAATGACGTGTTTTGATGAGAATGAGAATTTTAAGACATATTGTGGGTATTTGAGTGACCATCACTCCCAAGTTTTGGTAAGAAGATTCACTGGGCAGTTGGATTGTGTTCTTAAAGCAGAAAAGAAAGCAGCTTTGTCTATGCATCATAAGAATATATTGGGGTTGAGTGGTTACTACAAGGGCAAAAATGGTACAGTTCTTGTCTACCCTTTTACCCGAAGATGGACACTAGATAGATTTCTCCATGGTAAGTTTGTTGATGACTTTGGTTCATCTTTTTATGAAAATCATATCAAACGATCTTAACAAATTATTATATCAACTTTGCTACGTGCATATAATTAATGCACAGAAGTCACTTGTGCCTCTTTTCTGTGCGCTAATTTTGTGCACATATCCTTGTCTACGTTCTATGCATCATTGTCTTTTTTCTGTGCACGTTCTCCTAGGAATTTGTTTTGTGAACTAATTTTGTGCATGTATTATTATTGTCCCTGCTCTATGTACTAATTATGCGAACCTAGTTTTGTTCACTAGTCCATTCACATATGCACAAAATTGGTGCACAAAACAGAGACAATGATGTTGATGCACAGAAACAGAGAATACGTGAGTCCCACACACCCTTGTCTTTGTTTGCACTAATTTTGTGCATATACCCTTATTTCTTGTGCAGTAGTCCGTGCACCAATTATGTGCACCTAGGCTTGTTGTTCTCATATTAAGTTGTATTCATATCGTAATCAAAGCATTCTAGCATAAAAGAAAAGCATTCTCTGTTGATTTTTGTCTAGAGATCATCCATGATGTGTACTTACTGATCTTTTCTTGAACAGACTCAAAGGGAAAACAACGAACCAAAATGACATTTCAAGAGAAAATAAAGATAGCAATAGGAATCGGTGAAGGTGTTCGTTACATGCATGAAGAATGTCCTCGAGGCCCCATTGTTCATGGTGACTTAAGGCCATGCAACATTTTTCTGAATTTTGACTTAGAGCCACAGGTAAAAATTGTTAAAATTTGAAACACCTAGTGCAAAAAACAGAGAAAAATAAAAACATAAGAGAACTATCATGGGTACAATTGTTTATTAATTCAAAATCCAAGGCCTCTCATAATCTCATTTCATTTGTTTTCTTCTTTCCCTCACCTTTTTGTGTGTGTGTGTGTGTGTGTGTGTGTGTGTGTGTGTGTGTGTGTGGTTGTAATAGATCACTGGCTTTGGTAATGCTACATGGCTGCATCTAAAACAAGGGTTACCAATTTCCAGTAACAGGTTTGCATTTATACCAATTCCAGAAAATTTTTGAAATTTCATTTGATATAGAAACGAGTAAAAGAACAAAAAAACAATAATAATGCTGAGTTTCTAATGTGAAATTTGACTGTATGTTAAAAAGGTTCTGGCACACAGATCCTTCAGACCATGAATCATTGGCTTTATTAAAATTCGATATGATTCACTTTGGAATTCTGCTCCTAAGGCTCTTTTGCAGAAGATCTGCTCTGCGAGATGACAAAATTTTTGTAGATTGGGTTAGTCGACAATTTTTTTTCTATATTTCATTACAGTTCTCATTTCTATACTGCAATTAGAAGTTTGTTCTCAAAATACTTACTGTTATCGCAGGCTCGACCATTGTTGCTACAAAGAGCATTCCATAAGTTGCTAGACGAAGACATGGAAGACCTGGATGTGTACGGAATATTTAGAGTGATGTGTGTTGCATCTCAGTGCATAAATACTAAGCCTATTTCACGACCTAGTATGAGCGAGGTGATGCAGCATGGTTAAAAAAATATTTGGTACTATTTAGGGCTACAAACGAGTTGAATGGTTCATTAATTAGCAGTTCAAACTCAGCTCGTTGCAAAATATACAAGCTTAAGCTGAAATTTTAAACTCATTTATTTAGTAATCGAGTCAAGCTCGAGTAGGCTTGAATACACTAAAACTCGACTCGTTTGCAGCCCTACTACTCCTGCTAGCCCTTTAGTTTCATTATGACTTACCATATCAGTTTCATGTATTTGCAGATAATTTCAGTTCTCAAGGGAGAAACTTCATGTGCTATGCAATTATCCCCTTCATCAGAAGGCAGCCCAAATATGGACTTTAGTGGCTCATCAATTGGTAGACTTGTGTGCAATTTAACCTCAGAGTTGTGACTTTCAGAATAGCTTAGGTGGTACCCAAAAAAAATGTGCAGAAAAAAAAAATTAAAAATAAGGAAATATAGATGTATAAAAGAAGGGAATATCTTTGGGATCTCTGATAATTCTTTTTTTAACTGGCTAGCCAGATATTTGCTTTCTTTGAAATAGTACTGGTTAGACAATTTTCTATGGCAATAAACTACTATGTTTGTTGTCATGTCAGGAAAATCTTCATATCATCATCTTGTTCTCCTCTTCTTCTTCGTCATGAATATATATAAATACCAGTTGTGCTTCATATTCAAAAAAATTACTCATAATTTAAATATTTGAAAAGGATTTATTTTATATATGACTCACAATACGCTCACAATACGCTAACTTTAAATCTACACTCTATACTTCGCTTTTATAGTGAAATTATGATTGAGTTTTCATGCTACCTAGAATTATTGTATGAGTACTGCACATGAAAGATGAAGTCTGTCTTGACTTGGTGTACTATTACAATTTTAAATTGGCTTTTTGTGTTCTATGTGTATATGTTATGATGGAACCAGAAATTAAGAAACAATAAACAACCAAATGAAAATGGGAGCATTCAAAGGATCTGTGTGGTTAATCTTAAAATCCTGAAATAACCCACTATACTTAAGATTTGAACAATATCGAACTTGGTTAAAATATATCCAAATACAAATACAGAGTCAAATCTATATTTTGTCACATCATGCAAGTTGACGGTGAGTTATAAGCACAATAGGAGCATCTTCAACCGATACTTCAAATCCTACTTGACATTTTAAAAGGCAAAAATTGAGACTTCAACAAGTTCCAACTGAATAGCTAAATGTTTTGTGAATCTGACATGGCTAAAGTATAAATATAATAAAACAATAAAATTAGTATATTGTGTGGAGTGTTTCTTTTTAGAGATGTCAAATTTGCATATGTCAATTTACCATTTAAAAAAAAAATTGCCATATCAATTTTTGAAGATTTAGGGGGAGATGCTCTAAAGGATTGAATTGGAAACAGTCGAAACATAATGAAGGAAATTATTTTTGCATTCGTTATATGGTATCCTTACTTGGCTCATTTTATGCTATATATAGGCCATTTTAAGTTGCAAATTCTATCTAAAAATGATATGGATACAATGGCTTGGTACATTTAAGCACTCATTAAATTAAAGCCAAGTTTGACCATGTTATGGATACAATGGTTTGACACATTTAGATTGTGTTTGAATTAGAAGTTTGAGTACAAATACGTGAAGAAAAAAAATAAAAATAAGAAGAAAAGTTAATGAAATAGTAGTTAACTTTTCTATTCCCCCCTATATTCAAATATCTTGATCCAAATACAATCTTAGAACACTCCAAATTTAAATCAATCTTGGACCCCGTTATTTCTCTTCTAACAAGTGCATACAAATCAAATGCAGAGAGAGCGTAGTGACTTTGAGAACCACTTCCATTGATTGACTGGATAGAAACAATGGAAACCTCCTAACAATGGTTGCATATAGGCATGTATTGACTTGTTCTGTTTCAATCTTAAACCCCAATAAAGGCTAGTGCTCTTAATATCAGTAAGAAGTACACAAGAATAATAAATTACATGCATATATAAAATTTAAAAAAAAAAACACACACACACACACGCACAAAATTTATGTAATTTTTTCAAAATTTATGATAAAAAAATGTTACAAGAGACACAGTAGAAATATGCATCTCCCTTAAAGACAATTAACTGATAATGATAAAAATACAAAAAATACTATCACAACCAAAGTTTGATATATATGCTAACAGTACCGGCCCTGGGCTAAGGCCACCACTAAGGCCTGTGTCTTAGGCCCAAAATAGAGGCTCCAAATTTAGTAATGTATTATAGTATATTATAAATTTAAATTTGCCCAAATTATTTTTGTTATTTTAGGGCCAATTCAAGAAGCCCAAAAATATTCTGTTGGACCATATTTATTTATAAGTGTGATTTGGCCCAATTAAAATTAAAATATCTACAGAAAGTGTTGATGGCCCAGGGAGAAGAATAATACATACAAGCTCTCAATCTCTCTCTCTCTCTCTCTCACAAAGTGACGAAAGAAAGGAAGCATATCAAGCATAAGCAGAGCAATAAGCAATGGTAGAAATTGATTGAAAAATATCAACGGCGGCGACTCACTCACTCTCTCTCACAGGAAGTCCCCTCTCTCTCCCTCTCCCTCTCCCTCTCCCTCTCCCTCTCCCTCTTACTATCAAATTTTAATGAAATAAATAAATTTATCTTAATTTTTTTCTACCTTCTTTCTTTATCAGATTTTAGTGGAATAATAAATTTGTCCTAATTTTTTTACCTTATTTATTTATCAGATTTTATTAGAATAAATAATTGGGTAGACTACTAATAGGTCCTAATAGTTTGACTTAATTCTCATCAAGTCCTAATAAAAATAAGTCTTGATAAAATTGTCACTAAAAATAATTTTTTTTGTGACAATTTTTGTATATGTCGCTAAATATTGACAATTAATGACTTTTTTTGTCATGATTTTTATAAATTGTCGCTAAAACTTACAATTAGTGACTTTTTTTATGACAAATTTTTTTTATAGGACCTATTAGACAATAAATCTACTTATTAAGACCTACACGTAAATACCCCTAAATAATTTTTACCTAATTTTTTTACCCTAGTTTTGTTTCATTAAATTATTTTTTTATATTTTCTTTACTATCAGATATGAAATAATCAGTGGATTGTGATTTGTGAATTGAAAGTGATTATAGTCATGTTTCCTAGTAAGTATAGTTCTTGAAATAAAAAGAGAAAGAAGAAGCTGAAAGTAGAATAATTAATTCAATCTCAATCGGAAGCACTTGATAAATATTTTGGTAGCAAGAAACAAGTAGATTTGTTTGCTTCACACTACCAGAACATTTCATTAATTAAATTTGTTAATTAATTAATTGTTTTGTTGATTTGAACTATACCTTATGGTAATTTTTTTTTGGTTTGTACTCTAAAATGAATACATGTTGATTTATATTTTAGTATCAATCACCGGTAGTGATACCAAACAGGGTGTTTATTTATTTATTTATAAATATAGGCCCCTTTTTTTTATTTTGCCTTAAACCCCTGAAAACTCAGGGTCGGCCCGTACATTCCTAGTCAAATGATGCATTGAATTAGCAGATGTGAATGTTGAATTTTCGTTTATATCAAAGCCTGATACACATTGCCAGCTTTGCATTTTGCTATGTTGAAGGAGTAGAAAATGACTTTGATGCCGTGACGACTCATTCGGTTTCCCCCCCTACAACCACACACATTGGATAAGTCGTTTTGAACATTTGGTAACTTGCATTTTCATTACACATTTCCAAACATCAAGTAACAAGAAGGTGCTTCCTTGAGAGAGGGAGGGGTATATATAGAAGTATATTCCTCCTGTTGTAGCAGCCCAGTTGAGATTATTACAAGATGACAATGAAGCTATATGTTTCTTTCTTAGGGTCGAATCTTACACTCCATTTAATTCGGAAAGCGTTTTTCAAAAAATAATTCCCGTAATCAATGAAAAATAAATTTACTTAAACAAAAAGCATTTTCTATTTCTAAAAAGTGTAAAAATACATTTTGGATTAAAATCTTACTAATACTAACACCCTACCACCAACATCAATATTGTCACCATCATTTTCCTACCACTATCACCACAGTTGTCACCACCATTATGACATCAAATTCACTAAAATATTAATGGGAAAATTATTTAGAAGTCCTATTAGGGAGACTTGTGCTACATTTGGTCCCACAAAAAAACTTATGTTCCCATAAGTCCTATGGGCAGTTTCTTGACATATTTACCCTCAATATTAATTGTTAATATCATAATTAATAATAAAACCATAAATAGGGAAATTGATATAAACGTAACGTAACGTGACATCAACATAATCGTAACGTGACATCGACATAAACGTAACGTGACATATCTACATAAACGTAACGTAATGTGACACCAAATATGAACGTAACGTGACACCTATATAAACGTAACGTGACATATCTGCATAAACGTAACGTAACGTGACACCTATATAAACGTAACGTAACGTGACACCTACATAAACGTAACGTAACGTGACACCTATATAAACGTAATGTGACATTTACATAAACGTAACGTAATGTGTCACGTTACGTTTCGCAAACTTAATAAGTTTTTATTTTTTTAATCCGTTTGTTTTGAAATAGATATATAATCTTAATATATTTTTATTTTATATTATTAATTGTAAAATTTTAAAAATTATCAATAATATATATAAAGAATGCAAAAAAAAAAAAAAAAGCAAAAAAGGGTAATCCAGGTTCGGTTCGAATTCTGAGAATGTGAAATGGATGGATTTTTCCGTTGAATCTATTTGAGACCTTGCACGTGTGACTGAGTTCCATTGTCGCCTCCTCAATCCTCTAGATCTCTGTTTTTTCCTCTCTCTCTCTCTCTCTCTCTCTCTCTCTCTATCTTTCAATTTCTCAGGCTGTTTCCGATTCACCAGATCACGTAGCAGTCAAATTCGCAGGTAAAATCCGCGGATTCTAACTCTTGAAGCTTTCTCTGATTGGCAATTTTCGTGTTTTCTTGATTTTCTGAAGCAATTTTTGTTTTTTATGTTTGTTATAGATTCGAATCTCCAGACATTTCCTCCTTCAGGAGCGCAGGGGAAGATCTTCGGTGGCTCACAACCTCCTCGCGATGCCAATGGTACTATAGTTACAAATGTGCATTTATGCAATTTGGTTTGGTTAAATTGAATTGTTATACTGGTTCTTCATGTATGAGAGGGTGTGCTGTTTGTGACTGTCTGTTTGGATGGAAAACAGGGCAGCATTGAATGTGGCTATGCTTCGTTTTGTTTTTATGTTTATTGAAACGATTGAAACATTTTTGTTTTTAAGAAATTGAAACGAGACGTTTGTGGAATGGGCATTTTGGGGAGGTGTGAAAATGGGGTAAAAAGATTAGGATCTTGTGGAATACATTCTTATGAAAATAGGACTTGGGACTCTATAAGAAATTACACAGGACTTAACCTAGCATAAGGTTATGAAAAAGGACTTATAATAATTATATATATATGTGTGTGTGTTTTGTGGAGGTTGGTGAAGGAGAAGGACGGTGAAGGAAAACTTGTTGCCGTCAGATAGATAATAATCCACAATACATAAGCCCCTTGTATACAATATGACAGTGCGACATCCTAACAAACACAGCTAATGCTTTCAAAGCCATTTGTGTCAGTTTTGTGTCAAATTAGGTCTTTATTGGTTTATAAAGAATTTGTTACAAGAATAATGCGGAAGTGATACAAAATAAATGAATCACATTAAATCATATAGTTTTATATAAAATTTATGCATAAATTAGCTATTTATATATTATTTTCTTGTAAATCTTTTTATTTTAAATTTAAGGTTCCTTGTGAACTCTTGGGAGGTGAGTTTGCCTCACAAAATTAGCGGATAGTGCTAGGTGAAATTAGCAATATGTTTTTATTTTAACTTTTTAATCATGACCTCACCAGAATGAGATGCACCTGAGGCAAAAATTTTGGAAAAAAATAGCTTCCCAAAAGCTTTTATATACTAAATAAAAAGTACACTTACATTATATGGCTAGAAAAACATGAACAAAAGCAAATATTAAAAAAATGAGATCATATTTGGAGTGATATTGATGAATTTTTAAGAAAATAATAGACTAAATTTTTATACATAATATTAAATGATTTGTTATAATTATATTAGAGAAATTAATTTCATTTGTTATATACTCATGAATGACATATAAAATGTCATGTCAGATAACAAAATAAACTAATTTTAATATAAAATTTTAGTAACTATAACATGATTAAGTAGAAAAAAAAGAAAAGAAGAAATTATAAAAATAAAAAATAAAAATTCAAGATTTGACTCTTATAACAAAATAAATTTTTAATTTTATCAATTTAAAATCTAAATTTTTTATTTGTTTTCGATAAAAATAATTTGTCTATTTCTGTTAAGTAAAATTGACTAAAAAATATATATTTTAGTCATTAAACTCAATGAAAAAAATATTTTCGACATTTTATGTGCATCTACATTGAGTTTAATAACTTAAATATTAATTTTTTTTTTTGTCGTTTTTACTTAACGAAATGAACTGATGATTCAAATAAAAAATAAACCAAAAAATTAATATTTAAATTGACACACTTAAAAATTCAAGATTTATTTTATTGTATTGTAAATTCTGAGGTTTTTTTTTTTAAAAAAGAAAAAAAAGAAAAAAAAGAGTAATGGCAAATGTGCAATTTTTCAAAAATGGGTGCCATCGTGTGGTCGCCTGACGTTGATTGCATACAATTCTATTCACTCGCCCATTACGCTAACATGGTCCAACCAAAACTACCTCACAAAATTTTCACCTATAAATATTCAAATGAGAAGAAAAAAAAACAAAAGATCTTTATCATACGGCGTTTGTGTGGCCTTCGCTAAACTTACCCCTCTCTCTCTCTCTAGATTATCTCATCATCTTCATCTTCGTTCAATTCATCGCTTGCTAACCCTTCGCATATCCTCGATACTCCAATTTGTCCGAAATTCAAAGCCTCACATACAAGCCTAACGCTTCTCCACTTGAAAGCCGAATCAGAATCTTTTGATTCTTCACTGCAATTATAGTTTTGTATATGTTTTTGGTTCTAATAATCACTGCGAGCTTTCAATTCGGTTTGTTTGATTCGTATTCTTCACTGTTTTCTTCGTTGTTCAATGCTTACTTCGTTTCAATGAGCTTGCTCTGTTCCAATGCTTCGCAGTAGAGATGGCTTCTGCTCCTTCAATGTCAGGTACGTCTCTCAGTTTTCGTCTTCGATTTTTGTATTCTGCTTTCATGATTTCGAGTCTTTGACATGTGAATTTTTTGCAGTTTCTGTGGAATGTGTAAATATATGTAAGTTTTCGAAAGGGGATGGGAGTGGTAGATACGACTGTAGTGTACTCTCTTGCGCGTGGAAGGCTCCCAGGGCATTGACTGGATTTCTTGCGAGTACTGCTCATCCTCACTGTTCGCTCTCGCCCTATGGACGAACTGGAAGAAGGAATCGCATCAAATGTGTAAGTTTGAAGCTTGAACTTGTAAGGCCACTTAGAATTTTGATAGTTTTAATCAATTGAGTAGAAGTTTGAGTAAAAAGCTTTATTTGATATGAAACACTCCAATTGATAAACTCAAATTTGAGTAAAATTGTTAGCTGTCAAGTTTGAGGGGAAGCTATGGATTGGATTAGTGGAAAGTTTGGCCACAAGTGCCCTAGTGTCAAGTTTTGATTGGATAGAAATTTGAATAAAAAAAATGGATCTCCCTTAATTTTAGGAAAAAAATTAAGTAAAATTTAAGTGTAACTTTGAGTAAAGGACCGGAGGAGATTTTAATACCCTTCTACGTTAATTTATGTTCATGTCAAAGTAACGGTTAGAGATGCTTACACCAAAATCTCGCTGGTTTTGAACTTGTGCACCTAGTTAATGTTTGCGGCGCATGGCTATAGCTAATTCTATTTTCAAAATCTACGGACAAGTGTGTGTCTCTTCAAAGCAAATTAGCTAAAATTCTTAAACAAACCTTGTTGTAAATACAAGTACATGTGACCTTATTAGGAATAATTCTGTCCCATGGAAGCTGCTACATATATTTGGCCTTTATGTTTGGCGGAATTGGATTGAGTGTCGATGCAATCACTAGTAACCTCTGAATAGCTTAAAGGGGTCCAGCTAATTGACTACCTCAGTCCTTGTTTTCTGGTACCCTGATCTCAGGACATTGCACAGAAATTTATACTATTACATTTTGCTTTTCTTCTGGTAAATAAATCTTTTTCCCTCTTGTATTGTATCTATTCTGCTAGTACAGCCTTACTATAGTTTTCTGAAAATTTGAAATTAAAAATTGTTTAAATTGATGTCAGATTTGGGGCAGGGTTAGAAATTTTTTTAGTTGTGTGGGAAGTCTCTGAATAATGTACGTGGATACAAAATTAAAAGTTAATAAATAAGTTCAGCGAAAAATTTGGAATGTCAGTCGTCCCTCTGGACTCTATAATGGTTAATAGTGGATTGAGTAGTAATCAGATGTTGTGCACCCTATGGGACTGGCATCAATTTTTTTTTCTCATAGAACATCATGGCATGCTCTGATAGTATTCACATCTTTACAGATTTGAGTTGTATTTTCCCTTAAATACTGATTAATTGGTTTCTGTTTAAAAACATGGCTTGTTACTGATTCTATTAAATTGACATTGAATCTTTTTATTTGTGCCAGATATGTGAAGCATCTCATATGGGGAGCTGGTGCTCCGCTGAACCTTCTGAGTTTGTACTTCCAGGAAGACTTTTAAGATCAAGTTTGTTTCATGTTGCTTGTAGAAAATGGCAATTGTGTTGTTCTTCGTCCTCTTCTTCAGCATCCTATGATGAGGTTTCTCCTGAAAGTTTGTGGGAGGTACGTTAACTGTTGCTTTACTAGTATTATTATTTTTCTGATCATTGACTGTTTGAATAGTCACAAATCCCCTTGCATGGATTATGACTCTATAGTTTCTTGTGTGAGTTTACCCTACTATAAGATGTGCTAAGGTTCTCGTTTCTGAGACCTATCTATATAAATTCTTACCAGAGTTCTATAGTTTTGTTGTAGATAAATGTCTGATAGCATTCTTCAACAAACATTCTGGCCTATAGTAGAGAGAGTTTGTGACGGATAAAAACCTGCACTTTTATTTATGATGATTGAATCAGAAGCTACAACTAATTGTTGATAGCTCATGTTGCTCAATAATTTTTAGTGGGATTCGCTCCATACCTGCACTCATCTTGAGCTTTAATCATGCCACCACCAAACTTAAAATGAATCTAGCACAAGCTATGCTATTTCATTGGGGCATCTGTTGGTGAAAATGATAAAGGCCATACCTAGTACACAAGGCTCTTACTTACGAAGCCTTACAAGTTACAACATGGTCTGGGAGAGGTAGTTGGTAGACACTTACTCTTCACTCCATTTTATTCCAGCGACTTGAAACACACACCATGAAGGCTGGAGGCTGATAGCACTTTCCATCATGCCAAATTACAACCTTCATGGTGAAAATGATAACATTAATAAAATAAAATAAAAAAGATAGTTAATGGACTGTTTGGGAAACCCCAGAACTATTTCTGCATTGAATTTTGCCTGATTGGTTCAAGTTTATGCAGGAGATAAGGTATATGATGAGCCTTTTCTTGACCCAACTTATTGTAGGATCCCTAGTAACCTTATGATTGATTTAGTGAGGTGGGACCAGTCTTGAACCACTTATTGAACTTCCCAGATTTTACAACTTATACTAGTACTGATCCATTGAAGGCAGGGAAATAATTGGAATTTGACAGTTGTGGAGTTTGGAGATTGAGATTGGGGCAGGAAGCAAGAGAAGCATGGATAAATAATTTGATTCATTTTCAGTTTGGAATGTGAAGTAGTTGTAAGGCAAAATATTGTGGTAATGGATCCTAAATTTTTAATCAACTGATAAAAAGGGTGGCAAATGGAACATGGTATGGGAAAATATTTATTGTCAGTGACATTGAAGTTTGTTAGGGTGAAATCATAAGAGTTTTGAAGTAAAAGAATAGCAAAAAGATTATGGATTTGGTTTATTTTGTGACATCAAGGTTGAATTTTGCATTAGAATGTGTTGGGTCCTCTTTTTCTTTTTAAAAAAGTGCTGGATTTTGAGGAGGGTGTATTTGTAAAGAAATGGGCTGCAACTTGTAGAATCTATCCAGATATTGGGTGAGAGCAACTTTCACCTCGTGTATTATTTTATTATGTGAAAAGTTTTAGTTCTCTCATAAAATCATATTTTATTCAGGCTTTCTTTTTTATCACGGAATGTTGTGCCATATTAATGTCAATTTCTTTATTGTTTTTTTATTGCCTCAGGATCTTAAACATACTATTTCATATCTTCCCCCTAAGGAGTTGGAGTTGGTGCGTAGTGCTTTAATTGTAAGTCTTCTGTCTTATTCTCCATTTGCACTCTATACTTCTTTTTCAACCCTTCATCTTTTTAGTAGATTGAACTTCTTTTGATGATAATGTAGTATTTGACCACATATTGGCTTGCTCTGATATGAGGCCCATTTGTTATGAACTATTCTCCATGGGGTAGTGTTGATATCCTAACATGTATATGTTTTTTGTTTTTGCTTTTCTTTTCTCTTTTGTGTGTGGGTTTGTTGGTCTTACAGCTAGCTTTTGAGGCACATGATGGTCAAAAAAGACGGAGTGGAGAGCCCTTCATCATTCATCCTGTTGAAGTTGCACGAATTTTGGGAGAGCTTGTGAGTTGTGGAAAATTCTGAAGCATTCTTTTTTTTTTTAGAAGTATTTACCTTGCAGTTCTATGTCTCTCTTTGTTGTGAGCAGCAACTTTAATTAACTACTAACTATTTTCTAGGAGTTGGATTGGGAGTCAATTGCTGCTGGTTTATTACATGATACAGTTGAGGATACAAATGTTGTCACATTTGAAAGAATAGAGATGGAATTTGGTCCTACAGTGCGCCACATTGTAGAAGGAGAAACTAAGGTCCTTTTGTTTCTTCTTTCTTTTATGTTATTATTATTAGATAATTACTAATGGAACATGTTTTCTTTTGTAGTCAAATGTTAAGTTGGGATTAGTTTTGGTTAGGAGATGACATTCATTGGTTTAATTCTCATGTAATCTAGGTGTCCAAACTAGGAAAAATCAAGAATGAAAACCATTCAGTACAAGATGTGAAAGCAGAAGACCTCCGGCAGATGTTTCTAGCCATGACCGAGGAGGTGACACTCGTATTTTTCATCAATGATCATGTTAAAATGCTGAAAGCCAATAGGAAATTAAAATAGTTGCTTTTCAGGTCCGTGTTATCATCGTCAAATTAGCTGACAGATTGCATAATATGCGCACTCTCTCACACATGCCTCCGCATAAGCAGGTGGTGAATTTTGATTTGTTATTGACTCGGGTTTTTACCATTATTTTTGTTATTATTTTTCTTAACATTATTTATTCTGTCCAGTCCAGCATTGCAATGGAGACGTTGCAAGTTTTTGCTCCTCTAGCAAAACTGCTTGGAATGTACCAAATTAAGGTATTCCCATCTGCTTGAGTTGATATTTTAACTCGTAAATGTGCCTTTGAATTCCAACAACCATTCTGGATTTTATACGTTGATGCTGAACCCAAAATTTTTGGTATATATCTTCTCTATTTCCTCTTGGTGCATCTTATGGATAATTTATTTACTTCTGAAAAACAAAAATTAAAGTTCCTCTTCCCACATGATTGTTTTTTAGGCTTACATTTGAATTCAATGATTCATAATGTATTCTTGTGTCTTTGTGTTGAATTTTCACCATACGTTTTCTCCATGACCAGGCTAGACAGTGTTGAAGTTAAAACCCCAGATGTATGTCTACTGTTGATAATAAATATCTCAACTTGGCAGGTTTCCTATGTGCTTCATTTATTTTCTATTTATTTTATTGAAGTCTGATGTTGCAACATTGGGTTTATGATGCTTGATCTTGTTCCTTGACCTTTATTTGATGATACATCATCATAGATTGTGAATCCAGCTTTTATTAAAATTAATCTTGTGATGTACCAGCCTGCCAAGTAATCAGCCATCTAAAGATCTCCAAAATTGGAAACTGCTTTTACTCTGAGATGCTTTATTTCACAGTCATGTTTCTGTCATTTTTGTAACTATGCTCCTGTTATGTGTGATTTTATTTTACACTATCATTGCAGTTATGTTTCTTTGCACCCACTATTTTGCTAATCTACTAATACCTTCTGGCAGTCTGAACTTGAAAACTTATCGTTCATGTACTCAAATGCTCAAGATTATGCTAAAGCCAAGAGAAGAGTTGCAGAACTCTATAAGAAACATGAGAAGGAACTCATAGAGGTATATTTTTGTTTGTTTTCGTGAAATTTTTTAATGAAACTTTAGAAATGGATAATTACCTTTTTACCCTTTATCCCATGACACCTCTAAACTATGATCAGCAGTCTAAAATTTAATAGCTGGAACAATTTAAATTCTCGAGGTTAACAGTAACTCCAATATTGCTTTCAAGAGTCTGGTCCACTTATCAAGCTCTTCTCATTGTATTAGGCAAACAAAATTTTAATGAAGAAGATTGAGGATGATCAGTTCCTAGACCTTATGACAGTGAAAACTGAAGTTCGATCTGCTTGTAAGGAGCCTTACAGGTAACAGTAAGAACCTTCTTTTTGCTTATGTATTTTGGAATTGAAGCTATGGAGCTCACAACTACTTTAATTTCTTATGACTTGTTCAGACTGCTAACTGATTTGTATACCCATGCAATTGTTGTGATGAAACTTTCCCTGACAAGCTATTGCATGCTAATTTTTTTGGTTTATTTGCAGTATTTATAAAGCCGTACTTAAATCTAAAGGTTCAATAAATGAAGTCAACCAAATTGCACAGGTTTGCTGTAATTTTATCCTTGTGAACAATTAATTGGCATAATCTTACCTATTTGCTTCATGACACACTTTAATTTGTTTGGATTACCAGCTTCGAATCATTATAAAACCAAAGCCATGCATTGGAGTTGGGCCTTTATGTACTGCACAGCAGGTAGATTTTGCATGGTCAAATAATTGCCATGTTTTCTGCAAAAGAGACTCATACTATTATGGTATACAACATAGCTTTCTCTCATAAATGTGCCTTTGGCAGATCTGTTACCATGTTCTTGGGCTAGTACATGGAATTTGGACTCCTATTCCTCGATCTGTATGTGTCCTGCTTTTCCTATATTCTGATTTCAAGGCTACTGCTGCTTTTATTAATAATTGATTTATCAAGGCTTATTGGTTTGCTTTCTGTGACAGATGAAAGATTATATTGCAACTCCAAAGCCCAATGGTTATCAGAGTCTTCATACCACTGTAATTCCATTTCTTTATGAGAGCATGTTTCGGCTGGAAGTTCAGGTCAACTTCTGAATTTTTATTCTTTCCCAATTATGCCATTATTCTCTTTTGACTGTGTCTTAGGTCAAATCCTTCTTATTTGTCACTATATGAGTTCAATGGCTCTCCCTTTTCATTACTTGCAATATTAGGTATATTTTGGTTTTTTTAATGGTTGACAGATAAGAACTGAAGAGATGGATCTGATAGCTGAGAGAGGCATTGCTGCTCATTATAGCGGGAAAGGTCTTGTGACTGGATTGGTTGGACATGCAATGCCTAAGGGCAGAAGTTCAAGAGGGAAAATTGTTTGTCTTAATAATGCAAACATTGCCCTCAGGGTAATTTACCTTTATCCTTGCTAAATTTTGATAGTTTAACACTCTTCCTTGAATGAATTTTCTGATAAACTCCTTCAAATAACCTGACTTGTGGTAGAAGTCCTTTCTTCCCTCCAGATTGGTTGGCTCAATGCAATTAGAGAATGGCAAGAGGAATTTGTTGGAAATATGAGCTCCAGAGAATTTGTAGAAACTATCACCAGAGATCTTTTAGGTAGCCGTGTCTTCGTGTTTTCACCAAGAGGAGAGGTAAGAGAATGGATTGCAATTGCTACACATACAAATCTGTGCTGACTGATATTGTAATGATCTCTTTCACATTGCATACAGATTAAAAATCTGCCCAAGGGGGCAACTGTCATTGACTATGCTTATATGATACACACTGAAATTGGCAACAAAATGGTTGCAGCAAAGGTATTCTTTTTTACTTTTAACTGTGGACTTGTTATTCTTAGATTTCCACATCTCACTACAGGAGATTTATCTTTTTGCAGGTCAATGGTAATCTTGTTACTCCCTCGCATGTACTTGCAAATGCTGAAGTTGTGGAGATAATAACTTATAATGTGAGCTTAGTCAGTTCCTTCCTTTTTGCCTTTCTTTTAAGTTGAGATATTGGTTCCTCTCTTCTGCTTCAACCAAGCTCACTAGGTTTCTGTATGATGTTATGGTTCTTCATAATCTGATTTTTTTTTCCTCCCAGATCTTCATGAAAATTTGTGGTTTTAAATCCACATCAGATGGGATTATAGACATGCTATGGTTCTTGAGTTACTACTATATTATTATATAAAATAACAAAGTCTTCAAAGTTTTTCTGCAAGGATGAGCTTCTGAAGTTTGATGAATCTTGAAAAAAAGGATGCAATGTTTCAGAGAAGTTTCGTAACTTTTGAAATACATAAAGAAAACTTCTTCCAATACTTAAGTAAAGCACTTCAGGTAACCAAAACTATAAGATGTTGACAAGTTCAGCAGTCTTCTTATATGTATATAAGAAAGAAAAAAAAAAAACTAAAATAGAAATTTCAATTTCAATGCAAAAACTCGTGGTAGTGGACTCTGTCGATTTAAGTCTTAAACTAAATTTCTAAGCATAGTTGCCGTGGCTCTGTACCAATCGCAGATCATCCTATGTCATGTAGGAAATAGAGCAATTTGTGATCACGACAATCATGAGCTCTAAGCTCATCATTACTACTGTTTGATATTTTTGCTTATCTTTGTTTGGTGCTGTTGAGTTATAAGAACGGTGGAGATGTTTTCCAACTCAAACATGGTGGAGATGTTTTCCAACTCAAACATGGCAGCGTCAAGGTCCCCAAGGTCAATGGGAAATAGAGCAATTTGTGATCCTGATAATCATGAGCTCTAAGCTCATCATTACTACTGTTTGATATAGTCCACCATCCATACTCTCTTGAGTAACTTGCAGTTATATGAAGCTTGTTTATCCACTGTTTATTTTACCTGGTTGAATATTTGTTAATTGTCAGTTCCACAATTTCTAGGCACTCTCAAGCAAATCAGCATTCCAAAGACATAAGCAGTGGTTGCAACATGCTAAAACACGTAGTGCCAGATACAAAATTATGAAAGTAGGTTTTCTGTGGTATAGATTTTTTTTTTGTAATATATATTTTATTTATTGGTGCTTTAGATATCCTTGTCCTCCACTCTATTAATATAAGGTTCTTCTTGTATTCAGTTTTTGAGAGAGCAAGCTGCATTATCGGCAACCGAAATAACAGCTGATACAGTAGAAGAATTTGTTGCTGATCCTAAGGAGGATAGTGAAGTAGAGGAGCTGTCGGATTATTCTGAAGGAAGCAAATACACCTGGGAGAAGATCCTGATGAACGTTGTGGAAATGTCATCTTCAATGATCAATGGTGGAGATGTTTTCCAACTCAAACGTGGCAGCGTCAAGGTCCCTAAGGTCAATGGGAAACATAATAAACATATGCAGCATGTGAGTTTGAAGGCCAAAGGAGAGAGTTTATCTCAGGGAAATGGTGTTGCTAAGATGATACTTGCTAATATGCCCATGTACAAGGAAGTCTTGCCTGGTCTGGAGAGTTGGCAAGCTGGCAAGGTTGCATCTTGGCACAACCTTGAAGGGCACTCTATACAGTGGTTATGTGTAGTATGCATAGATCGAAGAGGTGAATCCTTTTTTCCCTTTTCATTACTAGTAATAACACATCTCTTGTGATCCCTTTTTTTTTCTGTGAGATTCAAATACAAATGGAGTAGTGGTGCTAGTGGACATGCAAATCGCGGGAGGCAATTTTGTAACCACATCTTTTTTACTTGCTATTAGGTTTGCATTTGGGAAGTTTGTTTTTCTTGTTTTTGAATATTTGGGGACTTTTGTTTTTCCCTGGTGAAGAAATGATAGAGCAGTATTTATCTACTAATTTTAGCCAATATTTAAGTACATAAACATATTTCAGGTATGATGGCTGACATCACAACAGCATTGGCCACTGTAGATGTTGCGATATGTGCTTGTGCGGTGAGTAATTGAAAGAGATCAGTATTCAAAAAATTTTGACTATATGTGTTTATTACTGAGGATCTCTGTGCAGTATCCATGACAAACTGTATTTTCTTGGCAGGCAGAGATAGATAGAGGGAGAGGGATGGCCGTCATGTTGTTTCATGTTGAAGGAAGCCTGGACTGTTTGGTATGTGCGAAAAACTTGCTTCTCTGTTGGAGCTTCTATTTTCAGACATGTTTTTTATCAGTTCAAACCATTTTTTTTTTGTTCGGATATCAACTACGTTACCAAAATCCATGGTTCAGCCACACCTTTGATTCACTACTTGATATTCAAACTATGGGTTTTTCTTCGGTTGACCTCCGAACCATTGATTTTTGTTCAGTAGTTACATCCCAACGAAAAAAATGGTATAAACTGAGGAAAAGGGTAGTGTGCAAATAGAAGATTCCTTTTCTGAAGCCTTTTTTTTTTTTTTTTTTCTCTCTCGGCTTTGTTTTTGATTGGAAAGCTTTTCCTTTCAGGTTAATGCTTGTTCACGGGTGGATCTAATCTTTGGTGTTTTGGGGTGGTCCACGGGTTGCAGCTGGCCTAGCTCGATTGAAAACCAACCGTTTCTAGAATGCTAATCGAATATTCCACCTGGAAATGGTCCTAACCTGGCCACACAGGCTCGGGTATGAAGTTTTGTCCTCTGAAAGATGGGTTTGAAGTAGATTTGTAGGTAATTAATTACGACAAATAAACGAGCGGCCACCAATTTGAGGAAGTCTCTGGAATTGTATATAGAGAGGAGTAATGTTTAAGTATATACCTGTAAAGATACTCAGAAGGAAGAGAGTGAAAATTTGTACAAAGGTTTACTTTTGACATTTCCAGTCTTAAAAGGCACCTTTTTGTGACTGAAATAGACTTTGTTGCAAATAACATATTTGCGACGGTGAATTCCCCTAGCAAAAAATAGTCGCACATGGTATTATTTGTGACGGGTAATTCCCCACCCGGTCCAAGGTTCTGTACTATTGTTTCATCTCTGTTTTTATGCTCTTTTGATTGGTTTTGAAAACTAAAATAGTAACATATAAGAAGACTTTATACATGAAACAACATCCTAACTAGATGACAAATTATAAATCCAGAAAGAGGAAGTGGTTTTCCAAGTATACATTTACTTCAACATACAACATATAAAAAAAATTCCTTTTCATCTCAAAAACCTGAAAAGAATACTTATAAATCAAATGATCTCAGAGTGTCTTTTTCAGAACTTCAAGTTTAAAAATCAAAGATTACATATCATAACAAGAGAGCTACACTGCATATGCCCTCAAAACTTATTGGTACATAGAACAAAAACTCATCAGAAATCTCCAAGTTCAGGTTTCAAAATAAATAAATAAATAAATAAATTGGTTTGGTGTTTGATCAAATGTTGTGATTGATCTCAACAATCTAATAACCCTTAGAGACTGGTTTTGGTTGTGAAGTATAAAAGAAAGGCCCAACAGAGTATAATTTGATGTTCTTGTCCGCGAGGAAATGGTAAGAAGTGAGAGTAGCGCCGCTAATCCCTTTGTTGACATCAGTTGGAACTTTACAAGTCTCCAATGGAGATTTTTTGAGGAATGCCTTGCACTCCGTAATCTTCAATGCATCTTCAAGCTCATAAGGAGCCACCGTGGCAAAGAAGTACCCCTTGGCGTCGGTTGGGTGACTCAAAACAGAGAAAGGAGCCGATTCATACCCATTCTTGTCAACAGCTAGACATGTGATTCTTGCCAAAGCTCCTACACCATAGTTGAAAAAAACAATGAGTTGCATATGGCACAATAACAGCAAGTGCATGATAGTTACAGTACTAATGATCTTTTATACCTTTGTACCAGAAAAAAGAAATGATGATGATGTATGGAAATTACCTTCAATTGAGAGAGTCCATAAAACAAGAAAGGAAGAAATTATTACCTTCAAGTGGAACTAGTTTAGGACCAGATTTACAATAAATAAGCCCTTGAATGCTCGCTATGGAGGGGAGTAGCTCTACTTGCTTCTTAGGTTTTTGAAGCTCAGCTTTTGGGGCATACCCATAACCACTTGCAGAAGCCATAACCACAAGTGACAAGAGTAACATACAGAGAGAGAGGGAGAAGGTTGTGAGAGCCATTGACCCTTTTGTGGTGTGTATGCCTGAGTTTAGAGGCTTGGAATGGAAATGTCAAGTTGGGTGATTGCTTCTGTGTTGCTTCCATGGCCTTTTATAAGGTCATTATCCCAATCTTTCTTGTATTATTTAATACATGTTTCTGTTTTTGGTAAGCATATATATATTCTCACATCTATTTGTTCAAATAAAATATAAAATGTTGTGCAAAGTTGGTGGCACGATTTAGAATATAAATTTGGTGATTGGGGAGGCTCTCACGAACATGAACGCTTTACCTTCACAACAATGCAAGATTGAATTGTCAAGTTCGATTCTAATTAAAAATCAATATCTATGTTGATGTTCTTAAAGATTTGTGATTTTGGTAATGCTCATATATTTAATTGTTGGAAAATTCTGTTCATACATAAAATTCATACAAAAAAATTGACAATAATAATGTGGCAATACCATTATTATAAATAAATTCATCTTTAATGTGTTTTGTTTTGAAATGAAAGATTCACATTGGGCATATCATTATGCATGAAAATTTTATATTAATTTTTTTGTTTGTTTAGTATTATTTTATTTTTTTTAAGCATTAAACCATTTTAATAGGTTATTTTATTTAAAATAAATTAATATAAATCTATAACATCATTTATAAGAATTTTTATGTAATTATTTTATTAGAATACGTAATACCATAATAGTGATAACATGGCACGATATTATTAATAACATGTTGCCATATACCCTATATGTAAATGTGATAAGGTGGTTATTTTTTGGAAGGATTCGCGTTCCATATATAAGTTTATTATTGGTTGATAAAAGAAAATTTGGTGATAGGTAGTGTGGTGTTTGCAGTTGGTAATGTTTGAAGGCAGGAGGGGCATATATTTGGCAGTTGTATTAGTTAGTGAAATTTAAACTTTAATCTTCATTTGAGATTCACTACAACACATAAAAATGTTAGGGATTAAATTTTTTGTTCATAAACATAAAAAAATTATTATAAAAAATATTTAGAGATCAATTCTTGTTATCGCGAATATAACGATCCCGGTCTTTTCCTGTCAATTACTGTATTCCGGACTCGAGTCCCGTGGTTGTATATTGTTGTCTGTATCTCATTTCCATCCTTTGGATCTTTGTATTTGAGTTTTGGAATATGTTGGTTAAGTTCAAAACAGGTTGGTTGTGAGTTTGAACAAATGGTTACTGCCCAGATTTGACTTCTTCACTCAAGCGAGGCTTTTTGTGCTCGAGCGAGCCTTGGGTATTTGCCTCTTCGCTCGAGTGAAGGTTCTTGCGCTCGAGCGAGGATTGTGGGTTCTCAGGTTTTTCTTCAGACGCAGCTTCCGCTCGAGTGAGCTTTCTTGCGCTCGAGCGAGCCCTGCGTGGTGTGTCTTTTCGCTCGAGCGAGGCTTCTTGCCCTGCGTGGTTATTTTTTGGAAGGATTCGCGTTCTATATATAAGTTTATTATTGGTTGATAAAAGAAAATTTGGTGATAGGTGGTGTGGTGTTTGCAGTTGGTAATGTTTGAAGGCAGGAGGGGCATATATTTGGCAGTTGTATTAGTTAGTGAAATTTAAACTTTAATCTTCATTTGAGATTCACTACAACACATAAAAATGTTAGGATTAAATTTTTTGTTCATAAACATAAAAAAATTATTATAAAAAATATTTAGAGATCAATTCTTGTTATCGCGAATATAACGATCCCGGTCTTTCCCTGTCAATTACTGTATTCCGGACTCGAGTCCCGTGGTTGTATATTGTTGTCTGTATCTCATTTCCATCCTTTGGATATTTGTATTTGAGTTTTGAAATATGTTGGTTAAGTTCAGAACAGGTTGGTTGTGAGTTTGAACAAATGGTTACTGCCCAGGATTTGGCTTCTTCGCTCGAGCGAGGTTTTTTGCGCTCGAGCGAGCCTTGGGTATTTGCCTCTTCGCTCGAGTGAAGGTTCTTGCGCTCGAGCGAGGATTGTGGGTTCTCAGGTTTTTCTTCAGACGCAGCTTCTGCTCGAGCGAGCTTTCTTGCGCTCGAGCGAGCCCTGCGTGGTGTGTCTTTGCGCTCGAGCGAGGCTTCTTGCGCTCGAGTGTGGCTTCTTGTGCTCGAGCGTGCGTCTGCGTCTCTTTTGGACCTGAAGGTGAGCATTCTTCGCTCGAGCGAGCTTTCTTGCACTCGAGCGAAACCCTGGGTTTTGTTTTTTCTTCGCTCGAGCGAGCACTCTTGCGCTCAAGCGTGCGTCTGGGTTGCAGACCTAAAACTTTGCATTTTTCACTCGAGCGAGGCTTCTTGCGTTCGAGCGAGGTTCTTGCGCTCGAGCGAGATTCTTTTGTATCTGATCGCTCGAGCGAACCCTATATATATCAATTCGCAGCATCGTGATTCAATATCACTTTTTCATCAACATTTCTCTCCAAACCCTAGATCCGGCACTCTCTCTCTACACACTCTCTCTCTCTACAAATACATTTTGTTCTTGGGTCTCTCTACCCTAGTCCCTTTATAAGAAAGGTTGAGTATCGTGTGGGTTTCATTTTGATTCGAAGAAATTCGAGTTTGGAGCATCTTGAGTTTTCTCTTCCTTCTCCTTTGAGCTTCTTCATTTGAGGTAGGGATAATCTACTCATTTTTATGAGCTTTAGCATAGACATTAGTCATTTTGTATAAATGGTGAGATTTGATAATTTTTGGAAGTTAGGGTTTGAATTTGGAAATGTTGAAAGAGGGGTTTTCTACCTTGGGGCTCCATTGTGTATGGGAGGTCTTGAAAAATGGGTTAAATGTATATAATTGATGAAATTGGGCCTTGGGTGCAATATTTGAGAAAGAGGGATTAATACCCTAATTGGATTTAAATAATTAATTTGTATAATTAATTTGGTAGATTGGGAAAATATGAAATTGGGTTGAAAATCTTGAAATTGGAAGAAATTGTGATTGAAAGGTATAGTTGGATTGATAAATCACTCACCGATGGAAAATGTAATAATTTTTCTGTTTGGTAAATTTATTATCTGTTTAGAAATAACTGTTTTGGGCTATCGGTGGACGATAGTCTTGATTGTTGTAGAAACTGCATGATGATTAGGTAAATTGAAACTAATTAATTGGAATATGTCATTGAATATGACGGTTCGATATAAACATTGAATATGTGATTAAATTGGTCGTTGTATATGACAATTTGTTTAAATACATTGTATATGTATATGTGTTTGGGAGGAGATAAGGGGATGTACTCCATTGTTTGGGAGGAGATAGAAAATGTACTCCATTATTTAGGAGGAGATAGGGGATGGACTCCATTGATAACTAAGTTGGCCAGAGTGTCTAGGGTGAAAGTCCCGAAACCTTATATACATCTGAATGATGTTGTTGATTGAAATGTTGATAATAAGAGTTGTACTTTCATTTGAATTGTTTGGATAAATAATGTACCATGTTAAAGAATTGATTTGGATAAAGGAATGGAAATGGATTGAAATACGGTTGTAAATGTTGCCTGGTTATGGAAAGGATGTATGTTGGTTTACATATGTTAAACATTTATCGGATGCTAATGTTTTAGTTATTTCTCATATTTTGTTTAGCATATCTCTACTGGGCATTGGCTCACTCTACTTGGTACACCATTTTCAGGTACAGGTGATATGCCGCCTCCGAGAACATAGCTTGGGAGGTTTAGTGGCCGAAGGCTTCTTTTTTTGTTGTTATCTTTTGTGTTACGTGTAATTCAAGCCAAGGGCTTTATATATAAAAGAGTTAGAACTCTTCTTTTGTGTCACCAAGTATTTTCTTGGGAGGTTGTAGGCCGTTGGGCATCTATTTTGTTGACAAGCATGTAACATTTTTTGTAAAGAGCACTCTGATGTATGGAATATAATACTTCTTCTATGTTTTATGAATCTTATAAATGAATGAATTATGTCTTATTTTGAGGGCGTTACAGAAAAGGTCTTCGCTAAAAGTCAAAAAAAAAAAAAGAGAGTTATAGTGACAAAATTTTTAAATGTCGGTAAAAAAAAAATTTGATGGTAAAAATGTTTACTTTTTAAGACAAAAATTTGTCCCAAAATTATAGTATTCATCATTAAATGCCTAATTTCATCATTCAAAATATAACAATGATAATTTTGATAATTAAAATATTTTCTTCCTAAAAAATAATTTTATCTTTTAATTTTTTACTTTAAAATTTTAATTTGTTATGGTGATTGTTATGTAAAAGCTGGAGAAAGTGACCTGATTTCTGCTGAAAAGTCAATTCTGTAATGGAAGCCTTTGTTTAGAACGTGAGTTAGTTTTTTGATTTTTTAATTTTTTTAGTTTGAGTTAAAAAAATTTATTTGGGATGGACTTTTTGATTTTTTTAATTTTTGTGAGAAAAAAATAAAATGATTATAGTTTAGATGTGACATTTTATTTTATTGACTTTTTAGTCTATTTTATTTTTCTATGACTATTTTAACCCCCAACCCATTATGCCAAACATAGCTTAAATTTTCTAAGATGTATAAAAAACATTTTCTAGAATTAAAAAAAAAAAAATTGCAGAACAACAGGGTCAGGGATGATGCAATTATTATTGGGGCCATTAGCGAATTTTAAACAGATTTTTTTTATTTAAATATTAATTTAAATGACAATTGCTTAATTCATCAAATAATAAAATTTTTGTTTAATTATTTTTATTTTTATTTTTTTACTTTTCAAAGTTCAAAATTATTAATTAAATTTTACAATGAAAGTTTTTAACATTTTTTCAATTGATAATATTTTTAATTTACTTACTAATTAACTTTTTATAATCAAATTTAAATAATAAATGTTGATCCTTTACGTAAAATCAATCAAAGCAACTGTTCAAAAAAAAGAGTAAATTAAAAATACATCCTTGAGATTTGCTTAAAATACGAATTGCCCCTGTAGTTTGAAAAATTACAAATATCTCCCTGTTAGAATTTTTTATTTAACAGAATTAATTAAAAAAGTGAAATTTCTAACCGTTTACCTATACAATAATAAAATTATATGAATTATTAATTGAAATAAAATTTTAACATTATTAAAAACTGTTAATTAATTTGATAATTTATTAATAAAATGACCTATTTGTTATGAAATTAGAAACCTTATGGGACATAATGTAATTTCTAGAATCAGATAGGGTAATTTGTAATTTAAGTAAATTTCAGGAGGTGTGTTTGTAATTTAACCAAAAAAAAAAAAAAATCAATCAAAGCCCATTTTGTCTAGAATATTCTAACACATGTGCATTTCATTTACTCCATCTGTCTCAAAATAGTAGTTTTTTTCGGAGAATTCAATTTTTTTGATACAATAATTATTACACTTAAAAAAAATTAATTCTTCAAAATTATCCTTTGATAGTATATTTTTTAAGAAATATTAATTGTTATAATTGTACTTTTTGTATTATTAACGAATTTAAAAGAATAGCAAAATAAGAAATTTGTATTATTTTAATGCTTGATTTTTTAAAAGAAACTAATATTTTGGGACAATAAAAACAATAAAGCTTGGTAGCGCGAATCCCTTCCCCCCTAATCCCCCGAAAGCCCAAAACGACGTCGTTTTGGGCTTTCGTTTTTTTTTTTTTCTTCCTCCATTGTCGACTCTGCAACAGTTCGGAGGGAGAGGGAGAGGGAGAGAAAGAGAGAAGGAAGAAGAGGGCTGCGACCTCGCCGCCCGCCGTCGGCCCAGCCCCGGTCGTCGCAACCCAGCCCCGTGTCGCTGCCCAGCCCTGCCGTCGCAGCACCACCGCCGTTGCCTCCGGCCCCGCCTCCGCCACCTCCCACTGGTATGGCCCCCTCCAGTCCCTCCTTCCTCCTCCCCCTCCTCCCCCTCCCCCTCTTCCTCCCTCCTCCTTCTTCTCCGTTCTTCGATCTGCAAAAAAAAAAAAAAAAAATTCAAACGACGTCGTTTTCGATTCGGGGGATTAGGGGGGAAGGGATTCGAGCGACGTAGCACGATTGCAATAAAAAATAGAATAAGGGACTAATATTTTGGGATGAAGGGAGTATCTGATTTAATGCAAGTATAAACACCATTTGGTTTAATTTAAAAAAAGAGTTTTAAGTTTAGAATTTTGAGTTGTATTTTAAAAGATAAGTTGTTGAAAAAAGTTTTTAAAATTGAAATTTTGTTTGGTTATGAGTTTTGAAAATAATTTTGAGATGATTTGTAGCTTTTTTTATTTTTATTTTTTGTAGTTAAATAGATGAGTGTGACAAAATTTTTGATTTATTGATATGTAGAATGTGAGAGAGGAGAGAAGAGAGAAAAAAAATGATTGATTTATTTATTAATATATATATATATAGAGAGAGAGAGAGAGTGAAGAAGAGAGAAAAAAAATATTTTTGAAAAGAGGAGAGAGAGAAAAAAATAGGAGAGAGAGAGAAAAAAAAAGTGATTGATTGATGAGTGCTTCTATCAGCACCCCAGTTATTATTTTGGACTCCCCATTTTTTGACCTTTTTTTATTACAATAATAACTTTAAATAAAATTACTAAAGAGAACATCAATCATTTTGGAACATCCCATCTAATAATTAAACTCACACACCAATAAAATAATGAGATAGGATTTATGTCACGCCCTCAAAAAAAATAATATTAAAACCCATCAATTTAGACATGCATTGATATAAAAGATAAATATTCTTCTATTCATCAGAGTAATTCATTACATCAAGTATTACATGTTAACAACAAAAGCAAATGCTCTACGGGCTTACAGCTTTCCAAGTTAACACTTGGTTACAAAAAAAAAAGAAAAGAGTGCTAACTCAAATACACATTAAGCCCTTGGCTTGAAATTACATGTAATACATCAAAAGATAACAAAACAACCAAAAATCTGTCTGCCTCTAGCCTCCCAAGCTATGTCCTTGGAGGTGGCATGCTACCTGTACCTGAAAATGATATCCCATAATGGGTGAGCCACAGCCCAGTAGAAATACACTAAGCCAGCTATGAACAAAGACTAAAAGA
This sequence comes from Camellia japonica, assembly GCA_030407325.1. NCBI lineage: Eukaryota > Viridiplantae > Streptophyta > Magnoliopsida > Ericales > Theaceae > Camellia > Camellia japonica. The sequence goes on along the minus strand of JAPPVO010000024.1, from coordinate 41,464,804 downwards.
TTAGCAGTTGATAGATGGTCATCATAGATATATCCACTTATATCACATTCCAGCTTCATGACATTAAGTCGACGTTACATTTCATTTTCCGTTTCTCTTTCAACTTTGAGTTTGAAAACAAGACTCAACACTTAGCCAAATAACACAATGAGATTTAGACTCATCTTTAAAACACTTTCAAAATTTATGGTGGATACACATTTCAATGCTGTATCAATAACACATAAACCATTTCCACACTTTACGAAAGATACACATTTCGGTACTGTATCAACATAACATAGAATCACTTCTATACTTCACAATTGATAACGATATACATTTTAGTGCTATATCAAATCAACTCGAACACTTCCATAATCAACACTTGATACACAATACATAAAGTTGATGCATTATTCCAACCGCTATATTCGATAGCATACTCATTCGATTAGTTTTAGTTTGTCTAATCATCATGCATTGTCTACAACAATCAAGACTATCCTCCACCGATAGCCCAAAGCAGTTATTTCTAAACAGAAAATAAATGCACCAATGGATAAATTATCAACATTTCAATTAGGTGAGTGATAAATAATCCAACTACACCCTTTAATCCCACACATTCCCAATTCCTACATTCTCAATTCAATTCTTCATTTCTCCAAATTAATTAAACTATGTAATTAGGGCATTCTCCCATAAGTTACATAACAACCCTAAGGTTCCATTTTCTTCCATAATCCATCATCTATCTCCTTTCTCTATGCCAATCATGCATATAGGTTTATTATAAATAAAACCCCATCTTTTGTAAAATTACACAAAGACCCAAACTTTCTCAAAACTACACAACAACCCCCAACATATCAAAAGGCTAAAATTTAAAGACAAAGCTCATAAAGAGGAGTAGGATATCCCTACCTCGAAGTTTGAGCTCAAACGGAGAAGAGACCAAAACCAAAATGCTCAAAACTCCAAACTTTTCGGATCAAAACGACGCCCTCGACGATCAACAACTTTTTTTGTAAAGGCCAAAGGAAAGGGAAGCACTCTAACTAGATCAAACCCTAGAGAAAATGGAGTTTCTAGAGAGAGGAGCTCTCAAAAATGGCTTTTTAGAAAGTAAGAGAGAGAGTGTGAATGTAAAAAGTGATTTTAAAAAGCCTAACTGACTTCTGATAGACAACATGCCCGCTCGAGCAGAAAACACAACGCTCGAGCGTCAGGAACAAAAAACTTGGTACGCTTGAGCACAAGAAGGACCGCTCGAGTGCCAAGACACAAAGGCAAAACACATCCACTCGAGCGTGAAAAACCAGTCCGCTCGAGCGCGACTTTCCCCCTCCCAGAACTTTACACCAAAGATGCACTGTCTGCTCGAGCGCCAACAAGCCCGCTCGAGCGCGACCCGCTCGAGCGTAGGAAACCCGCTCGAGCGTAGAAATCACACCTGCAGAAGTTTTGCAGGGCACAAAAATACTGGGAGTGTGCAATCTCCGCTCGAGCGCTCCAAGACCCGCTCGAGCGGAAAGACCAAAAACCCGAGAACAAGATTTTAGACCAAGGCTCAACCCACCTGCTCGAAACATGCCCAACACATCCTAAAACTCAATCAAATGAAATTAAAAGATGACAACTAGATATACAACTACTAACTCCACAGAACCAAAGTCCGGATACAACAAATAAAAAAAGGGAAACCGGGATCGTTATAACCTCCCCCCCTTAAAGAATTTCGTCCCCGAAATTAAACGCAAGTTTTCAAAAGCAAGTTTTCTCCATTCCCAACAATATTACAACATCATATTAAACAATCCGACCTATTACTGGTCAATCTCAACTCTTTTCAAGAGGCAATTCACAACACATAAACAGCCTGCATTATCAACATGCACTCATTTCCAATTTCAACAATTTCATATCATAACTAATGTTCACGATACATTTCCAATTCTACAATACTCAACATATGCAATGTTATTTCAAACTTCCATTTTGAGGCAAGTTCTAAAACACTTCCATTAAACCAAAACATAAACCATGTTTTACAACCTAAGATATATTCAATACTCTTAAGGTTCAATAATACAACAAAATATAATACATGCTCAAACATCCACAAACAGATCCGGATATTTCTCTCGGACCTCCAACTCACGTTTCCAAGTGGCTTCTTCTACTCCGTGATGTTTCCACAAAACCTTCACTAGGGGAATGGTCTTGCCTCGCAAGACTTGCTCCCGGCTATCTAAGACCCGAACCGGTCTCTCCTCATACGAGGCATCCTCATCAACCTCTAAGTCAGTCCAATCCAATACATGTGATGGATCCGGCTCATATTTCCGGAGCATACTCACATGAAACACGTCATGAACTCCGGACAACTGCGGCGGCAAAGCTAAACGATAGGCAACCTCGCCAATCCTCTCAAGGATCTCAAAAGGACCAATAAACCGAGGGGATAACTTCTCACTCTTCCCAAACCTCATCAATCCCCGCCTAGGTGATATCTTTAGAAAGACATGATCACCCACCTCGAATACCAAGGGTCGCCTCCTACGGTCGGCATAAGATTTCTGACGACTCTGGGCTGTAACAAGCCTCCTACGGATAAGCTCAACTTTCTCCGTCGTCTCTCTCACTAACTCCGGGCCCAACAACGGTGCATCACCCACCTCGGCCCAACAAACTGGAGACCTACACGGTCGGCCATACAAGGCCTCAAACGGTGCCATACCGATGCTAGACTGGAAACTGTTGTTGTAGGCAAATTCCACCAAGGGCAAGTGCCTCTCCCACGTCCCACTAAAATCAAGGACACAACCTCAAAGCATATCCTCAAGGATCTGAATAGTACGCTCGGACTGCCCATTAGTCTGAGGATGATAAGCTGTACTAAAGGTCAACCTAGTACCCAAGGCACTCTGCAAACTCTGCCACAACTTGGCAGTAAAACGAGGATCCCTATCTGAGACGATCGTCACCGGGACCCCGTGCAATCTCACTATGTCCCGAATATACAAGTCGGCAAGATGATCTATCGAATCTCTTACGCGCATAGGGATGAAGTACGCCGACTTAGTCAACCGGTCTACAACCACCCAAATGGCATCACTACCCCGCTGAGTCCTCAGAAGACCTACAATGAAGTCCATAGTGACATGCTCCCACTTCCACTCCGCAATAGGCAAGGGTTGCAACAAACCCGCTGGCCTTTGATGCTCGGCCTTCACTTGCTGACAAGTAAGGCACTTAGAAACGAAAACCGCCACATCTCTCTTCATTCCCCGCCACCAGAACTGGCGACCCAAATCACATACATCTTGGTGCCTCCCGGATGCACCGCAAGGCGTGAATGGTGAAACTCTCGGAGTACCTCCTCTCGGCAAGGCTCCGGCACAAACAAATGATCTCGGTATCTCACACTCAGGTCGGGATACACCGTCAAACCCTTCTCAACCTTCCCACTGGAGATCTTCTCTCGGAGGGATTCTACCTCAAGGTCACCTCTCTGTGCCTCTAACACTCTAGTCACAAGTGTAGGCTGTGCAACAACAGAAAACAAGGCCGCAGCCTCAACGGATTCGCCTAGAAGCAAATCAAACTCGCCAAGCGCCCCCAACATCTCCCATTCCCTGATGGCTATACAAGCTACATCACTAATGGATTTTCTACTAAGTGCATCGGCCACAACATTGGCCTTTCCCGGGTGATAGTGCAACTCAAAATCGTAGTCCTCAATGAACTCCATCCACCTTCTCTGCCTCAAGTTCAAGTCCTTCTGTGTAAACAGATACTTTAAACTCTTGTGATCCGAGAACACCTCGAATCTCTCACCATAAAGGTAGTGCCTCCAGATTTTCAAGGCAAAGATCACTGCTGCTAACTCTAGGTCATGTGTAGAGTAATTCTTTTCGTGAATTTTCAATTGACGCGAGCCATAGGCAACCACTTTCCCCTCTTGCATCAACACACAACCCAAACTCTCTCGTGAGGCATCACAATAAACCGCATAACCCAACCCTCTCTCCGGAATAATCAAGACCGGAGCAGTGGTCAATCTAACTTTCAGCTCTTGGAATGACTTTTCACAAGTCTCACTCCATACGAATTTGACTCCCTTCCGAGTCAGTCTAGTCAACGGTGAAGCTAACTTGGAGAAATCCTTCACAAACCGGCGGTAATACCCAGCTAATCCCAGAAAACTGCGGATCTCAAACACACTCTTAGGCTGTGCCCAATCTTGCACTACCTCTATCTTGGATGTATCAACAGACATCCCTTCCCCGGATACTACATGGCCTAAGAACTTGACTTCTCCTAGCCAGAACTCACACTTCCCAAACTTGGCATACAGCCTATGGGCTCTAAGCAACTCAACCACCACTCTCAAGTGTTCCTCGTGCTCCTCCTCCGAAGGCGAATAGATAAGAATGTCGTCCACGAAAACGACTACAAAACGATCTAAGAATTCCCGGAATATCCGATTCATCAAATCCATAAAAACTGCCGGTGCATTAGTGAGCCCAAATGGCATCACCAGAAACTCATAATGGCCATACCACGTACGGAATGCCGTCTTCGGAACATCCTCCTCCCTGACCCTCAACTGGTGGTAACCCGATCTCAAGTCTATCTTGGAGAAAAGACGGGAACCCTTTAATTGGTCAAACAAATCATCTATATGGGGCATAGGGTACTTATTCTTGACAGTAGCCCGATTCAACTTCCGGTAATCGATACAAAGTCTCAAGGCATCATCTTTCTTTTTAGCAAAGAGGGTCGGTGCTCCCCACGGCGAAACACTAGAGCGAACAAAGCCCTTATCCAGCAACTCCTGGAGCTGAACCTTCAACTCACTCAGCTCGGCTGGGGAAAAACGGTAAGGTGCCATAGAAATTGGCGCCGTACCAGGCACTAAATCAATGGAGAACTCGATCTCACGGTGAGATGGCAAACCAACGAGATCCTCGGGAAAAACGTCCGAATACTTACAAACCACCCTCGGCAATTTAATCTGGGTTTCGTCACACTCACCACTCAGAAAGCTAGCAAGTAGACCACTAAGCTCACTCCGCCCTCGTGGATCATACACCGGTGGTAACACACTACCAACCCGATCTCCCAAGAAATGAAAACACTCCCCACTCAAGGTACACACTGTGACCCTCTGGCGGTAGCAATCGATAACAGCCCGGTATGACGATAGGCAGTCCATACCCAAAATAACATCAAAGCCTTTCATGGGCATAACTACAAAAGGGAACGGAAGCTGATGATCGGCGACCTCTATATCACAACCTCTACACCCGTGCTTCAAAATCAATTCACCTCCAAGAGGTGATACAACACATATAGGAGATGCTAATTGTGCCAACTCCAATTCCAAAACAGATGCAAATGCAGCAGATACAAAAGAATGAGACGCACCCGTATCAATCAATACACTAGCAATCGAGTTGCAAAACAGAAAGGTACCTCTCACAACTGATGGAACCAGTACCAAGTCCTGCGCGGTAACAACATACACGCGCCCAGTAGGCCCCTGATCCATCTGCTCACCCCTCGGAGCATACGACTGCTATACAGACTGGGACGATGAAGCCCCCTGGTTGGCCCTCGAGGCCTGCACTGACTGAGCTGGCTGAAAACTCTGCCTCTGCCCAGATGCACCAGATGTGCCACCCAACTGCGGGCAAAACCTCTTCAGGTGCCCCGCCTGACCACACTGATAACAAGACAGTGGCTGACCCCTGCCCTGACTCTGGCTCTGCGATCTAGCTGAAGATGAAGCAGCTCTCTGACCTCCTCCCCTCTGTGGGCAAACCGAAGCCTTGTGGCCCAGCTGACCACACTTGTAACAGGTGAAGTCTCCCTGATTGCCTCTCCCCGAGCCTGCACTCGGCACAGGAAAGGTCGATCTAGCAACACCACCCTGAGACTGCTGAGGGTTAGCACCCCTCTGTCTCCTGCCATCACCCTGACCATCCTGGCTCCTCTTGGAGCCCCTCTGTCCCTCCTCCTCCTGGATCATGATCTCCATATGGGCCGTCGCATCAACCAAGCGCCCATAGTCTCGGATCATAGAACCACCAACTCTCATCCGCGCCTCAACCTCTTCTCGAACTCGATACAGCGGCATTCCTCGGATGCCACAAGTTCAGGTGCGAACCTGGACAAACTAGTAAAAGCAGCCTCATACTCGGCCACTGAAGAACTCAATTGTAAAAGCTGGCAGAACTGATCTCTCAGCTTCTCTCTAACTGCTGAAGATAAGAACTTCTCCTGGAAAGCACCCACAAAAGCCTCCCAAGTGCCATCCAAACGACCCTTCACGACTTTCCACCACTGACCCGCATCCCCCTTCAGCTGGAAAGATGCCAAGGTCACTTTCAATGCTCTGTCCTCGATGCCAAGCATCTCGAACGTCTTACTCATCTGCTCCAACCACTCATCCGCCTTAAGTGGCTCTTTTGGATCTCCAACAAACTCATCCGGATTAGACCGGAAGAACTCCCTCTTCAAGAAGGAAGGCCCTGCCTCAGCGACCTGGGCCTGCACTGGAGCCTGAACTGGATTCTCAGCTCTCAGAATACCCATAGACTCCCTCAAAGCATCGGCTATCCCTCGGGCTAAAGCGCCCATAGCCTCCTGACCTGCTGGCTCGGCCACATTGGCCTGGCCAACCCCCTCCTGCTGCGCCGGAATGTCATCCGGTAAAGGCATCTCCTGCCTCCTAGGCCTACCTCGCCTACCACCTCGTCCTCGTCCTGACATCCTAATAAAGGTAACAGAGAACGTTAGCACATTCACAAATGTGCCGAAGCTATAACACTCACGTCCTAATGCATGGACAACTGTAATTCACTCCACGTAAGCACATAAACACATAAGCACTTACGAATTTCATTTCCGGATAATGATAGTCCCGAGGCGTTACCAGAGTTCCGGTTAGAAACAGCATTGATCAAGTGCTTTTCCAACAAGACTCACAGAAACCCAAGGATCCAATCAACATCCTAGAAATCAAATCCCATACCCAAGTAGTCACATAAGCATGTTATCACATAAACACATAGCATATGACACTACATCTAAGTCTCTATCAAGCGAGACAAACCCATTGTGATACTAATCACTTCCCACGTACCCAAAGTATTCGAACCCGGTACGCTCAGATACCAAGTTGTCACGCCCTCAAAAAAAATAACATTAAAACCCATCAATTTAGACATGCATTGATATAAAAGATAAATATTCTTCTATTCATCAGAGTAATTCATTACATCAAGTATTACATGTTAACAACAAAAGCAAATGCCCTACGGGCTTATAGCTTTCCAAGTTAACACTTGGTTACAAAAAAAAAGAGAGTGCTAACTCAAATACACATTAAGCCCTTGGCTTGAAATTACATGTAATACATCAAAAGATAACAAAACAAACAAAAATTTGTCTGCCTCTAGCCTCCCAAGCTATGTCCTTGGAGGTGGCATGCTACCTGTACCTGAAAATGATATCCCATAAAGGGTGAGCCACAGCCCAGTAGAAATACACTAAACCAGCTATGAACAAAGACTAAAAGATTAGCAGTTGATAGATGGTCATCACAGATATATCCACTTATATCACATTCCGGCTTCATGACATTAAGTCGACGTTACATTTCATTTTCCGTTTCTCTTTCAACTTTGAGTTTGAAAACAAGACTCAACACTTAGCCAAATAACACAATGAGATTTAGACTCATCTTTAAAACACTTTCAAAATTCATGGTGGATACACATTTCAATGCTGTATCAATAACACATAAACCATTTCTACACTTTACGAAAGATACACATTTCGGTGCTGTATCAACATAACATAGAATCACTTCTATACTTCACAATTGATAACGATATACATTTTAGTGCTATATCAAATCAATTCGAACACTTCCATAATCAACACTTGATACACATTGTGGTGCTGTATCAATGTCACACATAATCCGATTTAGAGGTCCATCCCCTATCTTCCCCTAAACCGTGGAGTACATCCCCTATCTCCTCCCACACAACGCATGTATATAAACATAGATCATATACAATCAATCAATACATAAAGTTGATGTATTATTCCAACTGCTATATTCGATAGCATACTCATTCGATTAGTTTTAGTTTGCCTAATCATCATGCATTGTCTACAATAATCAAGACTATCCTCCACCGATAGCCCAAAGCAGTTATTTCTAAACAGAAAATAAATGCACCAATGGATAAATTATCAACATTTCAATTAGGTGAGTAATAAATAATCCAACTACACCCTTTAATCCCACACATTCCCAATTCCTACATTCTCAATTCAATTCTTCATTTCTCCAAATTAATTAAACTATGTAATTAGGGCATTCTCCCATAAGTTACATAACAACCCTAAGGTTCCATTTTCTTCCATAATCCATCATCTATCTCATTTCTCTATGCCAATCATGCATATAGGTTTATTATTAATAAAACCCCATCTTTTGTAAAATTACACAAAGACCCAAACTTTCTCAAAACTACACAACAACCCCCAACATATCAAAAGGCTAAAATTTAAAGACAAAGCTCATAAAGAGGAGTAGGATATCCCTATCTCGAAGTTTGAGCTCAAACAGAGAAGAGACCAAAACCAAAATGCTCAAAACTCCAAACTTTTCGGATCAAAACGACGCCCTCGACGATCAACAACTTTTTTTGTAAAGGCCAAAGGAAAGAGAAGCACTCTAACTAGATCAAACCCTAGAGAGAAGGGAGTTTCTAGAGAGAGGAGCTCTCAAAAATGACTTTTTAGAAAGTAAGAGAGAGAGTGTGAATGTAAAAAGTGATTTTGAAAAGCCTAACTGACTTCTGATATACGACATGCCCGCTCGAGCGGAAAACACAACGCTCGAGCGTCAGGAACAAAAAACTTGGTACGCTCGAGCGCAAGAAGGACCGCTCGAGCGCCAAGACACAAAGGAAAAACACATCCGCTCGAGCGTAAAAAACCAGTCCGCTCGAGCGCGATTTTCCCCCTTCCAGAACTTTACACCAAAGATGCATTGTCCGCTCGAGCGGCAACAAGCCCGCTCGAGCGCGACCCGCTCGAGCGTAGGAAACCCGCTCGAGCGTAGAAATCACACCTGTAGAAGTTTTGCAGGGCACAAAAATACTGGGAGTGTGCAATCTCCACTCGAGCGCTCCAAGACCCGCTCGAGCGGAAAGACCAAAAACCCGAGAACAAGATTTTAGACCAAGGCTCAACCCACCTGCTCGAAACATGCCCAACACATCGTAAACTCAATCAAATGAAATTAAAGGATGACAACTAAATATACAACTACTAACTCCACGGAACCAAAGTCCGGATACAACAAATAAAGAAAAGGAAACCGGGATCGCTATAATTTATGAGAGCATTCACTGCCATCACCACCTATCCATCTTCCCAAATCCCACCCTCAAAACCTTGAGAACCTTCCTGTGGCGATTCGGTAGCAATGGTGGCAACCATTCGATTACACACACCTTTTCAGCAATGGCAATGAGTATATTTTTTTGGACAATCACAATTTCATGAGACGAGAGAAGTATAGTAATGTAAGTTTAGAAAAGGTTCGTAACTTTGATGGTGTTCTTAGATTAGAAAAGATTGGCTTTGTAAGGGTAAGTTTCTTGAAAAACAAGACAAAAATGGTGTTCGTATTTTTTTTGATACAGAACTCCCGAACATATGACCAAAATTCAGGAATACAAACCCGAACATTGGTTATTTGTTTGGGAACACAAGTCCGAACATGGAATTCGATACACTTTGAAGGATTAAAATTGTTTGCATTTGCAAGAATTTTTGTTTTATCAAGTTTGGGAATACAGGCCCAAACATTAGTTATTTGTTCGGGAATATAGACCTGAACATAGCTTATTTATTCGGGTCTAAATTCCTGAATAAATGACTAATGTTTGGGCCTGTATTCCCGAATTTGATAAAACGAAAATTCTTGCAAATGCGAACAATTTTAATCCTTCAAAGTGTATGAAATTTCCATATTTGGACTTGTGTTCTCGAACAAATAACCAATGTTCGGGTTTGTATTCTTGAATTTTGGTCATATCTCCGGGAGTTCTGCACCCAAAAAAATACGAACACCATTTTTGTCTTGTTTTTCAAGAAACTTACTCTTACAAAGCCAACCTCCTCTGATCTAAGAACACCATCAAAGTTACGAACCTTCTTTAAACTTACATTACTGTATTTCTCTCATCTCGTGAAATTGTGATTGTCGAAAAAAATATACTCATTGCCATTGTTGAAAAGGTGTGTGTAATCGAATGGTTGCCACCATTGTTACCGAATCGCCACAGGAAGGTTCTCAATGTTTTAAGTGTGGGATTTGGGAAGATGGATGGGTGGTGATGGAAGTGGATGCTCTCATAAATCCTATCTCATTATTTTATTGTGTGTGTGGGTTTAATTATGAGATGGGATGTTCCAAAATGATTGATGTTCTCATCAGTAATTTTATTTAAGGTTATTATTGTAATAAAAAAAAGGTCAAAAAATGGGGAGTTCAAAATAATAACTGGAGTGCTAATAGGGGCACTCATCAATCAATCAATTTTATCTCCCCCTCTCCTCTCTCATTCTTTCACATTCTACGTATCAATTAATCAAATTTTCTTTCACATCCATCTATTCAACTATACAAAAAATTACAAATCATCCAAAATTATTTTCAAAATATACAGCCAAAAAGTTTTTTAAATTTTGTAAACTTTTTTCAAAATTGATTTTCAAAACTAAACCAAACGGATTTGATTTTTGAAATTGATGAGACCATACTTGCTCAAATCATAATTATTAAAAAAGATAGGCAAATTACAATTGTAGTCCCTGTATTTTATTCTTTGTGTTATTTTGGTTCTGACATTTTTAATTGGCTCAATTTTAATACTTGATTTTAGATTTTGTATCTAGTTGGTCCAATTGATAATATCATTAGTATTTTTTAAGAAAAATTATTACTAAATTAGTTGAGGTTAATTCACTAAGTTGAGTGAGTTTATAATTTTACCTTTAACAATATGACACGACACTTTTTTGTGTATTTTTCACAAAGAATTGGTAAGAATTGCAATCAATTGAATCAAATTAAAACAAAATTATAAATTCATGATCAAAATCGAGATAAATGAAATTACATGGACTAAAATGACAAAATAACCAAAGTATAGGGATTATCGTCGTAATTTATCTAAAAAAAAAAAAAAAGTGAAGCCTTCTATGTTTTTTTTTATTTTTAGGTACCATTTGGTTTAGTTTTTAAATTAACATTTGGATCGATCCACCAAAACATTACCAAAATAAAAAATAAGACCACACAGAAAGAATCTCTCTACTAATAGAACTTAACAGATCAATAGAAAAAATTTGGGACTAATTGGAGTACTTGTTTGTGAAATGGGATTTATTGGTAAATATCCCTATAATTATTCTATTTGGTTTTGAAAATTTAAAAAACTGTTTTCGAGTTTTTAATTTATATTTTTTGATTTTTGGTGAATTTTTTTAATTTTATTCGAAAAGAAAAAAGCTATATTTCTGTTCATTCCAAGGGTCGGGCCATCTCTCACTGGTGGTTTCAAAATTTTACATAAGGCCCATATTTTGTGGGAATTATTAATGGGGAAATTATATAGCGATCCCAGTTTTCCCTCCATTGGTTGTTGTATTCCGGAATAGGTTCCGTGGATGTCTGTCGTTGTATATGTTGCATTTCCATCCTTTAATTCCTTGTATTCGAGTTTTAGGATGTTTTGGGCAGGTTTGTTACAGGTTGGGTGTTATAACGATCCCGGTTTTCCTTCCCGATTGATTATTGTAACCCAAACTTGGTTCCGTGGGTGTTGGTTGTTGTTGTATCTTGTTTCCGTCCTTCGATACTTTGTAAATGAGTTTTAGGATGTGTTGGGTAGGTCTGTAACAGGTTGGGTGAGTTTTTAGACCAAGTGTTGCTGCCCAGAATTTTGGTTCTTCGCTCGAGCGAGGCTTTTGTCGCTCGAGCGAGCCCCTTGCTTTAGATCCTTCGATCGAGCCAGGGTTCCTTTGCTCGAGTGAGAGTTGGGTGTTATGTCTGGTGGCTCGAGCGAGAAGTCCTTCGCTCGAGCTTGCGTCTGCATCTGGGTTTAGACCTGAGAGTTGCAATCCTTGGCTCGAGCGAGCGAGGACTATGTTTTGGAGTTCTTCGCTCGAGCAAGTTTTTCTTCGCTCGAGCGTGCTTCTGGTTGCAGACCTGAAGCTTTGCATTGTTGGCTCGAGCGAGGTTTTCTTTGTGTCTGGTCGCTCGAGCGACCAATCCTTCGCTCGAGCGTGCCTGTGTTATATCAGTAGTCAGCAGCGGGATTACACTTCACTTTTTCATCCCTTTTGATTTCAAAACCCTAGATTCAGCTCCCTCTCTCTCTACGCTTACCTTCTCTCTAGGGATTGATCTACTTCTAGTGTGTTTCTAGCCTAGTCCCTTTGTAAGAAAGGTTGTGCTCAGGGTGGGCTTCACTTTGATCCGAAAAATCTCGCTTTGGAGCATCTTTGGTTTTTCTCCTCATCTCCTTTGAGCTCCTAACTTTGAGGTAGGGATATCCTACTCCTTCTTATGAGTTTTGACATAAATATTGTGTATTTTGAGTAGATGGTGTTGTTGGGTAATTTTGGGAAAAGTTAGGGTTTGGTTAGTAATTTATAAAAGAGGGGTTTTGTGTTTAAAAACTCCATGTGTATTGAGTTTGAGAATTAAATTGGTGGAATTTGGTCTTAGGATCAATATTTGAGAAAAAAGGAAAATGCCCTAATTTTTGTAATAAATTAATTTGTATAATTAATTTGGGAAAATGTGGAAATATGAAATTGAGTTGATATCCATGAAATTGGGAAACTATGAGATTGAAAGGTGTAGTTGGATAAATTAATCACTCACCTATGAAAATGTCGATATTTTATTTGTTGATAAATTTACTATCTGTTTAGAGATAACTGCTTTGGGCTATCGGTGGAGGATAGTCTTGATTGTTGTAGACATGTATGTTGATTAGGGAAAACTGAAACTAATCGAACGTGTTATGTCATTGAATGGGACGGTTGGAATAATACAGCAAATATGTGTATTGATTGATCATTGTATGAGATAAAGTGCTTACATACATTATATATGTATATTTGTTTGGGAGGAGATAGGGGATGTACTCCAGTGTGTGCGAGGAGATAGGGGATGTACTCCACACACATATGTGTTCATATACTTTAACACATTGTTTATATATATTTGTTTGGGAGGAGATAGGGAATGTACTCCATATGTGTTTACATACTTTAACACATTGTTTATATATATTTGTTTGGGAGGAGATAGGGGATGTACTCCATATGTGTTCATATACTTTAACACATTATTTATGTACTTCACACGTGTGTTCATATACTTTAACACATTGTTTGTGCATCTATGTTTGGGAGAAGATAGGGGATGTACTCCATAGGTGGTTATATGTTTAAATACATTGTATATGTATTATTATTTGGGAGGAGTTGGGGAATGTACTCCATAGATAATTAAGTCGGCCGAGGCGTCCGGGGTGAAAGTCCCGAGACCTTATAAAATGAAGTATTAGTTGAAGATGTAGTCTTATTTTGAGTCATGGGTAACGGAAGAGTTAACAAGTCGAGTAGTGGTCTCACTTAAAGTGTTTGGTTAGATATTGAACCATAATTAGGAACTGATCTGGACAAATAAGAGAAGTGGATGGTAGCATGGATGTAATTGTTGTCGGGCTATGAGAAGGGTGTGATAATGTTTATACGTGTCGATCATTTGTTGTGTGATAATGTTTTAGTTATTTCTCATATTGGGTTTAGTATATTTCTACTGGGCTTTGGCTCACCCTACTTGGGACACCATTTTCAGGTACAAGAGACGTGCCAAGTTCAAGATCTTTACTTGGGAGGTCTTCGGAGTTGAAGACTCTGCTTTGTTATTTATTTTGTTGATTATATGTAAATGCAAGCCGAGGACTTTACTTGTAAAAGAGTTAGAACTCTTCTTTTGATTGACCAAGTAACAACTTGGAAAGATGTAAGCCTGCAGGGCATTCTATTATTCTTGTAAACATTCGTAATTAATATGAAATACACTTTTGTAATATTAACTCTGATGTTTGTATAGAAATGTAAACTATCTATCATGTTTATGGAAAGATTGGATGTCGGAGTTATGTATTATTTTGAGGGCGTTACAACTTGGTATCAGAGCGTACCGGGTTCGAATACTTTGGGTACGCGGGAAGTGGTTAGTACCACAATGGGTTTGTCTCGCTTGTTAGAGACTTATGCATGATGTTATGTGTTTATTTGATAACATGTTTATGTGACTATATGGATATGGGGTTTAGTTTCTAGGATGTTGATTGGATCTTTGGGTTTCTGGGAGTCCTGTTGGAAAAGCACTTGATCAATGTTGTTTCTAACCGGAACTCTAGCAACACCTCGGGACTGTCATTATCCGGAAATGAAATTCGTAAGTGCTTATGTGATTATGTGCTTACGTGGAATGAATTACAGTTGTCCAATGCTTTAGGACGCGAGTGAAATAGCTTCAGTACATTTGAAAATGTACTAATACCTTTGTTACTTTTACTAGGATGCCTAGATGAAGAAGTTTTGATTTCCCTCCTTCCACACAGGAAGAGTTGCAGAAACAGTTTGTGGAGTTACGCCAAGGTACTACACCTTTGGTACAGTTTGAAGCATGGTTTGCTAACCTGTCGAGGTTTGCCCCAGAATTGGTGGAGACGGAGGAATTGCGTTGTTCAGAGTTTGAGAGTAAGCTGTGTGACGACATCCGAGAAAGGATTGCTGGGTCTTGGCATAGGAGCTATAGTGTGCTCGTTAAGGCGGCAGCTCATGTAGAGGCAGCGGTGCTAACTATGGGACAAAATGGGGAAGAGTCCATGGTTGTGAGTGTTGGTCAGGTTAGGGAGAAGGCCATCTCGGTAACTCCTACGGTTTATAGGTACTCTAGGCCCAGTAAGAGGTGGAGGCGAAAGTATGCTGCGTCCCAGGCTAAGTCCTTTTCTTCGCCAGGGGTTTCGGACCCTTTTGTTGGGAGGTCCAGAGAGGTTCAGGTCTCAGGCCAGTCTCAGAGTAGGGGGTCTTCTGGTTGTTTCAGATGTGGTCTGCTGGGCCACAAGTCTTCGGTTTGCCCACAAAGGAAGAGGGCAGGGTTGGTAGTTCAACCAGTAGTTGCATCACAAGAATCATCTAGCCAACCAAGTTTTGGATCGACCAAATGTTCATTGGGGAAGCAGTCGTTGGGGTCCCCATCAGTTCAGACTTTGAACCAGTCTCGCGCTTGGGAGCCGCTTACTTATTGGGTGTGTAATCAACCAGGTCATATCAAACGTTTCTGTACCCAGCCAGGGGCTTCTTTGGGAGTCTTACAACCTAGTCAGGTTCAATTTTATTCGACGGGGTAGAGGCAATACTGTTATGAGAAACAAACAGGCCAGATTTCGAGGGCCTCGGGAGAGTCGAGTTCCCAAGCCCCATTTGGGGAAGTGTGCAGTTGTTCCAGGTGTGGCCAGTTTGGGCATACCGATAGTTCTTGTCCGTGGCTTGTAAGCTCGTAGTATATCTTGGGTTTGGAGATGACCAACTTTGGCGGTCCAGCGAGGGACGGTAGTGGTGGTAATACCGATGGGATGGTTTTGTTTTGACTAATCCATTTTGTAATCGGTGAATTATCGTTTTGTAATCATTGGGTTCTGTTGTGTAACCAATGTATTTTGGGAATGTTGGAACATCAAGGTTGTTTGTTTATATATATATATATATATATATATCTGTGCCTGTGCTTATTTATTTTCATGAGACGGACAGATTAGAGCATGTAATGGCTCTAAAGTTTTATTAATGTGATAAGTTGTGCAACCGTGAAATTTTTGAGTTAATGCATTTGTATGCGTGTGATTTGGCTTAGAGAAGCGAGGACTGGTGAGCCATGTTTTCAAATCTGGAAGAATTATTAAGGGATGCGTATCTTAGTCAGGACCACTATGGGGTGAGAATAGTTATACTTGCCGGAAGTACGGAATCTCATATTTGTTATCTATTTGATCTTATGTGCGTGGTAGAGATTTTGGTCTACTGCCGTGAGAACTCCTCGAGAGGATGTAAAGTGTGCAATTAATACTAGGTGTTGTATATTTAACATGATGTTTTACGGAGGCATAGCGCATAATTCCGTTAGGAATAGACTTTTATCTTCATGCTAGGTAACATTGCCAAATTGGCATATGTACTGATTGGTTGTTTTAATTGAGGGAGTGTTAGTCCCTATATAAGATTGTGGTTGTTGGCATCGGGGAGTGGTGTGTTGTGAGGAGTTGGTGTTATATATTGGGCAGTGGTATAATGGGTGTTTCCTTAAGTTTCCAGACTCTTTTGTAATGGTAAAATGCGATAGGTTTGTACCTTAATACCGGGTAGGCTAGGAGATGCTATCGGTAAGATTGGTTGGGCGTATAACCCGTGGTTTGGGTGTGACCTGTGAGTAGAGTCACAGTAGTATGGTGTTTGCGGAGGAAGGTTTGGGATGATAGCGAGGAGGATGAGGACCTTTACTCTTCAAGAGAGCTAGGATAGTGAGTCTTTGAAAGCCTTGTCGGCGACATGTAACTGTGTCAGGGTCTGGTTCAAGGTGGTTGTCCAGCAGTAGCAATGGCTAATGGTTTGGCACGGAGGCTTAGTGTCTTGATGGTACTCTCGGGACGAGTGACAGGTAAGGTGTGGAATAAAGAGTGGACCCTATAGGTCATTGAGGGATGAAGGTACTGAGTTCGCTTGTGTTCGGTACAAACAAATACGTAGCAGTGATAAGTGTCGTGGGGTGGTGAACCCTTGTCAGCTAATTCAGTACGAGGGAATGGGTATGCAAATCTTGTTATTATGAGTTCAGTCAAGATGGCGAGTGAAATCTCTGAATGAGGGATTCAATATGGATGTAAGATAGCTTGCATTAAATAAGGAGGTTTTGCTTAGTACGGTGCGTGTCAGTGTGTGGTTCGTATGTTGTTATTAAGGGGATCGATCCTAGGGAAAATCCTCGGAGAATGCCTTGGTAAGGCAATAGTGTGATTACTGATTAAATCGAGTGGTTTGATGTTTGGTAAAGCTAGGTCACTTTGATATAAGTGTCTGTCGTCCAGTTTGGATAGCGGTAACACTAGTGAGGTAGCAAAATTGTGTAAAGTGATTGAGGCACTCTGTTAAAGTTGTTTCAACTTGTTCGGTCCTTGTTTGTGTGGTGTAAGACACGGGGGTGTGCAATATTATCCTTTGTGTTGTTGCGTTGTTGGGAATTTCAAATTTTCAGGGGTCCCTATCATGAGAGTTTTGTTTTTGAGTGTTGCGTCATCACCGTAAGTATGACGGGTTTTGTGGGATGGTTATGTTGTGATTCACGGGAGGGACATTGGGTACTCTTCATAAACTAAAATGATTTCGAATCGAAACGTGAATTTGCGATCCTTATTTTCGGGAAAATAATCTGAGAAAAATCTTTTCGGCAGTGGCCAGTTGTAAATGACGTGTTTAAGGGGGTGACAGTATAAGTCTAAATATTTTTGGGAGGAACTGAGTGCTTTGAAACACAGGAAGTAAATAAAACGACTTCTTTAACCTGAATGGAATATCTTTTGAGAAGTTAGATTTAACCTAGCCTGAGTTGCTGGTTACATATTGTGTGTCTTCGGCAAGACCTCGAAATTTTGGGGTAATAACGTGCCATAATATTGTTCTTTACCCGTGCTTCGTCTTGCGTTCATGTTTTGTGAAAGTTGACCGAAAGCCTTGTGTACGAATATTTTCGTGTTTCCTATGTTGGGGTATTAAGTACTAAATACTGGTTTGGGTATTGTCGGTAGTCGAGACGTGGTGGATGTCTCAGAACACTGTAATGGTTGGGCGTGTCATACTGCTATTATTGTTATCGAGTCTTGTGAAGCAGGACTTTTCCATTAGTTAAGATGTTGTGAAAACATAACGGGGTTGAGGAAGCCACTTGGGAAGGTGAATTAGAGGTCCAAGAGAAGTATCCGGATCTATTGGTAGGTAATTGAGTGGATGTTGAATATTTTGTTGTATTGATAAACTTTAAGAACATTGAATATGTCTTCAGTTATAAAACATTGTGCATGTTTCGGTTTATGGTAGTATTATGTCATATGCCTTGAAATGGAAGTTTCATTTAACATTGTATATGTTGGATGTGTTGTAGTAAGAGAAATCTATCATGAACATTGAATATGATATGCAATTGTGAAATATGTATGTAGAAACTTGTTGAATTTCAATGAAATGCTTGTTGTAGCAAACTGTGAGAAATGCCTCTTGAATAGAGATGGGATGACCGGTTATGGGTCAGGTTGTGGAATATTGGTTGGTAATGTTATTGAGAATTGAGAAAAACTTGTTTTTGAAACTTGTATCTAATTTCGGGGAAGAAATTCTTTAAGGGGGGGGGGAGGTTATAGCGATCCCGGTTTTCCCTCCGATTGATTATTGTAACCCGAACTTGGTTCTGTGGGTGTTGGTTGTTGTTGTATCTTGTTTCCGTCCTTCGATTCTTTGTATATAAGTTTTAGGATATGTTGGGCAGGTCTATAACAGGTTGGGTGAGTTTTTAGACCAAGTGTTGCTGCCCAGAATTTTGGTTCTTCGCTCGAGCGAGGCTTTTGTCGCTCGAGCGAGCCCCTTGTTTTAGATCATTCGCTTGAGCCAAGGTTCCTTTGCTCGAGCGAGAGTTGGGTGTTGTGTCTGGTGGCTCGAGCGAGAAGTCCTTCGCTCGAGTGTGCGTCTGCGTCTGGGTTTAGACCTAAGAGTTGCAATCCTTGGCTCGAGCGAGCTTTTCTTCGATCGAGCGAGCGAGGACTATGTTTTGGAGTTCTTCGCTCGAGCGTGCTTTTGGTTGCAGACCTGAAGCTTTGCATTGTTGGCTCAAGCGAGACTTTCTTCGCTCGAGCAAGGTTTTCTTTGTGTCTGGTCGCTCGAGCGACCAATCCTTCGCTCGAGCGTGCCTGTGTTATATCAGTAGTCAGCAGCGGATTACACTTCACTTTTTCATCTCTTTTGATTTCAAAACCCTAGATTCAGCTCCCTCTCTCTCTACACTTACCTTCTCTCTAGGGATTGATCTACTTCTAGTGTATTTCTAGCCTAGTCCCTTTGTAAGAAAGGTTGTGCTCAGGGTGGGCTTCACTTTGATCCGAAAAATCTCGCGTTTAGAGCATCTTTGGTTTTTCTCCTCATCTCCTTTGAGCTCCTGACTTTGAGGTAGGGATATCCTACTCCTTCTTATGGGTTTTGACATAAATATTGTGTATTTTGAGTAGATGGTGTTGTTGGGTAATTTTGGGAAAAGTTAGGGTTTGGTTTGTAATTTATAAAAGAGGGGTTTTGTGTTTAAAAACTCCATGTGTATTTAAGGCCTTGGAAATATGAGTTTGAGAGTTAAATTGGTGGAATTTGGTCTTATGATCAATATTTGAGAAAAAGGGAAAATGCCCTAATTTTTGTAATAAATTAATTTGTATAATTAATTTGGGAAAATGTGGAAATATGAAATTGAGTTGATATCCATGAAATTGGGAAACTATGAGATTGAAAGGTGTAGTTGGATACATTAATCACTCACCCATGAAAATGTCGATATTTTATCTGTTGATAAATTTACTATCTGTTTAGAGATAACTGCTTTGGGCTATCGGTGGAGGATAGTCTTGATTGTTGTAGACACTGTATGTTGATTAGGGAAAACTGAAACTAATCGAACGTGTTATGTCATTGAATGGGACGGTTGGAATAATACATCAAATATGTGTATTGATTGATCATTGTATGAGATAAAGTGCTTAAATACATTATATATGTATATTTGTTTGGGAGGAGATAGGGGATGTACTCTAGTGTGTGCGAGGAGATAGGGGATGTACTCCACACACATATGTGTTCATATACTTTAACACATTGTTTATATATATTTGTTTGAGAGGAGATCGGGGATGTACTCCATATGTGTTTACATACTTTAACACATTGTTTATATATATTTGTTTGGGAGGAGATGGGGGATGTACTCCATATGTGTTCATATACTTTAACACATTATTTATGTACTTCACACGTGTGTTCATATACTTTAACACATTGTTTGTGCATCTATGTTTGGGAGAGGATAGGGGATGTACTCCATAGGTGATTATATGTTTAAATACATTGTATATGTATTATTATTTGGGAGGAGTTGGGGAATGTACTCCATAGATAATTAAGTCGGCCGAGGCGTCCGGGGTGAAAGTCCCGAGACCTTATAAAGTGAAGTATTAGTTGTGTGAGATGTAGTCTCATTTTGAGTCATAGGTAACAGAAGAGTTAACAAGTCGAGTAGTGGTCTCACTTAAAGTGTTTGGTTAGATATTGAACCATAATTAGGAACTGATATGGACAAATAAGGGAAGTGGATGGTAGCATGGATGTAATTGTTGTCGGGCTATAAGAAGGGTGTGATAATGTTTATACGTGTCGATCATTTGTTGTGTGATAAGGTTTTAGTTATTTCTCATATTGGGTTTAGTATATTTCTACTGGGCTTTGGCTCACCCTACTTGGGACACCATTTTCAGGTACAGGAGACGTGCCAAGTTCAAGATCTTTACTTGGGAGGTCTTCGGAGTTGAAGACTCTGCTTTGTTATTTATTTTGTTGATTATATGTAAATGCAAGCTGAGGGTTTTACCTGTAAAAGAGTTAGAACTCTTCTTTTGATTGACCAAGTAACAACTTGGAAAGATGTAAGCCTGCAGGACATTCTATTATTCTTGTAAACATTTGTAATTAATATGAAATACACTTTTGTAATATTAACTCTGATGTTTGTATAGAAATGTAAACTATCTATCATGTTTATGGAAAGATTGGATGTCGGAGTTATGTATTATTTTGAGGACGTTACAGGTGTGTTTTGAAACAAATGGTTGCTGCCCAGATTTTGGTGTCTTCGCTCGAGCGAGGTTTTTGTTACTCGAGCGAGCTTTGTGTTTTAGTTCCTTCACTCGAGCCAAGGTTCCTTCGCTCGAGCGAGAGTTGAGTGTTGTGTCTGGTGGCTCGAGCGAGAAGTCTTGCGCTCGAGCTTGCGTCTGCGCCTGGTTTTGGACCTAAAGGTTGCATTTCTTGGCTCGAGCGAGCTTTCCTTCGCTCGAGCGAGCGAGGGCTATGTTTTGAGTTTCTTCGCTCGAGCGTGCTTCTAGGTTGCAGACTTGAAGCTTCGAATTGTTGGCTCGAGCGAGGTTTCTTTGTGTCTGGTCGCTCGAGCGACCATTCCTTTGCTCGAGCGAGCCTCGAATATATCAGTTGGCAACAGCGGGTTACACTTCATTTTTTTTCACCATCTTCTTTGCTCAAACCCTAGCCACGGCTGCTTCTCTCTCTACACACACTCTCTCTCTAGGATTTCATCTACTTCTAGAGTGTTTCTACCCAAATCTCTTTGTAAGAAAGATAGAGGGTGGCGTGGGCTTCACTTTAATCTGAAAAACCGTGGATTTGGAGCACTTTGAGTTTTCTTCATCAACTTCTTTGGGCTTTTAATTTCGAGGTAGGGATAACCTACTCCTCTCTATGAGTTTTGATATAAATGTTGGGTATTTTGGATAGATGGTGTTGTTTGGTAATTTTGGGAATGTTAGGGTTTGTATTGAAATTATATAAAGAGGGGTTTTGTGTTTTAAAAACTCCATGTGTATGTGGGACTATGAAAAATGGAATTATTGTTGTTGAATTGATGAAAATGAGCCTTAGGGCTAATGTTGGGAAAAATGGGGAAAAACCCTAATTTAATGTGACTAATTAATTTGTGAAATTATAAGAATGTGAAATTGAGTTGGAAACTATGAAATTGGGGAATTATAAGGTTGAATAGTGGAGTTGGATAAATAAATTACTCACCTATGAAAATGTTGATATTTTATCTGTATGATAAATTTATTATCTGTTTAGAGATAACTGCTTTGGGCTATCGGTGGAGGATAGTCTTGATTGTTGTAGACACTGTATGTTGATTAGGGAAAACTGAAACTAATCACATTGAATATGTCATTGAATATGACGGTTGGAATAATACATTGAACATGTGTATTGATTGATCATTGTATATGATAAGTGTTTAAATACATCGTATATGTATATTGTGTGGGAGGAGATAGGGGATGTTCTCCATGGTTTGAGAGGAGATAGAGGATGCACTCTCAAACCTATTTGGGAGGAGATAGGGGATGGACTTCATTGATAACTAAGTTGGCCGGAGTGTCCAGTGTGAAAGTCTCGAAATCTTGATTACGTTTGCATAACGTAGATAATTGAAGTATGAAAGTGTTTAATATGAGATGTAGTCTTAATTGAATTGTGGATAATGGAAGCATTTTAATATAAGTTGTAGTCTCATGAAATTGTTGGGCTAGATAATGAGCCATGTTTATGAATCTGAATTGGATAAGTAAAGGAAAGTGGAAATGGAAAACGGTTGTATTTGTCATTGAACTGAAAAGTGTTGCAAGTTGGTTTACAAGTGTTAACCATTTATCAAATGCTAATGTTTTAGTTATTGCTCATATTTGGTTTGGTATATCTCTACTGGGCATTGGCTCACCCTATATGAGATATCATTTTCAAGTTCAGGTGATATGCTACCTCCAAGAACGTAGCTTGGGAGGCTTAGAAGCTAAATGACTCTTTTGTTGCTTTCTTTTGTATTACATGTAAATCAAGCCAAGGGCTTATTTTGTATAAAGAGTTAGAACTCTTCTTTTGTTGTACCCAAGTGTTGACTTGGAAAGTTGTAAGCCCGTAGGGCATTTACTTTTATTGTCAACATGTAATACTTTTGTAATGAATACTCTGATGAATGGAAATATGCTTTACTCTCTTACATTTATGCATGATAAGAATGTGGGTTTATATGTACTATTTTTGAGGGTGTTACAAATTACATCCTAGTGAGATGTAGAATATATATATATATATATATATATATTATAGAAAGTTTATAAAATATTTATTAAGTTTTCAACTGATTTGTAATTATTTTTATAGATAATTCTATTATACACACCTCTTACTATATGTATCCTTAGTTATTCTATTTTCTTATTTAGTTATAACCATTTTTTTTTTTTTTTAGAGCATCTCCAATGGAGGTGCCAAAGGTATAATTTGGCAAGTGTAAAAAAAAAAAGAGTTTCCAATGATCTACTATTCTTCCTGTCAAATATAGTAAATTTCATTTCTACTGTCAAATTTGACAGGAAGTTTAGCATTTGCCAAACATGTCATATCATCAAAGATTAATCAATATATAAATAAAATATGGAATAGATCATTATTTAAAACTTATATATTATGGGATAAATCATTATAATTTTAAATTTAAATTAATGAAATACTTTCCATATTTAGTGCACCTCAAATTTGAATTTGAAATGGATTAGTATACTTTCTATTTTTTATTTTATATACTTTCCATTTGAAAGTCATAAATCAAGAGATATTATTATTATTATTATTATTATTCTTAAATGAGAGTTATAGACCATTTTTTTAATTATTTAAAATCAAAAAATTAAAAATTTTAGTTTGAGATATTGGAACTCTCACCAGACTTGTCCACTTTACTTATATAATATATAGATATAGATTGATAGATAGATTTAATAAGAATTTATATTTGTTTTAGATATTTTTTTAATATACAAATTATATTTTTTAAAATTTTTTATAAAAATAATTTAACAATTCCATCACTAACTATAGTGTCAGGTAGAAGTTGAAAATTGTATAGCAATAAGTATGAGAAAAGTCAAAAAGGCTTGTGGTTGTGGGAAATCAATAAATGCTGAGTTTTTTTTTAAATAAAAAAATTAGAAAATTGGGATTGGGATATTGGAGCAACTTATATATTATGGGATAAATCATTATAATTTTAAATTTAAATTAATGAAATGCTTTCCATATTTAGTGCCCCTCAAATTTGAATTTTGAAATGGATTAGTATACTTTCTATTTTTTATTTTATATATTTGATATACCTTCCACTTGAAAGTCATAAATTAAAAAATATTATATATATATATATATATATATTATTTTTGCTTGAATGAAAGCTATAGAGGATTTTTTTTAATTATTTAAAATCAAAAAATTAGAAATTTTAGTTTGAGATATTGAAACTCCCACAAAATTTGCCCTTTTACTTATATAATATATAGATATAGATATAGATAGATAGATAGATTTAATAAAAATTTATATTTGTTTTAGATATTTTTTTAACATACAAATTAAATATTTTTATATTTTTATAAAAATAATTTAATAATCTCATCACTAACTACAGTATATGGAAGAAATTGAAAAGAGTGTAGCCGTAAGTATGAGAGAAATCAAAAAGGGTTATGGGTTTGGAGAAGTCAATAAATGTTGAGTTTTTTTTTTTTTTTTTAAGTTAAAAAATTAGAAAATTGAGATTGGGATATTGGAGCTCCTACAAGGCTTGTGAGTTAGAAACCTCCTTTTTCCTTATATAATACTAGTATATCACCCGTGCTATGCACGGATTGTATTTACAATTATCTATATATGTGAATTGTGATTTTTAAATGTCTTTTTTTTGTTTTTTTTAAATGTCTTCTTTTTTTTTTTCCTTTTTATATTATATTAAAGTTTAATATTTTGATAATAATCATATGTGTTAGACTTTTCAAGGAATTAACTGTCTTTTTTTTATTATTATATTATATTAAAGTTTAATATTTTGATAATAATTATATGTGTTGGACTTTTCAAGAAATTTTTTTTATGCTTGTTCTTAATGCATTAAAGTGTTATTATGAGGGATACTAATCATATGTGTTGGGACTTTTAAAGGAATTCATATACGTTGGATTTCAAAGAATTTTTTTTTATGCTTGTTCTTAATGCATTAAAGTATTATTATGAGGGTAAGACTTGGGGGTTAGGAGAAATTAATAAATACTAAGTTTTTTTTTTTTTCAAATCAAAAAATTAAAAAATTTAGATTGAGAGATTGAACCTCCTATAAGGCTTGGGTTAAAAACCCCTTTTACTTAATATATAGTACTAGCCTATCACCCGTGCTATACACGGGATAATTATAGATATTTATATTTGTTTTAGATTTTTTTAATATATAAATTATGTTTTTTAAGATTTTTATAAAAATAATTTAGCAATCTTATCACTAACCATAGTGTATGAGAGAAGTTGAAAAGGGTACTGCAGTAACTATACACAGATTGTATCTATAATTATTTGTATGATGAGATTTTAAATGCTGATCAGGAGATTTTGACCAAATCAATAAATGCAGACATGTGGAAAGACATGTGGATTGAAAAAAGTTAATAAATGCTGATCAGTGAATTTTGACCAAATCAATAAATGCTGAGTTTTTTTTTTTAATAAAAAATTTAGAAAATTCAGATTGAGATATTGAAGCTTCCACAGGCCTTGGGGGTTAAAAACCCCATTTTGCTTAATATATAATTAACCTATCACCCGTGCTATGCACGGGATAATTATAGATATTTATATTTGTTTTAATTTTTTTTAATATATAAATTATGTTTTTTAAGATTTTTTATAAAAATAATTTAACAATCTTATCACTAACCGTAGTGTACAGGAGAAATTAAAAAAGCTACTGCAGTAACTATGCACGGGCTGTATTTATAATTATTTGTATGAGGGGATTGTAAATGCTAATCAGGGATTTTGACCAAATCAATAAATGCTGAGGTTTTTTTTTTTTTTCAATAAAAAATTTAGAAAATTAAGATTGAGAGATTGGAGCTCCCACAAGGCTTGGGGTTTAGAAACTCCATTTTTCTTAATATATTTACATTATCTATATATGTGAATTGCGATTTTTAAATATATATATTTTTTAAATGTCTTCTTTTTTTCCTTTTTTATATTATATTAAAGTTTAATATTTTGATAATAATCATATATGTTGGGCTTTTCAATGAATTAAATGTCTTCTTTTTTTTATTATATTATATTAAAGTTTAATATTTTGATAATAATCATATGTGTTGGACTTTTCAAGAAATTTTTTTTATTCTTGTTCTTAATGCATTAAAGAGTTATTATGAGAGATAATAATCATATGTGTTGAGACTTTTCAAGGAATTCATATGTGTTGGATTTCAAAGAATTTTTTTTTTTTTTTTATGTTTGTTCTTAATGCATTAAAGTGTTATTATGAGGGTAAGACTTGGGGGTTGGGAGAAGTTAATAAATGCTAAGGTTTTTTTTTTTTAAATAAAAAAATCAGGAAATTTAGATTGGGAGATTGGAGCTCCCACAAGGCTTGGGGTTAAAAACCCCCTTTTGCTTAATATATAGTATAGAAGTATAGATATAGATATAGATAGATAAAAAAAAATATGAGAATTCAGTATACTTTTTAGATACATCTAACTAAGGTGCATATAAAAAAGTTTTAAAAAAATGCTTAAAATTTTAAAAATATTCACTGAAAACAAAAAAATACGAAAAATAAAAAATTCAATTTTCAAAAAACTTAATCCAAAAAATTCAAACCAAACGCACACATTAATTTTTTAAAATTATCCTTTGATAGTACTTTTTTGATAAATCAATTGTTATAATTATACTTTTTACGTTGTTGATGAATTTAAAAGAAGTGCAAAATAGAAAATTCATATTATTTTAGTCGTTATTTTTTAAAAATGACTAATATTTTTGGACAATAAAAAAATAGAATATGACACTAATATTTTGACATGAAAGAAGTAATTATTGTTTTTTTTTCCTTCACATAAATGTCTTCTTCAACATATTGAACATTTTGAGTTTCTTTCCCCCTTTCTTTGAATTTTTAATACTCGTAATGGTTTAATTTTCTCTCAAACTAAAATTGTATTTTTAACACACGCTTAAAAATTGTTATTTAAAACAAAATTCAGCAATCAACATGCTTTTAGTAAAGAAGGGTGATATATAAACAAAAAAATTTATACAATAAAATTGTACAAAATAAGGTGATGAAAGTGTGTTCATTTATTTCAAATCAAAAGATTCATTAAAAAGACTTACAATTTTTAAAATATTTCTATCACACCATTCTTATGAATTTTTTATTTGCAAATAATTTTCATTTAGTAAAATATGTTCCGCATGCTTTATGTAGGAAATAAATTAAAAAAATCAACATGCCTTTTTGTAGAAAACCTGCAAAAGATATGATTACGAGTTATTTGAGATGATCTAAATAAGTGTAATTTTTTTTATTTTTTTTATAAAAAAATGTGCAGAAAATTAGAAAGATAATGCGATCCAAAAAAGATAAAATGTTATATTAAGTATCAATCAATCATTTTATTTCACAAAACTATTTATTAAACTAGATAAACATTTTAAGTAAATTAATTCATTTCATCTCATAAAAAAATTAGATAATTAAAAAATCACTAAAAAAATCAAATTTCCAAACGCACACTTAGGCCTCATTTATCCCAAAAAAAAAAAAAATCAAAATCAAAAAGCCAAACCAATTTCAACTCGTACAAAAAAAAAATATTTCCATTTACTCTACCTCTTGTATTTTTTTTGTGTAAAAAACTAAAAATTTATTTTAAATATATTATTTTTTTATCTCATATTTTAGTTAAAAAAATTACAAAAAAAAAAAAAAAATCACCTCCCAAAATGACCCTTTATAAAGTGTTTAGAATCACATAAAAAAAGTCATATTATCTTTTGTAATTTTTTATTTAGAAGTATGTCAAAAAAAAAAAAAAATTCTATTCACCTCAAGTAAACGAATTCAAATTTTTTTTTTGTTTTGAAAAGTTATATAAAAAAATTTTAAAAGTCAAAATAAGCAAAAAAAAAAATTCATTATTTTATTTATATTGTTTTTTTTTAATAATTATTTAATTTTTTTTATCTCTTTAAAAGGCTGATTTTTTATAAAAAGAAAATAACTTAAAGATGAAAATAAATCAAAAACAAAATCAAGCTGTTGGACCATTTTAATATTTTTTATTCATTATTTTGGTATAACCATTTTCTTGTTTAATGGTCATTAATTTTTGGTGTAATTTGTAAGGTCCTAATGGCCTATAAATAGTCCCTCTCATCTACTCTTTTCTACACCAACACACACCAACTATTTTCTATACAAGAGAGATTACTAGCAAAGAAGGATGTTTTTATTGGTGGAGCTTTGGGTTCACCATCTTGTGCAGAGTTGGCCTGAACTATACGACAAGTGGTCGGGCTGTTGTATCCTGGAGGGGACAAGTCATAGTTTTGTGACTGTTGCATCGGTATTGGGGTTCTTTCTACCGCAGTGGGCTTGATCTCCTTAAAGAAAACGAGATATCCGTGCCTCAGCCTGATCTATTTGTATCTCATTTTCTTTGCATCATTTATCAATAAAATATAATTTTTTCTGGTATTTTCACCAACAATTTTAAGGAGATCAAACATGAAACAAGTACCAGAAAAAATCAATAATGGAATTGGAGATCTCAACAAGCTTTTCAAGTTTAAAAGAGTTCATTTTAAGAGGTAGAAAGGAAAAGTTCTTTTTTACCTTAGCCTTTTGAAAGTTGCATATGTTCTTACCGAAAAGAATCCAAACAAAATCCCAACCGAGGAGAGAAATGATGAAGACTACGAGGCACATGAAGCAAAAGTGGCTACCTATAATACAGATGCGTATAAATGTTGCTTTTATCTCTTAAACTGCCTTGCTGATCAATTTTATGATTATTATGACACTACTTACACTTCCGCAAAGAAAATTTGGAAAGCTTTACAGACTAAAGTATGATACTGAAGAGGCAGGAGCAAAAAAGTATGCAGCTAGCCGTTTTTTTCGCTTCCAAATGGTAGACGGAAAATCTGTTGTGGAGCAAGCACAAGATTTCCAAATGATAGTTGCAGAAGTAAGATCTGAAGGCATCAAGATTGGTGACAACTTGGTAGTTGCAGGACTTGTTGACAAGCTACCGTCATCCTGGAGAGAATTCCAAAAGAGCATGCGCCACAAACAAAAGGAGACTTCCTTAGAGGCGTTGATCACTCGCATTCGAGTAGAAGAGGAGGCTAGAGGCCAAGATGCATTAATAACACAAGCAGGTAATGGAAATTCTACCACAAAGGTAAACTTTGTTTCAGAAAATAATAACTTACTCAAAGGTCACAATTCCAAGAATGCTTATTTGAAGCCTTATAAAAAGAATATGAAGAGTTATGGTAAACCTCATAATAAATGGATTAATCCAGATAAGAACCAAGGTCAATCACCTCCACAAAATTTTACATGCTTTGTCTATGGCAAAAGTGGGCATATTGCTCGAACTTGCAAATTCCGAAAACGTGCACCTGCCCCAAAGGCTAACGTTATCGAGGAGCCATTTGTGGCTATGATTACAGACATTTGCAGGGTTAATTATATGGATGGTTGGTGGGCAGATTCTGGTGCTAATAGACATGTTTGTTATGATCAAGCTTGATTCAAGGTATATACTCCCTTTGATGATGAGAAAACAATTATGCTTGGTGACTCTAGTCAAACCAAGATAATTAGGAGTGGTGAGGTTGACCTTAAGTTCACCTCTGGACGTGTGCTTACTTTAAAAGATGTGCTTTATACATCGTCCATGAGGAAGAATTTGATGTCAAGTTATTTGTTGAATAAGGCTGGTTTTAAGCAAACTATGGAATCTGATCAATATGTGATAACCAAGAAGGGTATTTTTGTGGGTAAGGGTTATGCTTGTGATGGGATGTTCAAATTGAATGTTGAGATTAATCAACCATCTACCAATTCGGTTTACATGTTGTCTTCTATTAATTTCTGGCATGCTCGCTTGTGTCATATTAACAATAAATATGTGGGAATCATGAGTAGTTTAGGATTAATTCCTAAAGTGACAAAATTTTTTGAGAAATGTGAAGTTTGCAATAAAGCAAAAATTACCAAGAGGCCTCATAAAAGTGTTGAAAAAATACCGAATTGCTAGAATTATTTCATACTGATTTGTGTGAGTTTGAAGGAATTTTAACTCGGGGTGGTAACCGATATTTTATCACTTTTATTGATGATTTTTCAAAATACACAAACGTATATTTATTAAAAAATAAAAGTGATGCTTTTGAGAAATTTAAAGAATTCCTTCTTGAAGTGGAAAATCAATTCGGTAAAAAGATTAAAAGAATTAGAAGTGATAGAGGCTGAGAGTATGAATCTCTTGGATTCAACTCTTTTGTTCAGTCTTTGGGAATCATTCATGAGACTACTCCACCATATTCACCTTCATCTAATGGCGTAGCTGAAAGAAAAAATAGAACGTTAATTGACTTGACGAATGCTATGCTTATTGATTCAGGTGCTCGCTCAAATCTTTGGGGTGAGGCTATTTTGACAGCTTGCCATGTGATAAATAGAGTGCCACACAAAAAGACTAAAATTGCACCTTATGAGTTGTGGCGGGGGCATAAACTAAATTTAGGTTATTTGAGGGTTTGGAGTTGTTTAGCCTTTGTGAGGCTTGCAGATCCTAAACGACCTAAATTGGGTGAA
The DNA here is from genome assembly GCA_030407325.1 of Camellia japonica. Lineage (NCBI taxonomy): Eukaryota > Viridiplantae > Streptophyta > Magnoliopsida > Ericales > Theaceae > Camellia > Camellia japonica. Next base: position 41,434,065 of record JAPPVO010000024.1, on the reverse strand, counting down.
CGAGCTACCACCTGTGCTTTTCTTGGGTATGCGTTGTATAGTACAGTTTATAGATTTTTTGATATGGAAAATAATATTATTTTTGAATCAGGTATACTATTTTTCATGAAAATAAATTTCCTTTCAAATCTAAAAATAGTGGAGGTCAAATAATTTCTGAAAATATTTTATCCATGCCTAGCTCTTCTACTCCTTCTCAAGTTTTTCAAGAACAAGAAAATTCTCAAATCCAACCAAGGAGGAGTAAACGTGCTAGAGTTGAAAAAGATTTTGGTCCTGACTATTATCTTTACAACGTGGAAGAAATTCCTCTTACGGTGCAAGAAGCTTTATCATCACCTGATGCTATTTTCTGGAGAGAGGCTGTAAATGATGAGATAGACTCACTACTTTCAAATAAAACATGGAAGCTAGTGGATTTACCTCCAGGTTGTAAAACTATTGGGTGTAAATGGGTCCTTCGTAAAAAACTTAAACCGGATGGAACTATAGATAAATATAAAGCGAGGCTTGTCGCTAAAGGTTTTAAGCAACAAGTTGATCTTGATTTCTTTGATACTTTTTCTCCGGTTACTAGAGGTACATCCATTAGACTGTTGATTGCAGTGGCTGCAATTCATGGTTTAAAAATTCATCAAATGGATGTAAAAACAGCATTTTTAAATGGAGATCTAGATGAGGAGATTTACATGGACCAACCCGAAGGCTTTGTGGAGCCTGGCCAAGAAAGCAAGGTGTGTAAGCTAACTAAATCCCTTTATGGTTTAAAACAAGCTCCTAAACAGTGGCATGAGAAATTTGATTCCTGCATGCTTGAGAATGGCTATAAGACGAATGAATGTGATAAGTGCATATATTATAAAACTTGTGAGAATGCACATGTGATTATTAGCCTATATGTGGATGATCTACTTATCTTTGGCTCTAATTTGCATATTATAAATGAGACTAAAAATATGCTCAATATCTACTTTGATATGAAAGATCTTGGTGAAGCCAATTTTATTTTGGGAATTAAAATTACCAAGACTAATGATGGTATTTTTCTTGATCAGTCGCATTATGTTGAGAAAATGTTAAAGAAATATAATTTTCTAGATTGTAAACATGTTGCTACTCCTTTTGATGCAAGCATATATTTGTCTGTTGTAACAAATGAAAAAGAAGTAATTAATCAAAAGGAATATGCTAGCATGATTGGTAGTTTGAGATATGCTACTGACTGTACTAACCTGACATTGCATATGCTGTTGGAGTACTTAGCAGGTTTACTAGCAAGCCAAGTCGAGATCATTGGCTAGCCATGGGAAGAATTATGAGATATTTATCTGGAACCAAAAATTATGGTTTGTTTTATAACAAGTATCCTGCTGTACTTGAGGGATATAGTGATGCCGATTGGAACACTTTGTCAGGTGATTCTCTCTCTATCTCGGGTTTTATTTTTACCTTGGGTGGTGGTGCTATATGTTGGAAGTCTAAAAAACAGACGATAATTGCTAATTCTACAATGGAAGCTAAGCTTATAGCGTTAGCTTCAGCATGTGAGGAAGCGAATTGGTTGAGAGATTTGTTACATGAAATTCCTTTTTGGGAAAAACCAATTCCTCCTGTGTTAATTTGTTGTGATAACACTGCTGCTATTGGTAGAGTGAACAATCATTTTTATAATGGTAAATCCAAACCTATTCGAAGGAAACACAGTAATGTGAGATCCTATTTGAGTAATGGCATCATAATTGTGAATTATGTAAGATCTTGTGATAATCTTATGGATCCGTTAACCAAGGCCTTGGCGAGAGATAGGGTCTGGAATACATCGAGGGGGATGGGTTTGAAGCCTATAAAATCATAAACCATGTATGAGGATACCCAACCTAGGGACCAGAGATCTTGTAACTAGGTTCAATGGGAAGAACGAATCATATGGTCATTATAAAAAATGCACTCTTTAATATTTTATTATCCATCCCTATGATGTAAGTGCATTTGTCCTGTAATGTTGGAGGGTTAAGTTTTTATACTCTTAATGAAATTCTGTAGCTCTTGTTGAGTGGGGTATATAAATTACAGGAACATCCTTGACAGATTTCACCTATATGAGCATGAAAGTGGGGCCGCTTTCTATGAGAACAAGGCTTATTCTCAAGTATGCTCATGAAAAGTGGGATTAGCACAAGGCCGTAATGTGCTAGCTATTAAACCTCATGTCAACACTGGATTATTATGTGTGAGTAGTAATTCTTTATTTCCCCTAAGCAGTCATAGTTCAAGTCTGAGACCACTACTGACTCTGGAGTAGAGATTGCTGTTTCACTAATGAAGGTTCAATGCAGAGCACACCTTCATAATGCATACTAATCTATCTTTGTTTGGTAATCTCTTTTATCCTTGTTGATATTAAAATGAGTGGGGGATTGTTGGACCATTTTAATATCTTTTATTCATTATTTTGGTGTAACCATTTTCTTGTTTAATGGTCATTAATTTTTGGTGTAATTTGTAAGGTCCTAATGGCCTATAAATAGTCCATCTCATCTACTCTTTTCTACACCAACACACACCAACTATTTTCTATACAAGAGAGATTACTAGCAAAGAAGGGTGTTTTTATTGGTGGAGCTTTGGGTTCACCATCTTGTGCAGAGTTGGCCTGAACTATACGACAAGTGGTCGGGCTGTTGTATCCTGGAGGGGACAAGTCATAGTTTTGTGACTGCTGCATCGGTATTGGGGTTCTTCCTATCACAATGGGCTTGATCTCCTTAAAGAAAACGAGATATCCGTGCCTCAGCCTGATCTATTTGTATCTCATTTTCTTTGCATCATTTATTAATAAAATATAATTTTTTCTGGTATTTTCACCAACACAAGCAAACCCCAACAAACATCCAATTAGCATGGGCAACGCGAGACAAGTAAAGTTGTTTTAAAAAGATGGTTAAAAGTTAATTTTTTAATTTTTAAATTTTTTTTAAATATATAAAAAATATGAAAAATAATATAACCTAAATTAATTTAAAAATTGAGAACTAACCATTAACTCACTTTTCAAAGAATCCGTAGACTAGTTAACTAACTTAACCGCAAATAATGATCAAATAAACGATTAGAGAGAGAAAGAAAGAGAGAAAAGTTATTCAGAAACAACAAAGTTTATGGAGAAAAACAAGCACAGGATCTTCCGACAGGCACCACGTGACAAAGCTTACACTATGGGCCATTCTTCCTGCAGCCTTTACTTAGATTACTTGCACTTTGGAGGGAATAAAAAATTTAGTAAAAATTTAATAAAAAAATTAATTTGATATCGTTAATTTTAATATTAAAATTAAAATTTTTAGTAAGTTTGCTTAGATTTTTGATTGTCCAAAAAGATATCTAGACGGATGTCAAACAAGTCATTCCGATATGAACAAAAAAAAAAACTATTAAAATTGTTCTTAGATGGACATTTAACCCAACAATAATAATTTAAATTTGATAAAAGATGAAAGTCTCTCTTCATTATGAAAGTTTTGATTTATTCATAATTTGATATGAGTTTAATAAAAAAAATTAGAGATCAAACCATTACAATTTTTGTCAAATTTAAATTTAATGAAATATCAAATGCAGCGTATGGTCTTACTTCCTACTTTTTTTTCTTATTTATTTATTTATTTTTAAATTACCAAAAAAATTGAACTAAAATTCTCTTGTATGGTCTGGTAACAAATCAAATTTTAAAATTTTAATTTTATATAAATTTTTGCTAGCAAAATATAAATAATTTAGATAATTTTAATTTTTTTTTTTTTTTTTTTTTTTTTTTTTTTTTTTATCAGTGATGCTAGATTAGCTATGGATTAAAAAAGGGCAAATTACCTACACGTCTCTTGAGGTTTAATGAAATTACAGATTCTCTCCGAAATTTTAAAAATTACATCCCGCCCCCTAAAGTTTCTAATTTCATAACAAATAAATCATTTTATTAATAAATCATCAAGTTAATTAACATTTTTAATAATGTTAAAATTTTATTTCAATTAATAATTAAGATAATTTTATTATTATATAGGTAAACAGTTAGAAATTTCATTTTTTCAATTAATTCTGTTAAATAAAAAATTCTGACGGGGAGATATTTGTAATTTTTCAAATTACAAGAGCAATTCGTATTTTAAGCAAATCTCAAGAGATGTGTTTGTAATTTACCCATTAAAAAATGAATGAGAATGGTGTTAGTAAGATGCAAAAATGAGAAAAGTAACAATGGTAGACAAAAAAAATAGAAGTAACAATGGTGGACAAAAAAATAGATAGAGGGGTGGAAATGGGTTGGGAAAAAAGGTTAGTCATGGACAATGATAAGAATTGGAGGTGATTTTTATTGGAAAAAAAGAAGTTAAATTGTACATTTTTTTTTATTAGTTATATTTAACTAATAAAACTAAATAGTTAAAAAAAGAAACCATTTTAATAGTCTAAAAATAAATTTAAATAATTTATTAGAGCATCTCCAATGTTTTATTCAAAATTTTCATCAAATTTCACTTAAATTTGATTAAAAAAAAAGCTTGATTTTATATCGCGCATTCTAATGGAGTGATTTGGAATTTGATCAAACTATCAGTCGATCGGGAGGAAGACCGGGAGATGACCGGCCAATGTACTTTTTTCATAAATTTTTGCAAGGAGGTGGTCATCTGAGGGGACAATTGGCCGGACATCCGGCCAGTCGTCGGGTGGTGAAAATAACCGTAGCTCCAACGGCTATAAACAGTGATTTGATGAAAGGCAAATTCATTCTCAATTTGATAAAAAATTTGAGAAATTCTAGATTTGATCAAATATTTAGTGGTGAGTTGGAGTAACAAAATGTAAATTTTTTCATTAAATTTAAATTTAATAAAATATTTGATGATGGTTGAAGATGGTCTTACTAATGTCAAATTTTAGAAGTTTTTTTTATTTAACTAAGCACTTTACTCACTTAGTAATCAGTAGTAGACCCTTTATTTTTTTATAAAGAGTGAATTTTGAGAAATTCTATTGATCTGAAAGAGAGAGTTGCATATTGACGGAAAATTAATGCTATATTATATCACATTTTGTCTGTACTCAGGTTACGTTTGGCATGGGAGATCGGGGTTATTTTAGTTATAAAAAAATAAAATAGGTTTAACAGTTAATAAGATAAATTGTCTAAACCATAATTATTTTATTTTTTCTCTCATAAAAATATAAAAAAATATAAAAAAATTTATTCCTGTAACGCCCTCAAAATAATACATAGGCTGATCATAAAACAGTTCTATAAGCATGTTAGACAATCGCATTTCCATTCATCATAGTCAATATTACAAAAGTAATTCATATAAGTTCCAGATATTTGCAACATCGTAAAATGCCCTACGGGCTTACATCTTTCCAAGTTGTCACTTGGTTACATTAAAAGAAGAGTTCTAACTCTTTTACAGGTAAAGCCCTCGGCTCAGATTTACAATTAAATACAGGTAATAGCAAAACAACAAAATGAAGCCTTCAGCTCTTAAACCTTCCAAGCTAAGACTTTGGAGGTGGCATGACATCTGTATCTGAAAATGGTGTCCCAAGAAGGGTGAGCCAAAGCCAAGTAGAGATATGCTAAACAGAATATGAGAATTAACTGAAACCTTAGCATATGATAAATGTTTAACACACGTAAACCAATTTACACCATTTCCATAATCCATCGACATTGATATTCATGTTTCAATCCGCTTTCATTTCTGCTTCCAATTCAATTCATTAACATGGTATGTTTATCCAAACAATTCAAATGAGACTACAACTCATATAACAACACTTCTATCAGAAAATCATTTGTACACTTCAGTTCATTAGCTATTTTACGGAATTACGTCTGAGGGAACTGGCACCCAAACATAAATAAGGTTTCGGGACTTTCACCCTGGACACTCCGGCCAACTTAATTATCTATGGAGTCCATCTCATATCTCCTCCCAAACAATGGAGTACATCCCCTATCTCCTTCCAAACAAATATACATATACAATGTATTTAAACATGTTGTCATATATAATGACCAAACAAATCACATATTCAATGTGTTAATCCATCCGTCATATTCAATGACTTTGTTCAATTGATTAGTTTTAGTTTATCTAATCATCATGCCGTTTCTACAACAATCATGACCATCCTCCACCGATAGCCCAAAATAGTTATTTCTAAACAGATAATTAAATCTATTAAATAGATAATTTATTACATTTTTCATAGGTGAGTGATTCATTAATCCAACTACACCATTTAATCACAATATTTCCCAATTTCATACTTTCCAGTCCAATTTCATATTTCCACCCTTATTTCATCATTCATATCCATAACTTACACAATTTTAATTAGGGTATATTTCTCTCTCTTCCCAAATGTTGAACCCAAGACCAAATCTTACTCATTATACGCAGATTTCCCCATTCTCAAGATCTCATATACATATAGAACTCCAAGAATAGAAAACCCCTCTTTATTATTTCAAATTCAAAACCCTAACTTTACCCAAACCAACCATTTATACAAAATGACCAACATTTAGGTTAAAACTCATAGGAGTGAGTAGATTATTCCTACCTCAAATGGAGAGACTCAAAGGAGATGAAGAGAGAAAACCAAGATGCTTCAAATCCAAGCTTTTTCGGATCGAAATATAGCCCACGAGATTCTCCACCTTTTTAACAAAGGGACTAAGGTAGAAACTCTTTGATTCAAAGGGATTTGTAGAGAAAATGGGATATTTTAGAGAGAGAGACAGCTGATCTAGGGTTTGGAATAAAAATAAGATCAAAAAGTGAAGAAGAAGATCGCTACTGCGATTTGATATATGCGGGGCTTGCTCGAGCGAAAGAGTCGTCGTTCGAGCGACCAGACACAAATGAACCTCGCTCGAGCGCACAATTCAAAGCTTCAGGTCTGCAACGCAGAAACATGCTCGAGCGCAAGAGTTCTCGCTCGAGCGAAGGAACACAAAACATAGAGCTCGCTCGCTCGAGCGCAAGAAGCGTCGCTCAAGTGAAAAAGACCAACCTTTAGGTTTTTCAAGGACGCTGACGCACGCTCGAGCGCAATAACGCTCGCTCGAGCGAAGGGACAAATAACACAAACCTCACTCGAGCGCAAGGAAGCTCGCTTGAGCGGAAGCTGCGTCTGAAAAGAAACCTGAAGACCCTCAAAACTCGCTCGAGGGCAAGAACCTTCGCTCAAGCGAAGAAGCAAGTATCCAAGGCTCCCTCGAGCGTAAAAAGCCTCGCTCAAGCGAAGAAGCCAAAACCTGGGCAACAACCATTTGTTTCAACATACAACCAACCTGTTTCAAACTTACCCAATACATCCCAAAACTCAATTACAAGGAATTAAAGAATGGAAACAAGATACATACAACAACAAACAACCACTATAGCGATCCCGGTTTTCCCTCTCATGTTTATTGTATTCCGGACTCGGTTCCGTTAATAGTTGTTGTTGTCTGTATTTTATTTCCGTCCTCTAACTCCTTGTATTTGAGTTTAGAATTGTCTTGGGCGTGTTTCGAACAGGTTGGTTGAGCTTTTGTCCCAACTCTTGTTGCCTAGATTTTTGGTGATCGGCTCGAGCGGGTCTTCTTGCACTCGAGTGGAGTTTGCACACCTTCAGTAGTTTTTCCGTCTGTAAAAATACTGCAGATGTGTTTTTCACGCTCGAGCGGATTTCCTTACGCTCGAGCGGGTATCCTTGCGCTTGAGCGGGTGTTCGATGTCTGTAAAAATATTGGAAGAGTGTAATCTAAGCTCGAGTGGGTGTTCCTTTGCGCTCGAGCAGGTGGAGTTTTGCAGTTGTGTCTTGGCGCTCGAGCGGGTATCCTTACGCTCGAGCGGATCCAGTTTTGTGTTTGACGCTGGAGCGTCCTATTATCTGCTCGAGCGGGTCATACGTATATCAGTTGGCAGCTGGGTCATTTTAGATCACTTTTTCAACTCTCACTTTTTCTCTTACTTTTCAAAATCTATTTTGAGAGCTTCTCTCACTACATTTCACCTTCTCTCTAAGGTTTGATCTAGTTCTAGTGTGTTTCTAGCCTTGTCCCTTTGTAAAAAGTGTGGGGTTTGGCTTGCTCTTCATTTTGATCCGAAAATCTTGAAGTTTGGAGCACTTTGAAAATTCTCCATCATCACATTTGGTCTCATCTTTTGAGGTAGGGATAACTACTCATATTTATGGTCTTTGACATAAACTTGTAGTCGTTTTGATGTAATGTTGTAGTTGGATAATTATGGGTGTTAGGGTTTCAAATATGAAAAGAGGGGTTTTGTTCTTTTGGCCAATACATGTGTATTTGGGTCCTAAAATGAGATTGTGGATGTTTAATGATAATATTTGGACCTTTGGGTCAATATTGGAAAAAAGGGGAAAAATGCCATATTTGGGTTTTATTGGGTCATTAGTGTAATTAATGACTTTCATTGTGAAATAATGAAATTGGGGAGTTTTGAGAAAGAATGGTGGAGTTGGATTGATAAATCACTCACTTTGAAAATATTGATAATTTATTTGTTGATGCATTTATTATCTGTTTAGAAATAATTGCTTTGGGCTATCGGTGGAGGATAGTCATGATTGTTGTAGTCACTGCATGATGATTAGGTGAATTAAAACTAATCGGTTGAATATGTCATTGAAAACGACGGTTGGAATAATACATCTAATTTGTGTATTGATTGAACATGTATATGATAAACGTTTATATACATTGTATTGTGTGGGAGGAGATAGGGGATGTACTCCACGGTTTAGGAGGAGATATGGGATGGACTCCTAAACCGGATGTTATTTGGGAGGAGATAGAGGATAAACTCCATTGATACAGCAAATATGTGTATCATTTATGAAGTATGGAAATGTTTTATTATGGCATTGATACAGCAAATATGTGTATCTATTGTGAAGTATGGAAGTGTTTTGATGTGAGTGTTATCTCATTTGAAAATGAATTGTGGATAAAGAAAATCTTTTAATATGAGATGTAATCTCATTTAAATTGTTTGGCCAGGTTCTGAGCCATGTTTATGAATTGAAAATTTGTTAAGTAAAGGAAAGTAAAATGAACATGGACATATTTGTCATGGGATTGGATGGTGTTGTAAGTTGGTTGACCAGTGTTAACATTTATCGAATGCTCATGTTTTAGTCATTGTTCATATTATGTTTAGCATATCTCTACTAGGCGTTGGCTCTCCCTATATGGGACATCATTTTCAGGTGCAGGTGTTATGCCGCCTCCAAGGACTTAGCTTAGGAGGTTTTAGAAGTTGAAGGCTTATTTTTTTTTGTAATTATTTTGTGTATTACATGTAATTCAAGCCAAGGGCTTATTTTGTGTTTTGAGTTAGTACTCTCCTTTTGTAACCAAGTGTTGGCTTGAAAAGTTGTAAGCCCGTAGGGCATTTACTTTTGTTGTCAACATGTAATACCTTTGGATTAAATACTCTGATGAATGGAAATATGTTTATTTCTCCTACGTTTATGGATGTCACGAATGTATGATTTATGGGTTTATTTTGAGGGCGCTACAACCACGGAACCTAAGTCCGGAATACAATATATGACGGGAAAAAACCGGGATCGCTAAAATTCCAAACGAAACTTTTTAACCCAAATCAAAATAACTAAAAAAATTAATCCATTCCCAAACGAAAGATGTAGATCATTTAGTGAACACTATTGTATCGTGTTTTTTTGAATTTTCAAAGATGTCCACACATATTTGATTGTTTGAAAATTATCACAAAACAATTAAATTAACTCAAATGTTTAAAACTATACTAACACAATTTGTAGGATGATTCTATATATATCAAATATTTATCTCATTACGTATTTTTTCTAATTACATTTTCTTAAAAGAAAATTAAAAATTATTTAACCTCCTTGCACACAATTATTCCATCTATACTCTTATTCTAAATTTAGTTTACAACCGATCTTAATGAGAAAAAAAGAAAAAAAACAATTTACATCTAAAACTTTTCAAACTCTAACTGATCTCCAACTATTACAATCACCATCATCTTTGATTACCACCCTACCTCCTAAGCATCTTGTCACAAATAATCTCATAATTTAATGAAAATATATATTTTATACATTTATATTGAATTTATTAATTAAAATATATATATATATATATATATATATTTCAGTTTTACTCAATAAAAATAAATAAAAATTTAAATTAAAAATTTTATATTTAAATTACTAAAATTAAAATTTTAAGATTTGATGGAAAAAAAATATGATAAATATAACATTACAACATCCCACATGGTCAAGTACAAAGGAAACGTGGCATCGTGTGGACATAAATTGAACTTGGGGCATTTCAAATAATTTGGATAAATTACCAATACATTTTTAAAATTTATTTAAAATATAAATTGTCCTTATGTTTTCAAAATTGCATCTTGTTCTTTGAAGTTTTTAATTGTATCATAAATGTCTTTTATCAATAAATCAAATCAATTAATAATTTTTAGAGAAATGTTTGAGAGCTCTAGGGAGAGAGTTCTAATAGCCCTAATTTATGTGTGGGCCCCATATGATATGATATTTTGGCCTTGTTTTTTATTTTTTATTTTTTATTTTTCAAATCATTAGAGCTCAATTAGAGCTCTAGTTTTAGGGGGATGAATCACTGTTGTAATTTTTAATACCAGAAACGGGTTGTAACTCACTATCTAAATTCAAGGCATCTCTCTTTAAGCTTTCCACGCTAGAAGTTGTTTTGGGAAGATAGTTAAAATCTGACTTTTTTGACTTCTTTTTTTTTTTTTGGTTTTTTTAAAAAAAAAAAAAAAACTTATAAAAAAACGTGAGAGATGTGATCCAAAATAGGTTAAAAACTGGGAAGTGACTTTTAACCCACTTTTCAAAAGAAGCCTAAGCCTTCTGCTAGGTGTGTCATTGAGGGTGGGGAGGGGTTTCAACCGCTGGCCTCCTCTCTCCTCCTTTCGCTTCCTTTTTCTCATTTTCTTTGTCATTTTGCTTAAAAATATTGGAAGCTTGTCTTTTCAACCCTTTTCGACGACGCCGCTACAAAACTGCCACCAGATCTGTTACCTTCCCGCTTCTATAGATCTACCCTTACTAGATCTGCCTCATCTCCTTTAGATCTGTCTCTCGCTACTATTGTTGGCATTGCCTCTCCATCATTTTCGATCTTCCAAATTTGATGTTTGGCTTGCGTCCAAACTTTCACCTTCACGTTCAAAACTTTAAGATCTAGTTTCAGATCTTCTAATAATCCGAAGACCAATGTTGTTTAACGCGTTTGTTTCATGCTATGTGACCACTTTAACCTCAATGTTCCATCTTTATCAGTGGATGTGGGGTCTTTGTATTTCAAGTTGAAGGTTGTGGTATGATGAAGTTTTGGATGCCTTTGGTTACTTAGATCTGGTTGCTTTTGGTTTGTTTTTTTATTTTTATTTTTTATTGTTTGCTGTAATAATCCTCTGTGTGGAGGTTGTGTCCGTCATTTGTGTGGTTTTTTTTCTTCTCCTTTATGGAGACTAGGGGTGGTTTTGGATGATCTAAATAAGTGCACTTTTTGACTTTTTACGAAAAGATGTGCCGAAAAGTAGAGAGATTATTTGACCTAAAAAAGATTAAAAAAAAAAGAAAAGAAAAAAGAGTGTGTACTTATTAGGTTATGCCAAACTTGGAAGATTCTTCATCCTGTGGAAGTTTGTTATCTCTTTATGAGATATTTTGCTATTGCAGTACGAGATTGATTCGATTTTTTATCGATTTTGCAATGAAGACTTTTTTCCCAATCTAAAAAAAAAAAACAATTTTTAATGATATCAAAAAATATTTCAATAAATAATTTAGATAATTTTATTGCTGTATAAGAGAGTAATTAGGAATTTTATTTTTTCAATTAATTATGTTAAATAAAAAATTATTACAATGAGATATTTATATTTTTTCAAATCACGCGAGACAATTTGCATTTTAAGTAAACTACAAGAGGTATATTTGTAATTACCCAAACAATTTTAATGAAAACACAATTTAAAATACTCAAGTGAGAATGAGAATTTTTTTTAATACAATTATTTAATGCCTTTTACCTTCTATTTATATGTAACACTTGAAAAGATTTTACATTCCACGTCATATAAATAATTTTATTGTGTGTTAGTGGTAACACAATGGTAAATTTCTACTCGAGAATCAAGGACACTAATAAACTACAAAACTAATTTTAGACCCCTTTGACAATCTTTTTAAATTAATTAATTTATTAAAAAAGTTATTTTGTTGAAAAACTATAGATAATTTAGATATATTCATTTTTCACTGAAAAAAAAAAATTCAACTTTATCTATTAAAAAAGTCATTAGAAAGTAAAAATATGTTAAACCAATTAATATATAATTATATCTTCTTTTTTTTTTTTTTTTTGAACTCATATATAATTATATCTAATATAGATATTTTCTATTTAATTTTAAATAAAAATTAATCTTAAGAACAAATAAATAAAAAACTTAAAATGTGAAGAAACCAAAAATAAGAAAATAATTAAAAAGGCCTTAAAAAAAAAAAAAACTGCATATGCTTGGTAGCAAAAAGAGCCAAAAAGGATGTAGCAACAAAACTAAACCTTAATAATAGTGTGGGTCAGCTAACCGAGGGGGAGGAGGCCCAGAAATCTCACCCATGTGGATTCGATCGACAATGGAAAGATCCAATATGACAACGAAACATTGGACGCTACATCTCCTATAGCCAAATAAAGGCATTGTTATTCAGACTTTAGCTTATTTTCGGAAGGAATAATGCTAACGGATGACATAGCAGGTGAAATTATAATTTTAAAATAATAATGTTATATATATTAATTGATACATCTAATATCATTATTTCAAAAATAAATTAAAAATTAATTTTTTAATTTTTTTTGAAAAAGTGTATAAAAAAATATATAAAGATGATGTAATTAAAAAAAATATTAAAGAACCAAAAAAATTAACTTTTAATCCAAATGCCAAAATAAGCTAAAGTTTTTTTAAAAAATAAATTTATTTGTTATTTTTCATCATGATAGCACACTACCATGTGCCTTCAGCTATTTTTAAGCACAATAACCTTTGTAACTAGTTGCATTGAATATTGTATCCTTACATTATAATTTATTTTTTACTATCATCTAAACTGTCATCAACACTAATTTACTAATTTATATGAATTTACTAATTTATTCATATAAGAAATTGAATACGTGAGATTATGTAAAATAATTTAAATAAATACATTATTTATACTTCATAGCAAAAGAACCCAATAATATCTTCATAGCTACAGAAGCAAAATCATCCATGGTGATTGGAAAAAAGCTTCTGTCTCTACTATACAGGAGCTTAAGAAATTTTTTTGGAGTGTTATATTGAAATGTTACGTTTGGAAAAAGTATACTAAGAAGTTTTTTTGTGTGTTACATTAGAATGTTAGACAAATGAGTTTTTGTGTGTTACATTATAATGTTACACTAAGGAATTTTTTTAGAATATTATATTAGAGTGTTATATTTGAAAAAAGTATATCAAGAAGTTTTTTTGTATATTACATTAGAGTGTTACACTAAGGAGTTTTTGTGTGTGTTGCATTAGAGTGTTACATTAAGGAATTTTTGTGTGTGTTATATTAGAGTGTTATGTTTGGAAAAAATATACTAATAAGTTTTTTTGTGTGTTACATTAGAGTCTTACAATAAGAAATTTTTTTGTGCGTTACTTTAGAGTGTTACACTAAAGAGTTTTTTTTTTTAATCTTATATTGGAGTGTTACGTTTGGGAAAAATACAGTAATGAGTTTTTTTATGTGTTACATTAGTGCTACATTTGGATATTAATTAATGTCAATGTTGTAATGTTAATGTTATAATAGGGACGAACACCACAAAAATGAACAAACACCGCACCAATAACAGTACAAACGGGATAACATTATCCACCTACAAATCACTCCACTAAATCCCCACAAAAAAAAAAAAGAAAAAAAAAAGAAAAAAAAAAAAAAGAAACGTAAAAACCTACCTTACCCATGCACACCCAATATTAGGAAAAAAAATCCAAACAAAATCACATACAAGAACAAACAAGTAAACTTTCAAACTCCCAAATCAAGGAAATACAATATAACCAAAATAAAAAGAACTAATTGATTTGAAAAAAAATTTCTAAGACTAAATGAAATAATTTTTCTTCAAATAAGATTTATGAGTAATTTGTCCTTATTCTAACTTGAATTTTGCTATCTATATAAGTAGAATTTGATAATTATATAAAAAACAAACTTGATTTATTTTTAATAAATATATGAAGTGCCATGATAAAGCTTCGGCTAAGGCCCGAAAAACTCTTATCATCTCTAACCCAAAGGATGTTATGCAGCAAGTGGACTCCAGGCCCAAGGAATGACGGAGAAGCCCATAGCCCAAGTCATCTTGCAGCTATCAGTTTGATTTGAATCACAAAATCTATTTCTATTTGGTGACTAATGGAAATTCATTTTTACATCTCAAGTAAATATATATATAATTATTCTATTTGGTTTTGAAAATTTTAAAAACTGTTTTCGAGTTTTTAATTTATATTTTTTGATTTTTGTGAATTTTTTTAATTTTAATCGAAAAGAAAAAAGCTATATTACTGTTCATTCCAAAGGTTGGCCCATCTCTCACTGGTGGACTCCAAATTTTACATAAGGCCCATATTTTGTGGGAATTATTAATGGGGAAATTACATCCTAGTGAGTTGTAGAATATATATATATATATTATAGAAAGTTTATAAAATATTTATTAAGTTTTCAACTGATTTGTAATTATTTTTATAGATAATTCTATTATACACACCTCTTACTATATGTATTCTTAGTTATTCCATTTTCTTATTTAGTTATAACTAAATTTTTTATTTTATTTTATTTATTTTTCTTTAGTTAAAGCATTTCCATGGAGGTGCCAAAGGTATAATTTGGCAAGTGTAAAAAAAAAAAATTCCAATGGTTTGCTATTCTTTCTGTCAAATATAGCAAATGTCATTTCTACTGTCAAATTTGACAGGAGGTTTGGCATTTGCCAAACATGCCATACCATCAAAGATTAATCAATTTATTTGGTTTGGCTTTTTTAAATTCACTTTTTAGAAAATTAAAATTTTTGTTTCGTATTTTTCTATTTTGTGTTTAATATTTTAATCAATTTTTTAAATTTTTTATATACACCTAACATAAATATACTTAAAAATTTTAATATTTACGAAAACCCAAGAATAATTTATTTTTTACTATCATCTAAACTGTCATCAACACTAATTTACTAATTTATTCATATAAGAAATTGAATAGTGAGATTATTTAAAATAATTTAAATATATATATTATTTATACTTCAATAATATATAGAGCCTAAATTACAGAGCTTAAATTACATAGCTAAAGAACCCAAAAGCTTCTGTATCGACTATACAGAGCTTAAATTACATAGCTAAAGAACTCTAACATCCAAGCAGCGTAATGCAACTCGTGAGCTGACGGCAGAACCCTTCTTCGAGTTCCTTGCAGACGATGAAGATAAAGCAGAGCCTGACGATGTTGACGGTGTTGTTTCGATTGACGGAGTTTCAGATTCATTTTCTTCGTGTTCTTGCCATTGGAACTGTGTTGTTCGTAGTGGTGACATCAACCGGATCTGAACGTTCAAGAACACGTCATCGGCCGAACTCATACCGCTTGGTGAGGACCCAGAAGAAGATTCGAACTCGAATGAGGCAGACTCGGTTGAGAAGAAAGAAGAATCAGACTCGACGTTTGGTTCGCCATTGTCACGGTTTGAAAACAGCACTATTGCTGTGACTTCGAGAGCAGAAATGATAGAAGGCCCCCCCAACAACAATACCCGCATAGACAGGTCAGTGATGAGTGACAAGAGAGAAAGAAAAACCAAAAACAACCATTTCCAATACATTGTCGTTTGAGAGAGAGAGAGAGAGTTGGGGTGGGCTTAGGGACTAAAACGAGTCGCTTGTTGGACACAGAGAGCTCTGTGAGTGAATGAGGAGAGAATGCATACATGGTTATGCTCTGTTTCCAATAAATATTGGAATTCAATTTTTTAAAAATTAATTTTTTATTTTTTATATATTCTTATTTGGAAAAATTATTCACAAATTCCATTTCAGAAATTATTTTTATGGTATGGTGTGGGTTTCTAATTCCATTCCATTTCACAAATTCCATATTTTTATTTTGGATGTTTTGTTCTAAACTAATTATTCAAAATTCCATAGGGAAGGCAACATAGAATATGGTCTTGACCCGACCATAGGGAAGGCAACAATGCAAGCAGCCCAAGAGGTGGCTGAAGGAAAGCTTAATGACCATTTTCCATTTGTGGTGTGGCAGACTAGCAGTGGGACTCAAAGCAACATGAATGGCAATGAGGTAAGTAAACATTTATGAATCTTTGGTTTTTGGTTTCATGTTTTTCTAATTTTGTATGCTACTAACACCCAATTTGCATTGGTGGAATTTTAAAAAAAATTTGTTCAAATTTTTGTTGGTCTTCTTTTCTTTATGTTTTTGTTGTTGTGTGTGGACCTGGGGTCATTATGTTCCAAATTTAGTCTCATATGATAACTTTTAGGGTATGTAGGCGGCTTGGCCTAATATAAAGGCTTGCTATTAGTGTAGGTGCGGATTTGAGTCACGGGTGATTCAAGCAACCCTTGGCTCGACCATTGGGGGCAACTTAGGTGCTCACCCAAGGCCCTGCATAAAAGGGGGCCTCATTTTTTTTTTTTTTTTTATATACAATGTATATATCAAATAAAAATAAAAACAATATTATAAAGGAAATTGGAAAAAGAAAAATAGGCAAAAATGATCTCTCTTTAAATCGTATTTCATACATATCAAAACAAACTACCCTATCATTATTATATCTCTCAATAGTTATCATTATACTTTGCCCTTTCTCTGCATCATAACAAAGAAAATGGCAAAAGAAAAAGTAAATACTCGTATAGTTAAAGGTTAAACATGAAGAAAAAAACAAACTCTTTGTCATTATACAAATGAAAGGCCTTCATCACTATACATTTCTCTTGGTGAAAACAAAAACCCTCATCATTATATCTCTCTATGGGTCAAAATAGCAAATCCAGATCAACAAGATAAATGTTAGAGAAAACTCAGCCACATAACCAACCACAAAAGCTTTTGCAACACATGACTATGTGGTTGGTTTTGTGGTTGATTCTATATTGCATTAGCAACGGTCAATTATAAAATATACTTCTCCCTATGAATTATGTTAACAAAATTTGAATATAAAAATTTAATTAGTAATTTTGCATCTAAAAAAGTGAAAAAAAATGAATTTTAAATAAAGAATTACAATGGAAAAATTTATAGAGATTTTTTGCCGCAGGCCTCATATAGACTTGAGCTGCCTGCATGGGCACTCTATAAGTACATGCACTGGCTGGACAGGGTTGCTACAGGGCTTTGTAATGCCAGTGTTAATTCTTGCCTACTTTGGACTAGTATGTGTGTTTTTGTGTGCACGCATAAGTGAGAGAGAGAGAGAGAGAGAGAGAGAGAGAGAGAGAGAGAGGAGTTGGTGCTTTGGTTGACTTCCTCTTGTGCGTGAGCAATGATTTGGGAGGTTAGTGAGGAATTGCGCTGGTTGAACTGACACTAAAGATAATCCAGATCATCAAGATTGCTCTCTACATTGGTATCATATTTTGTAATATTTGTAGTTTTTGTCAGTATATGTTCTTTTCATTGTTTTATTTAGTATTGCTTGTCAATGCACTGGAACTATCTTTATGCATATCCCTTTTGTGAATGTACATGCTCTCGCCTATACCTCTAAGTCTTTCACAAGGTAACCAAATCTTAGATTTTTGGTATCTCTTGGCAACGTTGATTATTGTTGATATGAATTTTTCTATTTGAATTTAAAACAGTCACTGATTGTTCTAGGTAATTGCAACTAGAGCTGCTGAAATTCTTGGCCACAAGCGAGGTGAAAAATTTGTGCATCCAAATGACCATGTGAACAGATCACAATCTTCTAATGACACGTTCCCTACAGTAAGTCTTATGAAACAAACTTGCTGAACTGCTTATTGATCGTCTTTGTGGAATGTTTGATCTCTACCCGGTTTGTAATCGATTGTGTTTTATTTACAGGTGATGCACATTGCTGCTGCAATAGAAATAAATTCAAGATTAATACCAAACCAGAAAACTTTACAAACTTCAATACATTCCAAGGTTTAGTTATGTTTCTGTAATCCTTAAAAGCTCTTTTTTAATATAATAGCTAAATGCATTTTTACCACTAATGACGTCTGTAATACATCTACTGATTTTGTGATTGTAATCTGTGTAGGTTGTTAAGGTGTTGATGCATCACTAACATTGGTAGTCAAAACTTACTATGCTGTATGGACAAAAAACTGAAAAAATTTGGAACATTCGTATATATATATTTTCCTCTTTTAAGTAGCTACGTGTCTTTTATATGGATCCATGGTGTGTGCATGGTCCTTTGACATATTATATTTTTTACATTCTAGACTACAGGCAGGCCAAAGGAGGGTGTGGTGTACTGAGGGCATGCAGCGAAGCCACATTGTGCTTTTTGGTTGTTGTTTTGTGTGGAGCATTTGATGAAGTTGTTCATGCATCAAGTTTGCATTTCACTTTTTCACCCTTAAGAAGCTCATGATTAATTGAAAATTTATTGGTCAATGGTGTGGGTTTAGCATGTCATGTTCACTGAAATAATTTATTACTATCCATTTTCTACTTCTTCATAGACTGCAACTATCTGTTGAACTATTATATTTGGCAACTTCAATTATTTCTCGCGTCATTGTTTGTTTACAATAAATCATAAACCTTGCTTTGGTTTTATGTCACATATGACATGAATGATACAGTAATAAATAAAAACATTAAGAAATTCTCAAGAACTTTTAGCTAACCAACATGTGCAAATCATCATTTCTTTGTCTACAAAGGCATTTAAATTTACTTAAAATCTTTCATTTTGTATTCTGGACCTATGTGACCTGAACATGGATTGTTCCAGTGCGTGGAACAAAAACGGGAACATGGTACACTCCATACTCTAAAATGCAGTACAAACTAGTATAACTTGATGAAGAGATTTGTGTCTTACTAAGGTTTTACCAGCACTGTTAAATGCTGTATCTTGGAAAATTTGAGTACTAACAATTGACTTGTTGGAAAGATTAGAATTTATACGAAAATAGAGTCTAGGATATAGTGCAAAACCATGTTAACTAGAACGTGGATCTCTCTAGTATGTGAAACGGGAATGAGAATATGGTACGCTACATGCTCTAAAAATGTGTTAGATAGGGAATAGAGTTGTATAGATTACACTACAAGAATTGAAGGTACTTTTACACATCTAATAATTACAGTTTTGTGGACCTAATTTTGACGTTTCTTCCTATCAAAACTCTACTCATCTTAGATTAGATTAGATTTTAGTTCATTATATATGATTTTTTTTTTCTCCTAAGGAAAATATATTGGAAAAAACTTTTGGGATTGCTTCGGCTCACTAAATTTACTGTCAGTTCCAACATGAAATTTGCTAAACTATTAGCATTTCCTGGCAACACTAGTGCAAAAAAGAAAAATTACTAAGGTGGCTTGCAAATTGCTTTTCCTTATGACATATAATCAATCATACAGGGATGTAATATTTTCCTGGCTGATCTTAATTACTTGTTCCTATAAAAGGATTTTGGTGATGTGTTTTTGACCTTTATGTTCATGTATTCTCTTTTTTTATTTGTCATGCTTCTATTATTGTCATAATGTCTCTACCAGTCCTACTACAACTATGATTGCGACTACTAATCGTGCTTATTTGCTTTTTCTAGTCAGTTGAATTCAAAAAATATTATTAAAATCGGACGTACTCACACTCAAGATGCAACACCTTTGACTCTTGGGCAAGAATTTAGTGGATGTACCACACAGGTAAGCTTACTTTGCTATCAAACTTTTGGAGTGTTGGCTTTTACTATGAAATGGATTTCTCCCAGTTGAAGGAACAAAACAAGCCTTAATTATGTTGGAAGGGATTCCTTAAAGCATGCTCTTTGGTTGCAGGTGAAATATGGTATTGACCGAGTCATGTGCACCCTACCTCGCATGTATCAGGTTGGCTATTAATATATATATTTTCTCTGTTCCCTTTTTTTTTTTTTTTTGAGATCTTAAATATTGGAGGTGTCATGTGAGCAGCTTGCACAGGGTGGCACTGCTGTAGGGACTGGATTGAACACAAAAAAAGGGTATGTGTTACAATATTTTGTTGTGATCCTTCCCACCCTTTATATGAGAGTCACTGCTCTGTTTTCATTCTTTTGGTTTCATTTCTCTTATAGTTTGAGTTTTCTGCAACCAGTGTTCTTTCTATTACTTGTTCCATCATTCTTTTCCATGTACATGCATGGATTACACACGTGGTTACTGTTAGCACTTAGTATCTTTTTAAAAAAATAAAAATTCATGCAGTTTATTTGAAAATCTGGAGAGATTCATTTGCCTGAATTGTTGAACTTGTGTGCATCCTTGGAGTTGAAGATATATGGGTTAATGTTGTGAGAGTTCAATGAAACGTATAGCCAAAAATTGTTGAAATAGGATTCTTGTGTGATAACCTGAGGGAATGTGCAATTTTCTTTTCAAGTTGCTATATTGTGTTTCTAAAAAGAAATTTCCCACAATAATCAGTGGTGTTAGAGAAGGCCCAATGGCATTGAACCCACCTTCATTTGAAATTAATGAATGTCAGGTCGCTACTTTCTGCCTTGTTATCAGAAAGGGAGTAGAAACTTTGTCTTTGAGAGCTGCAAGTTTATGGATCACTTGTTTTTGACAGAGAAAGCAGTTGGTCATCACCTTGTCACTGAGCACATCCAAACCTTAAAAATAATTGGCAAGAAGTCGTACTTCAAAGTTCTATCTTAATGATAAGTTATCCACTTAGATTTGTTTTCTTGTTTTAGTTCCACATTTCTCAATATTTTTGCCTTATTCAGGTTTGATGTAAAGATTGCTGCAGCAGTAGCAGAGGAAACACACTTACCATTTGTCACAGCAGAAAACAAATTTGAAGAACTGGTTATTCTCTGATTCCACTGAATTTTGCTTGTTTTTATTTTTTTATTATTTTATTTTAATACCTTGTATCCTTCAAGCAAAACTGTTTTGCATGTTCATATATTTTTTGTAGTGCCAGGCTGCACACCATGCGTTTGTTGAAAGCAGTGGAGCCTTAAACACAATTGTTGTTTCCCTTATGAAGATTGGGAATGACTACGCTTGTTAGGAAGGTATATATTCTAGTTTGACAACCCTTACTTTCTTTGTTGTATTGCTTTATTTTTGGGGTTTTCATGTTCTTTTCCTTGTCCAGTGGTCCATGTTGCAGCCTTGGTGAACTCATTCTTCCTGAAAATGAACCTGGTAGCAGTATTATGCCTGTAAAAATCTTTATCCTTTTCTCTCATTATTGAACTTAAAAAAAAAAAAAAACTAAATTAAACAAAAAATATCTTATTTGTGTGAGTTTACTCTATTTTTGGGGAAAGTTAACCCTACTCAGTGTGAAGCCCTTACTATGGTTTGCGCTCAGGTAAGGTTTAATGTCTTATTGTGGTTTAATTAGATGATAAATGTTAAATGGAGAATTCATCAAGCAGATTTTTTAGGAAATGTAATAATGCATGTCCAATAACGTACCGTCATTGACTTATTTCTCTTGGCTGTCACTATCAATTCATTTTTGTGCTTTTTCAACCAATCAACTGTTTCTTTATGTCTCGTAGGTTATGGGAAACCATGTTGGCGTTACAGTGGGTGGATCAAATGGCCATTTTGAGCTGAATGTATTCAAGCCTATGATTGCTAATGCTCTTCTACATGTAAGTCCTGTGATCATTTATTGTTATGATTTTTATTGGAGAAGGCATAGCAGAACATGTAATTTTGAAACATAGGTTCATTATATGAGGCACAAATGAAGTTGGTGCATCTACTAATTAGCCACAACCGAAACTTTACTGATTCTTTCATTTTTTCTATCTACTTTTTTCCCCTGTTCATTTGAATGTTTGGGAAAAAGAAGTCTTGTCTGTTGAATATATTTTAAAATTTTCTATAAAGTTCGACCTGAAATTTATTAGGATGTGTTTTGATCTTGGATTTGAGTAGAGATTTGAAGAGAAAGGGAAAAAAAACAAATCTCTACTCAAATCCAAGATCCAAACACAGCCTTAGAGTTTCTCTTCATGGTGAATGAAGGGGACATTTGGGCTAGTGGTTGCTTCAAGTGTTGCGGTTTCAAAACCATGTGAAAAGCGTTATGGATTCCCTTCTCACCTAACATCCTCTGAATGGTGGTTGCTTCAAGTGTTGTGGTTTCAAAAACCATGTGAAAAGCGTTATGAATTCCCCTCTCACCTAGCATCCTCTGAATGCAAACTATTAAATTCTGAATTCATGTTTGACCTGCCTTAAATGTAATATTATCTTAATGGTAATACAGATGAAATTTTGTAAGTTGCCTGAATATATGATGTGTGATTTTATATTCTACTGGGTAGCCATAGATTCATTATTCCTTACTCACCTAGATTTTGTGATGTGTTTTCTGACAGTCGGTGAGATTGCTTGGGGATGCACCTGTTTTTTTCGAAAAGAATTGTGTGAGGGGAATTCAAGCCAATAGGGAACAGATTTCAAAATTACTGCATGAGGTAAGTAGCCGCAGGCACAAAAGGTGTAAAATTTTAGATCATATTATATGCTAAAGCCCAAAATTAATTGATCATATCTTGTTGCTGTGTTACTCTACATGGTTTTTCAGTCGCTAATGCTTGTCCCCATCTTTGAACCCTGTAAGTTTCTCTCTCTTTCTCTCTCTCTCACTTGTGGGGGGACATTTGTTTTGAATAACAATATATGTTGTTGCCTCTTTCCAGAAAATTGGTTATGACAACGTTGCAGCAGCTGCCAAGAAAGCCCACAAGGATGGAAGCACTCTGAAGGTGATGGCCTTCTCTCATTTCTTTGCAATTCCAGGGTGTCTTTTTGCTATTCGATTATATATCCATGACTTGCATTCGGGAAACTTACTATCTATTTTTAAATTTTGGAACTCTGCATGCTCAAATCTGACAAAATTTAATCTTGCAGGAAGCTGCTCTAAATCTTGGAGTGCTCACTAGTGAAGAGTTTGTCCATCTTGTAGTGCCGGAAAAGATGATTGGTCCCTCAGACTAAGCAGCTTGATAAACTTTTAGGGTTTGCAATGATGTAACCATTTTTGCACCCCTTCCCTCTATCAGTTGGAGAGTAGGAAACAAAAATCCAATGGTTATTGTGTCTTTCTGAGAAAACGATATTCTTGAGGTTTTATCTGTTCGGCTCTCGTCTTCTGGATCCTTTTCAGTGACCTAGCTGTTGATTGGGTTAATAAGGAGAAAACCTCCCACATTTTTTTTTGTAATGGAAACAGTGGATTGAAGGAAAATAAAGCATAATTTTTAGAAAGAAAAGTTAATTCTCATTATCAATATTATTTGTTTTGTAATTGGTATTTGTTTTAGAAAGTTTGTGCATACATTAGCTATATTCATATACATATGGTTCCTGCACTGAAATTGATTTTGAATTTCAGGCAACCACCTTGCAATTGGTCTGCACCGGGTCCCATATAGCTGGAAGAAGGAACTTCCGACCATTGACGCCATAAGCGTTATAGCTTGCCCTGCTAATTTTATCCACTTTTAGGTCACCCGGATACCCTGGATAAGCTCGGGGGCTGAAAATCCCGGGACATGCTGTGACGGCCTCAAGTGGTGCCAACACATCCCCTTGAAAGTATCCGGAGTTGAAAGGGTTTGTCGCAGCTCCAGCAAGAATTGTTGCGAGGTTCATAATGATGCCACTGTACCAACCCCATATAGCTTGCAATTGGTTCCTTCACTGAAATTAATTGTGAATTTCAGGCAACCACCTTGCAATTGGTCTGCACCGGGTCCCATATAGCTGGAAGAAGGAACTTCCGGTCATTGACACCGTAAGCATTATAGCTTGCCCTGCTAATTTTATCCACTTTCAGGTCACTCGGATACCCTGGATAAGCTCGGGGGCCGAAAATCCCTGGACATGCTGTGACGGCCTCAAGTGGTGCCAACACATCCCCTTGAAAGTACCCGGAGTTGAAAGGGTTTGACGCAGCGCCAGCAAGAATTGTTGTGAGGCTCATAATGATGCCATCTGTACCAACCCCATTGGGAGCCACCAGAGCCGCCTGACGAGGTGGACCATAAGCTGGAAGAGCAAATGGCCATGAACACAGGCCGGGGCACTGCCTGAAGGGGTTTCCGATGTGTGCATAGACTACTCTTCTCTTCGTTGCTGTTGTTACAACGCTTCCATGAAAGCCGCACAAACTCATGCAGAACTGCTCCACACTAACATCTTTAGAGGTCGGAACCAAGTACACCCCATGAGGATCCAAAGGTAATAATTTGCTATCAATCTTGCTTTTGATATAGTTGGCTATTTGAGCACATTTGATGTTTTTCCCAAGTGAGTATTGAATGTTTCCTAGCTGTTTTGTGAGTGTGAAAGGGCTGGAAACTGGTTTCCCGACCTTGTCCTTGTACGACAAAACAGTATTCCACCACGATGCAACCGTGGACTCCTTGGGCTGTGGATTGAGTCCATTGAAGGAAGCAAGGAAGTCGGTGACCGGGGTTCGATCTTTCAGATAAAAGGTTCCATACCAGATGAGATAGATGTTGATGGTTCTAGGTCCGGTAAGGAGTGGACCACTGTGGTAATTGAGTATGGTGGATGATGGGACTAGAGAAGAAGATTGATCGAGGCTTGTGTTGAGCCCTTGTGAACATGAGACCAACAAGGCAAAGGCAATATAGCCATGGTGAAAGGAAGAAGAAAACTGGTCACTAACATTTTGGCCATTCTCAGTTGGGTTGGTTGGTTTTTTGGGAATGAAAGAGTGTGGTGTTTTTTGGCTGGCAGCTAGGTTCCTATTTATAGATAGCAACTATGTGGTTTTGGGTTGAGTATTGAGTGGGAGTGCGTGTCCAAAAGGTCAAGACTTCAAAAGATAAGAAAATTTCATATTCTATCCGCGCGAGAGTAAATATTCTATACTAGCAAAATATAAGGTTTCTTTTTTTTTTTTCTTCTCAAATATTAAAAAAAATTTAAAAATTCAAGTATTTAAATTGAATACCCGTGTCACACCTTTATTCTTATTAGGTCTGGAAAAATAGCAGGGTCTATGCAATAGTGATTGGTAGAGACTTTAATTAGATTAAACTTAGGTTGTGGGTTAGCCAATGATTGCTGGAGCGTGGCCACAACTCCAAACTCTGTTTCATGGTGGGGCATGTAATCAATACGTGTGCCAATCTTTATCAAAATTATGTGACTGAAATGGTTTTATTATTTGTTAAAAAAAAAAGGAAAAAAGAAAGAAAGAAAAGGGTTTTATTAAGAATAGATTCTCATGCTTATCTTTAATAGTTGAACTAGTAAACTAATAAACTTACTTTATCTTGGTGCCATGCAAATGATTTATTCATTTGCCCATGCATTGCTAATTTTTAACCATTTTTCTAATATTTTCAATGAATAATTACTCACCAGTCTTAGATTATCATGTAATATTTTTTATTTAGGTGTTGTTTGAGAAGAGTTCTTTTAGTGATTATTTGACTTTTTTATGATATGAAAAAATTATGTGTTTGGGAATGCATTTTTTTTTTTTTTGTGATTTTTTTAATTGAATAGAAAAATGTGAAAAACTGATGTGATCTGATTTTTTGTCCGAAATTCTCATTAAATCCTTATTTTAGTTGTATGGAAAAAGTTAAAGCGAGGGTATGTTGGTTTTTTTACACCGGTAGAAGTCATTTTTTTTAGATGTATGCCAAACATGTTGAGTGTGTGTGTCAATTTCCAACCACACTGCCAATCAAGCACTCCGCTGGAGAACACTGGCAGAATAGATTAAGCCCGAACGACCTGTCACAAAAAGAAGAGATTCCGGTGGTGGTTCGTCCACCGGGGGGCACTCCAACGATCAAGTCAGTTATCTTTCAAAGATAGCAAAAGTGCTTAACTCACTATTCAGAGCATAAAAAGCATAGTTTAGACCCATGGGGGTGCCTCTCTTTTATAGCCAACACTGTCCCAATCCCAATAGAAGCCTAGCTTCAATGGACTTAGGATTACTGCTAATCTTGGACTCATAGTAGGATTAGGATAAACTCTCTAAGAGTCTTATCTTTACCCAAACTGAAGTCTTCTTCCATTCTAGGACTCTTGTCCCTTATCCGCTTATCCCGAATTCCGGTATTCTCGCAGATAACCTCGGCCTAGCCGAGATCATCTCGACATCATGACCAGGACACGTGGCACCCCAGATGGCACTTCGGTGACACCTCGGCCACATGTCGTCATTCAAAATTTATGTCCCCACAACTGCCCCCTAGGTTCTATTACCTCGGTATCCTGACGTGATGGAACCTATATCATTTTCTTCCATTTAGCACGTCGAC
Organism: Camellia japonica; assembly: GCA_030407325.1. Classification (NCBI taxonomy): domain Eukaryota; kingdom Viridiplantae; phylum Streptophyta; class Magnoliopsida; order Ericales; family Theaceae; genus Camellia; species Camellia japonica. Next base: position 41,407,312 of record JAPPVO010000024.1, on the reverse strand, counting down.
TAAGCTCGCTTTATCTTTCATTACCAAGGTTATCATTCGTCGGCTCTATATGACCAAGACTTGTAATTCGTTTTTATCAATGCTCTTGAACCAATAACCAAGTTTGTTCAAGTTACTTTAGCCGAGATCGTCCTCATAGCCGAGGTCACTACTTCGTTAAATCAAGAACTCCAAGAGTTTCAACACGCGAATGAGCTGTTACGCACAGTATTTCAACCGTTTTTGCCACACGTCTTTCCCCTACTAAGCCGTGCCCGACACGCGCCATTAAGTTGCATCGCACTTGCGTGCGTCGTCTGACAAATACGTCGTCCTAGGCACACTAAATGCGTTTTTGCCACCATTTCGTGTGTTTGATCAAAATCTCTTCTCTCTCTCCGTCTTTTCACTTTTGCATCTTCGTCTTCATGCAACCTTTCTCTCTCTAACTTTCTCTAATCCTCCTATTGCTTCAAGATCTAAAGCTCTCTGCAATCACCGCCGTTCACCTCCTCCGGCGAGGTTTTTGCTGATCCTTTCCGTTTGCTGCCATCATCTGACTCCGGCGTACTCAACACCGACTTCATTTTTCTTCGGTGAGTCACTATTTCCTCATTTATCAGTCTGTGTTTTTCTTTGTACCTTGTACTTTTTTCTTACTTTTTGAAACAATGTAAGCTTTAATTTGGCCGATGTGCCATTTTTGTAATCTAAACAATCATTCTTCAATGTCAGGCCGAGGTGCCTTCTTTCCTTATCTGACTGCATATAAACTTTTTTCCCTTTCAAGTGCTTTGAATGTTTGTCTTCTTTTTACTCTTACATAATTCTATACTTAGAATAATTTGCATGTCTTCAATGTACACCTTAACTGTGCAACCTCCTCGGGGTGGAATACCTCGGTTAAACCACTACCGGTTTATTTTGTCAAGTACATAGGTACTTCTTTTCAATACAACCTTAGCTTAACTTGTAAATTTTTCTTAAAAATTTCAACAAGTGTTTAAACCAATCTTCCTTTAACATAACCTTGGATTCACTTCAACTTGTAAATTTTTTATAAAATTTCAACAAGTGTTAAACATGACCTCAGTTTAACTTCAACTTGTAAATTTTTCTTTAAAATTTCAACAAGTGTTAAACAGATCTTGGCTTGAAAATTCCAACTCCCAAGCGTCATTCTCCAGCCCTCTGCCCTCTAATGTGAACTTAAGTTCTACTTGGGTTCTCATTAAGCATGTGGCTCTGACCTTGTTGCCGAAGTCTATATTTAAACAGAGACTAGCCGATGTTCTCAACCTTGGTTCTTCTGTTAATCTTACCTAAGTGCACTTAGTTTCAATCTGTGTTTGACTCTGTCGATATGGCAAGTCCAGGTTAATTCAACTTAGTTCAACTCTATTATATGCAAGTAGAAACTCTGCCATATAATAGGTCTAAGTTATTCGTCATGTTTCAATCAAAAACATCGCCAACTTAGTTCAACTCTATTATATGCAAGTAGGAACTCTGCCATATAATAAGTCTAAGTTATTCGTCATGTTTCAATCAGAAATATCGCCAACTTAGTTCAACTCTATTATATGCAAGTAGGAACTCTGCCATATAATAAGTCTTAGTTATTCGTCATGTTTCAATCAGAAACATCCTCATAGGACTGGTCGGTCCTATCGCACAGATTTCAAATTCACAAAAATCAAACTAGCACTTTATTATTACTTCAGCCGATATGCCCCATTCCCGGCAACCGATATGATTCTATTTGGGCCAAGTTTGGCCTCCTTATTACCCTTCTTATTACCGACAACCTTTCTTAGGATGGGGTCCCTAACCTTGAACTCTTTTGGGCTGACTTTCTTGTTGTAAGCCTGTCACGACCCAAACCAGCCCCTATAGGTTTGGCATCGTAACCGGCCAGTAATCCTAAGATTACCTACGGCCTCTGAGACATATTAACATAATATTAGGGGCTAGCGGAAGCAATTAAGAATATACAACGTCCATTGAGCTGTGCAGACTTATATGAGACAGAAAAATTTAAAACTTTTTATTTACATATATACATATGACTTGAAGAACCAAGCAAGAAAACATAACTGAACTTAAACTTTATATCACATAACGACAACACTTAGCATATCCGGAACCTCCACGGGAGGCACATAGGTTAGCTGATAGAACAGATTCTAGACAGATGCCTCTAAGCCTGGTCACGCGCCTGATCACCTACATACATAAATAATACAGTAAGCTAAAGCCCAGTGAATAATAACAGAGTAAAGGGTTTAATGAATGATGTCCATCATAGAGTTAGAAATCAGAGTTTATATCAGAAACACAGTCTTATCAGAAATAGAGTCTTATGCATATTCAGATTTCCAATCAGAAATAGATTCAGATACATGCTCATATTCATAATCATATTCAGATTTTGCATAAGCTCATATGTGGTACACCCATTAGCTAACAGATCAGATAGGTCCAGAGACCACAGACAGAGTTGGTACCAACAACCATAAAGGTCCATATCTTGCGCGCAAGCAACCATGGTATTATTACCCCCAGGCAAGGGCCGTAGGCCACGGTATTGTTACCCCCGGGCGAGGGCCATAGGCCACGGTATTGTTACCCCCGGGCGAGGGCCATAGGGACTAAGGGTGCCACAACTACTTTTCAGAAAACTGGACATTCATTCATTCATTTCCAACATATCAAAGCTTTTCCAAGAATCAATTATTTCGTGCCATAGTATACTGAAAATACATAACATTGAACATAACTTTACAAAGTTATTACTCACAGATGGCTGCAGAAGCAAATCAGACAGACTGGGCATATCAGGAAAATCAGGCAGGCAATGGCGCGTGACCTACACAAGCACATAACATATACACATTGAAACACAACATTACTCCCTTGATTAAACTTGTCATTTCTAGTCTTTATAGTCCGAAGTTCTACTACGTTTATTCTTTCATTACTAAGTCCCTCTTTTCCAAATAGATTGATCCTATAGTTGGCTTCTTAACTGATTACCCCAAGATCAACGATTCATCCTTTAACTAACTAATCTATGTTGATTAGTAGCTTATTATTCTTTATTGAGTCATAAATCATGTCTAGAATGCATTGAAAAGAGATGAGGATAAAAATATGAACTAAATGCAACTTTCCAAAATGTGCTGAAAATGGGGTCTTCGCTCGAGCGCCACTTTGGTCGCTCGAGCGAACTGTAAAATTTGAAAAACTACTGGGAGCTTGATTTTCAGCTCGAGCGAGACTTTCCTCGCTCGAGCGGACAACAAAAATTCAAAAATTCTAAAATTGAAATTAAAATCCAAATTTGGTATTTAACACCTCAAAACATGTACTTTAGTATACAAACATAGAAAACCATTTATTAAAGTCATAAATTGCTAAATCATTTATTCAAAATCATACCCCAATTGCCAAATTTAGTTTGAAATCATTTTCTCCATAACAAGCCAAATCCCAACTCAAAATGATTAACTTCTAACTTAATCTCCATAAATTGAACACGGCTCCAAACTCCCATTTTCTTTTTAGTTACATAAAATTGGTGTCAAATTCTTTCTATTTTCCTTGAAATCATGAAATTGAAGTCATGAAACTTTTTATAAATTTTCCAACTAATTTCCATAATCTAAAACTTAACTTAATTTATAACCTCAATTTAATTCATAACCATAGATATCCCAAAATATGTTTCATTTAAATAAAATCTCAAATTATAAGTATGGATTAAAATCTAATTATAAAATCAAAACTTCCTTCAATTCCAAAATCAACTCTCAAATTAAGAATGATTCTCAAAATTGAACTTAATTCAAATCCATAAACCTTTTAAACATGAACTAAGACCCCAAAACCTTAAAATTTCATAATGCATGTTTAATTAAAGTATTAATCTTGTAGAGTTTTTCCCCTGCATGTACCATTTAGGCATAATTTCATGCAAAATCACAACATCAAACCCAAATAATCAATTTCCATAAATTTGAATCTAATTCCATTTATTCATCATCTTGCTAATTTCTTCTATTTATGTGAAATTAAACCCAAATTTAACAAATTTAAGGAATCATAATTCATATACTTCAACCTAACTTAATTAAACATGCAAGACCCAATTTCTATGAATTAAATTCTAAAATCTTAAAAATTCACAATGCATGCAAGGATAAACTTAAAATATGTGAAGGATGAAGAAAATCAAACCCAAATATTAAATCACAACAACAACTTCCTAATTATTAATCTTAACTCAAATCTTTTACATTCTTCCCTTGTGTCATGAAATTAAATACAATTACCCCTTGATTTCAATTGCTAAATAATTAATCTATAAGAGTCAAGCTTAACTTTCTTACCTAGAAATGTAATTTGTTGAGTCTCTTAAGCTCTTCCTTCAATTTTTGCACAGAACCAGAATTCTTTTTCTTCTCTTCTTCCCACGGTTTTTCTCCCTCTCTCACTCTCTCACGGTTTCAAACAGAGCTTCCTTTATCCTCTTTTTTTTTTTTGTATTTGCTTCAGGTTAACCCTTCTCAAACACACATAACTCACTTCCTTTTTGACTTCAAACTTGACACACGTGCACTCTTCTAAGCTTTCCAACACATCACATGCACACACCCACCTAAGTTTCTTTGCACACCCACGTATATTATTAATCCTATATTTAATTTATGATTAGGATTTATTTAATTAAGCAACACTTAATCTTAATAAATTTCAATTTGCACATTGTTGAATTAAGTATGACTAATCGTAAATCCCACATAATTTAATTAATCTAATTGATTTCCATTGGAGCCTAATTGATTATATTTAAATTTATCGGTACAACTCAAATTTTTAATCAGACTCCCAAAAGGCTCCAAATAATAAATCGAACTTATTTTCATCCTCAATTTTGATTCCCCAAATCATTTAGGCCTTCAATTTCTGATCATCGAATTTTCATCAATAAATTACATATTCAAATTGGGCACACCATAATTAAATTTAATTTATAATAACCACAATCCTCAATCCTCATGACTTAATCAACTCCAATTAAGACCTAATTAATCGAATCTCAATTTCACTAAACTGAATCGAATATTTAATTAAACTCCCAAATGGGTCCGTAATTAAAATTAAATCGATTCAACTTCCTAACTTCACTTCCTTAAGCCATTTGGACCCTTAATTTCCAATTCCAAAATAAACCTTCAATCAAATCATATACGAGTCAGATTTCATAATTCTCATAAATCCCAACTAAATTATAATACTCGGCAATTAAACTCAAATCCTCTTAATCAATCAAGTACTAATCCTTATACGTGATGGGGTTGTTACAAAGCCCTAGCAAGTTGTTGCTGGTATGCCCTCAGCCGAATTGTTGTTCTTCAACAACATTTTCACGCTTTTTTACATAGGCTTCAGCTTCCTTTTGCATGTAAGGCCAAAAGAATCTCTGCAATATTGCTCTATGGTCAATGGATCTGCCCCCTGTATGGCTTCTACCTACTCCTTTGTGGACCTTATATGAAAAGTCTTTAACTTAGGTTAAGCTTTTCTCTTCTCGGGCTTAATCATCTAGGTCGAGATCTTGCCTTCTGGAATCTGGGATCTGCTCACTTTAGGCTGAGCTCTTCTCTTCTCGGACCTAATCATCTAGGCTGAGATCTTGTCTTCTGGAATCTTGGATCTGCTCACTCAAGTTGGAGGGATCAGTTGTGACTGCCTGTGCAGCCCTTAATTCTGTCTCTTGCTTGCTGTATCCAATGTTACCTCGGCCTCGCTTCGGCGAGCCGTTTCTCTTTTCTTATGTTGACGCCTTTGTCCCCGACGTGTCTTCCTCCGCCCTTGCATACTTCTCTATTCTGGCCATGAGTTCCTCCATACTCTTTGGCAGTGTCTTTGCCAGTGATTTTCGTAGCAGACAGTCATCTTTCAGGCCGTTCTTAAAGGACACGATCGCCATCTCTTGGTTGCATCCTGGTATTCGGTTGAATACCTCGTAATACCTCTTAGCATAAGCCATAAGGCTTTCATCCTCACTGGTTCTCAGGGCCATCAGGGAGTCCACCCTTAATGGCTGTAGTTTGTTTGTCACAAACCTGGCCACGAGCATCTCGCCCAGGCCTTCCCAGGTTTTCACAGTTCCTTTTGGCAACTTGTGAAACCAGTCTGATGTAATTTCCCTAAAGGACGAGGGGAACACCTCGTAGAGCAACGGCTCATTCCCGGTGTATAATGCTATCAAGTTCAGGTACAAGTCGATGTGAAAGTTCGGGTCCGACTTACCGTCGTATATCTGGAATCTCGGCATGTGAAACCTTTTCGGGGCCTCAAATTTGTCCAACTCTACCGAGAACGGTGTCCTCGGCTTGACCGGAGAGGTCACCTCGACATCTTGTCGCTTTCTTTGGAGGTAATCCCTCAGATCCTCCTTGGTTCATCTAGGAGCTCGACTATCTCCGGATTGCAGCCTCTTTGGTGCACTACTTCTAGTGTCATTGTGAGTCCTTTTAGACCTCCCTTCATTGGTCTTGTCGAAATAGAGTTCCTTCCCCTGAACATCCCGATGTTCTTTGGTGCAGGTTTTTTTTGTTCGACGTGTCTTCTGGGATTCTCCATGCCCGACCTCTCGCGAAGGCGGGTGAGAATGTCCCTTGGTCCTGCCATGCTGAGGGACTGCAGGAATCGTTTTCTACCCCCCTTTCTGGGCGCCTTTCTTGGCCGCTGGAATCGGCGTATCTTGTAACGGGAACGGTGGCTACATGACGTTGTTTTGCATCATGAAATTGACGACCATTTGCAGGTCCGCCAATTTGTCCACCATTCCCTTCATCTCGTTGTTCCTCCGCAGGTATCTATCTTTCCATACCTGGAGGTCGTCCTCGTTATAATACCTGCTCCGGTCCGATCTCTTTCGGTACGCCGCCCTCTTGGCCGACGTCCTTTCCTCCGTGATTCTTATCACGAGTCTCTTCCTTGCAGTTGTCTTCTCTGCGTTAGGGTCAATATGTTTCCCATTCCCAGTAGGAGTGTCGTCCCCCACCTTCTCTTTCTGTCCGTCACTGGCTATTTATTCTCATTTCTTTCCCACAGACGGCGCCAAATTGTGTGTGTCAATTTCCGACCACACTGCCAATCAAGCACTCAGTTGGAGAACACTGGCAGAATAGATTAAGCCCGAATGACCTGTCACAAAAAGAAGAGATTCCGGCGATGGTTCGTCTACCCGGGGGCACTCCGACAATCAAGTCAGTTATCTCTCAAAGATAGTAAAAGTGCTTAACTCACTATTCAGAGCATAAAAAGCATACCTCAGACCCATGAGGGTGCCTCTTTTTTATAGCCAACACTGTCCCAATCCCAATAGAAGTCTAGCTTCAATGGACTTAGGATTACTGCTAATCTTGGACTCCCAGTAGGATTAGGATAAACTCTCTAAGTATAGCGACCCTGGTTTTCCCTCCATTGATTAGTGTAATCCGGACTTGGTTCCGTGGATGTTGGTTGTTGTATATATCTTGTTTGCGTCCTTCAATACTTTGTATTTGAGTTATAGGATGTTTTGAGCAGGTTTGTTACAGGTTGCGTGTGATTGGGAGCAAATGGTTGCTGCCCAGAATTTTGGTTCTTCGCTCAAGCGAGCCTTTTGTCGCTCGAGCAAGCTCTTTGTTCTAGATCCTTCGCTCGAGCCAGGTTTCCTTCGCTCGAGCGAGAGTTGAGTTTTGTGTCTGGTGGCTCGAGCGAGGAGTCTTGCGCTTGAGCTTGCGTCTGCGTCTCTTTTTGACCTGATGGTTTTGATTCTTGGCTCGAGCGAGCTTTCCTTCGCTCGAGCGAGCGAGGTCTATGTTTTGGGTTTCTTCGCTCGAGCGAGCATTCTGTCGTTCGAGCGTGCTTCTGGGTTGCAGACCTGAAGGTTTGGATTGTTGGCTCGAGCGAGGCTTTCTACGCTCGAGCGAGGCTTCTTTGTGTCTGGTCGCTCGAGCGACCACTTCTTCGCTCGAGCGAGCCTGTGTTATATCAGTAGACAGCAGCGGGTAAACACTTCACTTTTTCATCTTCTTTTTCTTTCAAACCCTAGATCCGAGCTCTCTCTCTCTCTCTCTCTCTACACACCTTCTCTCTAGGGTTTCATCTATTTTTAGTGTGTTTCTACCCTAAGTTCTTTGTAAGAAAGATAGAGGGTTGTTTGGGCTACGTTTTAATTTGAAAAGCTGTGGATTTGGAGCACTTTGGTTTTTCCTCATCTACTCCTTTGGGCTTCTAACTTCGAGGTAGGGATACCCTACTCCATCTTATGAGCTTTGTCTGTAATTTTGGTCATTTTGATTAGTTGGTGATGTTGGGCAATTTTTGGAAAAGTTGGGGTTATTGTGTAATTTATAAAAGAGGGGTTTTCAAATATTAAGAACCCATATGTACGTAAGACTTGGAAAATGGCATTATTAGTGTCAAATTGAGGAAATTGAACTTTAGGGTTGACTTTTGGTAAAGGGGGGAGAATGCCCTAATTATTGTGACAAATTAATTGGTATAATTAATTTGGGAAAACATGAAATTTAATTGAAATCCATGAAATTGGGAAGTTATGGGATTGAATGGTGTGGTTGGATTAATTTATCACTCACCTATGTAAAAGTTGATATTATACTTGTTTAATGCATTTATTTTTTGTGTAGAAATAACTGCTTTGGACTATCAGTGGAGGATAGTCTTGATTGTTGTAGACATTGTATGTTGATTAGGGAAAACTGAAATTAATCACATTGAATATGTCATTGAGCATGACAGTTGGGATAAGACATCAAATATATGTATTGATTGATTCCTATATATGATAATTGATTATATACTTGGAATATGTGTATTGTGTGGGAGGTGATAGGGGATGTACTCCATGATTTGAGAGAAGATAAGGGATGGACTCTTAAACCTGTTTGGGAGGAGATAGAAGATGGACTCCACTAATACAACAAATATGTGTATTAAATTGAAGTGTTGATACAGCAAACATGTGTATCATTTGAAGTATAGAAGTGTTTGAATATGAGTTGTAAATCTCATGTGAAATTGTGAAATATGGAAACGTGTTAATATGAGCCATAGTCTCATTGAATTGGTAGGCCAGGTTCTGAGCCATGTTTATGTATCGGGTTTGTATAAGGGAAGAAAATTGAAATGAAACATGGACATGATTGTCATGGAACTGGATTGTGATATAAAATGGTTTATAAGTGTTAACCATCTATCAAATGTTATTGTTTTAGTCATTGCTTATATTTGGTTTAGTATATTTCTACTGGGCTGTGGCTCACCCTATATGGGACATCATTTTCAGGTACAGATGGTATGCCACCTCCAAGGACGTAGCTTGGAAGGCTAGAGGCTGAAAGACTTTTGTGATATCTTTTATGTATTACACGTAAATTCAAGCCAAGGGCTTAATGTGTTATGAGTTAGTACTCTCTTTTTGTGTAACCAAGTGTTGGCTTGGAAAGTTGTAAGCCCGTTGGGCATTTACTTTTGTTGTCAACATGTAATACATTTGTAAGGAATACTCTGATGAATGGAATTAAGTTTGGTTTACTTATGTCTATGCATGTCAATAGTGTGGGTTTCTATGTATTATTTTGAGGGCGTTACAACTTGGTATCAGAGCGTACCGGGTTCGAATACTTTGGGTACGCGGGAAGTGGTTAGTACCACAATGGGTTTGTCTCGCTTGTTAGAGACTTAGGTATAATGTTATGTGCTTATGTGATAACATGTTTATGTGGTTGTATGGGTATGGAATGTAGTTTCTAGGATGTTGATTGGATCCTTGGGTTTCTGAGAGTCTTGTTGGAAAAGCACTTTGATCAATGTTGTTTTTAATCGGAACTCTAGCAACGCCTCGGGACTATCATTATCCGGAAATGAAATTCGTAAGTGCTTATGTGATTATGTGCTTACGTGGAATGAATTATTGTTGTCCAATGCATTAGGACGTGAGTGTTATAGCTTCGGCACATTTGTGAATGTGCTAATGTTCTTCGTTACCTTTATTAGGATGTCAGGACGAGGACGTGGTGGTAGGCGAGGTAGGCCTAGGAGGCAGGAGATGCCTATACTGGATGACATTCCGGCGCAGCAGGAGGGTGTTGGCCAGGCCAACGTGGCCGAGCCAGTAGGTCAGCAGGCCATGGGTGCCTTAGCCCGAGAGATGGCAGGAGCTTTGAGGGCATCCATGGACATTCTCAGAGCTGAGAATCAAGTCCAGGCCCAGGTTGTTGATGCAGGGCCTTCTTTTTTGAAGAGGAAGTTTTTCCGGTCAAATCCGGATGAGTTTATGGGTGATCCGAAGGAGCCACTTAAGGTTGATGAGTGGCTCGAGCAGATGACTAAGACATTTGAGATGCTTGGCATCGAAGACGGGGCTTTGAAGGTGACCTTGGCATCTTTCCAGTTAAAGGGGGATGAGGGTCAGTGGTGGAAGTTCATGAGGAGTCGTATTGGTGGTACTTGAGAGGACTTTGTGGATGCTTTCCAGGAGAAGTTTCTGTCTTTCGCTGTGAGGGAAAAGTTGAGAGATCAGTTCTGTCAGCTTAAGCAGCTGAGTTCATCAGTGGCCGAGTTTGAGGCCGCATTTACCAGTTTATCCAGGTTTGCACCTGAGCTAGTGGCGTCTGAGGAACGCCGTTGTCTGAAATTTGAGAGGAAGTTGAGATATGGACTCAAGACCAGAGTTGGGGGATCCATGGTTCGGAAATATGGGCGTCTAGTGGATGCTGCGGCCCATATGGAGATTATGATGCACGAGGAGGAGGAGAGGATGAGGGGCTCCAAGAGGAGTCAGGATGGCCAAGGGAATGGTAGGAGGCAGAGGGGTTCTAACCCTCAGCAGTCCCAGGGTGCTTTGGCGAGATTACCTTTCCAGTGCCGAGTGCAGGTTCTGGGAGAGGCAATCAGGGAGACATTACTTATTACAAATGTGGTCAGCTGGGCCACAAGTCTTCAACTCGCTCGCAGAAGGGCGGAGGGCAGAGAGCAGCTTCATCTTCGGCTCGTCCTTAGAGCCAGAGTCAAGGCAGAGGTCAGCCGCTCTCTTGTTACCAGTGTGGTCAGGCGGGGCACCTGAAGAGGTTCTGCCCGCAGTTGAGTGCCACATCGGGTGCGTCTGGTTCTAGGCAGACGTAGAGTTTTCAGCCAGCACAGTCTGTTCAGGCCTCGAGGGCCAATCAGGGAGCTTCATCATCCCAGTTTGTGCAGCAGTCTTTTGCTCCTAGGGGTGAGCAGGTTGATCAAAGACCTTCTGGGCGCGTGTATGCTGTTACCGCACAAGATCTTGTACCGGCTCCATCTGTTGTGAGAGGTACCTTTTTGTTTTGCAACTCGGTTGCCAATGTGTTGATTGATACGGGAGCATCCCATTCCTTTATATCTACTGCATTTGCATCTGTTTTGGGGTTGGAGTGGCACAGTTAGCATCTCGTATATGTGTTGTATCACCTGTCGGGGCTGAATTGATTTTGAAACAAGGGTGTCGGGGCTGTAATATAGAGGTCGCCGACCGCCGGCTTCCATTCTCTTTTGTAGTTATGGCTATGTCGGGTTTCGATGTGATTTTGGGTATGGACTGGTTATCGTCATACCGGACTGTTATTGATTGCTACCGCCAGAGGGTCACTGTATGTACCTTGAATGGGGATTGTTTTCATTTCTTGGGGGATCGGGTTCGTAGTGTGTTGCCACCGGTGTATGATCTGCGAGAGCAGAGTGAGCTTAGTGGCCTTCTCGCTAGCTTTATGAGTGGTGAGTGTGATGAGACCCAGACTGTATTACCGAGAGTGGTTTGTGAGTACTCGGACGTCTTTCCCGAGGATCTTGTGAGTTTGCCACCTTATCGAGAGATTGAGTTCTTTATTGATCTAGTGCCTGGCACGGCGCCGATTTCTATGGCACCATACCATTTTGCCCCAGCCGAGTTGATTGAGTTGAAGATTCAATTCCAAGAGTTGCTAGATAAGGGCTTCATCCGCCCTAGTACTTCGCCATGGGGAGCACCAGCCCTCTTTGCTAAGAAGAAAGATGGGGCTTTAAGACTTTGTATCGACTACCGGAAATTGAATCGGGCTACGGTTAAGAACAAGTACCCTATGCCTCGTATTGATGATTTGTTTGACCAGTTGAAAGGGTCCCGTTGTTTCTCTAAGATAGACTTGAGATTGGGTTACCATCAGTTGAGGGTCAGGGATGAGGATATTCCGAAGACGGCATTCCGTACACGGTATGGCCATTATGAGTTTCTGGTGATGCTTTTTGGGCTCACCAATACACCGCTAGTGTTTATGGATTTGATGAACCGGATATTCCGGAAATTCTTAAATCGTTTTGTGGTCGTCTTCATGGACGACATCCTGATTTATTCACCTTCGGAGGAGGAGCACGAGGAACACTTGAGAGTGGTGCTTGAGTTGCTTAGAGCCCATAGACTGTATGCCAAATTTGGGAAGTGTGAGTTCTGGCTAAGAGAAGTCAAGTTCTTAGGCCATGTGGTCTCCGGGGAAGGGGTGTCTGTTGATACATCCAAGATTGAGGCAGTGCAAGATTGGGCACAGCCTAAGAGTGTTTTTGAGATCCGCAGTTTTCTGGGATTAGCTGGGTATTACCGCCGGTTCGTGAAAGATTTTTCCAGGCTAGCTTCGCCGTTGACTAGGTTAACGCGGAAAGGGGTCAAATTTCTGTGGAGTGAGACTTGTGAAAAGTCGTTCCAAGAGTTGAAAGTTAGACTTACCACCGCTCCTATGTTGATTATTTCGGAGAGAAGTTTGGGTTATGCGGTTTATTGTGATGCCTCACGAGAGGGTTTGGGTTGTGTGTTGATGCAAGAAGGGAAAGTGGTAGCTTATGGCTCGCGGCAGTTGAAAATACACGAGAGGAATTACCCTACACATGACCTAGAGTTAGCAGCTATGATTTTTGCCTTGAAGATCTGGAGGCACTACCTTTATGGTGAGAGATTCGAGGTATTCTCGGATCATAAGAGTCTGAAGTATCTGTTTACACAGAAAGACTTGAACTTGAGGCAGAGGAGGTAGATGGAGTTTATTGAGGATTACGACTTTGAGTTGCACTATCATCCGGGGAAGGCCAATGTTGTGGCCGATGCCCTTAGCAGGAAATCGATTAGTGATGTAGCTTGTATAGCCATCCGGGAGTGGGAGATGTTGGGTGCTCTTGGAGAGTTTGATTTGCTTCTGGGTGAATCCGTTGAGGCTGCGGCCTTGTTTTCTGTTGTTGCACAGCCTACGCTTGTGAGTCGAGTGTTAGAGGCACAGAGAGATGACCTTGAGGTAGATCCCTCCGGGAAAAGATTTCATTGGGAAGGTTGAGAAGGGTTTGACGGTGTATCCTGACCTGAGTGTAAGATACCGAGACCGTTTGTTCGTGCCGGAGTCTTGCCGAGAGGAGGTACTCCGAGAGTTTCACCATTCACGCCTTGCGGTGCATCCGGGAGGCACTAAGATGTATCGTGATTTTGGTCGCTAGTTTTGGTGGCAGGGTATGAAGAAAGATGTGGTAGTTTTTGTGTCTAAGTGCCTTACTTGTCAGCAAGTGAAGGCCGAACATCAGAGGCCAGCGGGTTTGTTACAACCCTTGCCTATTGCCGAGTGGAAGTGGGAGCACGTCACTATGGACTTCATTGTAGGTCTTCCGAGGACTTAGTGGGGTAGTGATGCTATTTGGGTGGTTGTAGACCGGTTGACTAAGTCGGCGCACTTCATTCCTATGTGCATGAGAGATTCGGTAGATCATCTTGCGGACTTATATATTCGGGACATAGTGAGGTTGCACGGGGTCCCAGTGTCGATCGTCTCAGATAGAGATCCACGTTTTACTGCTAGGTTGTGGCAGAGTTTACAGAGTGCCTTGGGCACTAGGTTGACCTTTAGCACGGCTTATCATCCTCAGACTGACGGGCAGTCCGAGCGTACTATTCAGATCTTTGAGGATATGCTTCGAGGTTGTGTCCTTGACTTTAGTGGGTCGTGGGAGAGGCACTTGCCCTTAGTGGAGTTTGCCTACAACAACAGTTTCCAGTTGAGTATCGGTATGGCACCGTTTGAGGCCTTGTATGGCCGACCTTGTAGGTCTCCAGTTTGTTGGGCCGAGGTGGGTGATGCACCTTTGTTGGGCCCGGAGTTGGTGAGGGAAACGACGGAGAAAGTTGAGTTTATCCGTAAGAGGCTTGTTACAGCCCAAAGTCGCCAAAAGTGTTATGCCGACCGTAGGCGGAGGCCTTTGGTATTTGAGGTGGGTGATCATGTTTTTTTGAAAATATCACCTAGGCGGGGATTGATGAGGTTTGGTAAGAGTGGGAAGTTGTCCCCTCGGTTTATTGGCCCTTTCAAGATCCTTGAGAGGATTGGCGAGGTTGCCTACCATTTAGCTTTGCCGCCGCAGTTGTCCAGAGTTCATGACATGTTTCATGTTAGTATACTTCGGAAGTACGAGCCGGATCCATCGTATGTAACTTAGGGGTTGATAAGGATGCCTCGTATAAGGAAAGACTGGTTCGGGTCTTGGATAGGTGGGATCAAGTCTTGCGAGGCAAGACCATCCCATTGGTAAAAGTTTTGTGGAAACATCACGGAGTGGAGGAAGCCACTTGGGAACGTGAGTTGGAGGTCCGAGAGAAATATCCGGATCTATTTGTGGATGTTTAAGCATATGTTGTATATTTTGTTGTATTGATAAACCTTAAGAGTATTGTATATGTCTTGAGTTGTAAAACATTGTATATGTTTGGTTTATGGAAATATTGTGGAAGTATTATTAATTGTGCCTTGAGAATGGAAGTTTATTTTAACATTGTGTATGTTAAATATGTTATAGAAATGAAAATATGTTGTTGGCATTGGTTATATAATTGAATTTTGGACTATATGTTGAAATTGGTAAATTTCAAATGAATGCATGTTGATAATGCACGTTGGAAGTTGTATATTGTGAAATGCCTCTTGAATAGAGATGGGATGACAGGTAATGGTCAAGATGTGGAATGTTGAACTATGATGTTATTGAGAATTGAGAAAAACTTGTTTTTGAAAAACTTGTACCTAATTTCGGGGACAAATTCTTTAAGGGGGGGAGGTTATAGCGACCCTGGTTTTCCCTCCATTGATTAGTGTAATCCGGACTTGGTTCCGTGGATGTTGGTTGTTGTATATATCTCGTTTCCGTCCTTCAATACTTTGTATTTGAGTTATAGGATGTTTTGGGCAGGTTTGTTATAGGTTGGGTGTGATTGGGAGTAAATGGTTGCTGTCCAGAATTTTGGTTTTTCGCTCGGGAGAGCCTTTTGTCGCTCGAGCGAGCTCTTTGTTTTAGATCCTTCGCTCGAGCCAGGTTTTCTTCGCTCGAGCGAGAGTTGAGTTTTGTGTCTGGTGGCTCGAAGGAGGAGTCCTACACTCGAGCTTGCGTCTGCGTCTCTTTTTGACCTGATGGTTTTGATTCTTGGCTCGAGCGAGCTTTCCTTCGCTCGAGCGAGCGAGGTCTATGTTTTGGGTTTCTTCGCCCGAGCGAGTATTCTGTCGTTCGAGCGTGCTTCTGGGTTGCAGACCTGAAGGTTTGGATTGTTGGCTCGAGCGAGGCTTTCTACGCTCAAGCGAGGCTTTTTTGTGTCTGGTCGCTCAAGCGACCACTTCTTCGCTCGAGCGAGCCTGTGTTATTATATCCGTAGACAGCAGCGGGTAAACACTTCACTTTTTCATCTCCTTTTTCTTTTAAACCCTAGATCCGAGCTCTCTCTCTCTCTCTACACACCTTCTCTCTAGGGTTTCATCTATTTTTAGTGTGTTTCTACTTTAAGTTCTTTGTAAGAAAGATAGAGGGTTGTTTGGACTACGTTTTAATCTGAAAAGTTGTGGATTTGGAGCACTTTGGTTTTTCCTCAGCTACTCCTTTGGGCTTCTAACTTCGAGGTAGGGATACCCCACTCCATCTTATGAGCTTTGTCTTTAATTTTGGTCATTTTGATTAGTTAGTGATGTTGGGCAATTTTTGGAAAAGTTGGGGTTATTGTGTAATTTATAAAAGAGGGGTTTTCAAATATTAAGAACCCATATGTACGTAAGACTTGGAAAATGGCATTATTAGTGTCAAATTGAGGAAATTGAACCTTAGGGTTGATTTTTGGTAAAGGGGGAGAATGCCCTAATTATTGTGATAAATTAATTGGTATAATTAATTTGGGAAAACATGAAATTGAGTTGAAATCCATGAAATTGGGAAGTTATGGGATTGAATGGTGTGGTTGGATTAATTTATCACTCACCTATGTAAAAGTTGATATTATACTTGTTTAATGCATTTATTTTTTGTGTAGAAATAACTGCTTTGGGCTATCGGTGGATGATAGTCTTGATTGTTGTAGACATTGTATGTTGATTAGGAAAAACTGAAATTAATCACATTGAATATGTCATTGAGCATGACAGTTGGAATAATACATCAAATATATGTATTGATTGATTCCTGTATATGATAATTGATTATATACTTGGAATATGTGTATTGTGTGGGAGGAGATAGGAGATGTACTCCATGATTTGAGAGAAGATAGGGGATGGACTCTCAAACCTGTTTGGGAGGAGATAGGGGATGGACTCCACTAATACAACAAATATGTGTATTAAATTGAAGTGTTGACACAGCAAACATGTGTATCATTTGAAGTATGGAAGTGTTTGAAAATGAGTTGTAAATCTCATGTGAAATTGTGAAATATGGAAACGTGTTAATATGAGCCATAGTCTCATTGAATTGGTAGGCCAGGTTCTGAGCCATGTTTATGTATCGGGTTTGTATAAGGGAAGAAAATTGAAATGAAACATGGACATGATTGTCATGGAACTGGATTGTGATATAAAATGGTTTATAAGTGTTAACCATCTATCAAATGTTATTATTTTAGTCATTGCTTATATTTGGTTTAGTATATTTCCACTGGGCTGTGGCTCATCCTATATGGACATCATTTTCAGGTACAAATGGTATGCCACCTCCAAGGACGTAGCTTGGGAGGCTAGAGGCTGAAAGACTTTTGTGATATCTTTTATGTATTACACGTAAATTCAAGCCAAGGGCTTAATGTGTTATGAGTTAGTACTCTCTTTTTGTGTAACCAAGTGTTGGATTGGAAAGTTGTAAGCCCATTGGACATTCACTTTTGTTGTCAATATGTAATGCATTTGTAAGGAATACTCTGATGAATGGAATTAAGTTTGGTTTACTTATGTCTATGCATGTCAATAGTGTAGGTTTCTATATATTATTTTGAGGGCGTTACACTAAGAGTCTTATCTTTATCCAAACTGAAGTCTTCTCCCATTCTAGGACTCTTGTCCCTTATCCGCTTATCTCGGATTCCGGTATTCTCGCAGATAACCTCGGCTTAGCCGAGATCATCTCGACATCATGACCAGGACACGTGGCACCCCGGCTGGCACTTCAATGACACCTCGGCCACGTGTCGTCATTCAAAATTTATGTCCCCACATTGAGTTTTGGTTTTCTATAGTGATTTTTAGTTTTTTTTTAGGCTAAAATAGCCTCTTTCCAAACAAGATCTCAATTTTTATTTATTGAGAATATCACGTAGACAATGTTACATAATACTTTTAAAGTATCTAATAATTTTGATTTTCATTTGGAAAGAGTGACTTTTCTTATGTGAATCGAATCATTCAGTCATTTGAGAGGGAGGTGAGTCCCACAATTATGAACTTTATTGTTTTAAATTTCATTTTTCTCTCACAATCAGTGATATGGAGGGAGAGAAGCTCAACCCCAATGATATAAAAGGTGAGACAAAAAAAATATATATATATATATATTATACTTGTAAATATGTTATTCATCACTTAACACATTTCATAAATTAAGGGAATGTGAACCTACAGAGGTTAGGTTATATTGGTTTCAATCATGGCTATTGTGCAAGTACTCGCTTTTGGCATAACCCAAAAGTGTTCCCTACAATTAGTAAAGGAGTTGTGGCTTAATAAAAATCAGAAGATACCATTTGGGTGGGTAGTTTGAAGACACTACTTGATAGAGTAAAATAAAACCAAGTTCCCTTATGTATTATAATGTATGATAGTATGCATAATTAAAGATGTAAAATTATTTTAAAATTTGTTAACTAATATTTTTAAGATACTCGTTAATTTTATCCTTTCGCAATACTTCAATGAAGTTGCATTTATTTCAAGTCTACAGTTGAATTTAGGCTGCAACTTTCACAAATCCGCCAAACTCTAATTCATTAAACCAAATGATAAAATACAAGGGGTGTCATTTTTTTATGAGAATAAATGAGAAAATACATTTGCTTTGCTTTTTTTCCTCAACAAATTCATGAATGCATACTCAGATGAATCGTGATTTTGCATCTTCTTCTCAATTGGTAGGAAATTATTTACAAATATCAAGAGCATCAAACGGAATAATATTAACGAAGTTTAATAAAAAATATCATCACCAACCATATCAATACAAGAAAGAGTTTTATAATGGAGAACAAATAAATAACTTGAGAAATAGCATCCAAACATAGAAAAAAATAATTAATTCCTATTTTCAGTAAAGATTGACCTCCTAGCTATTCTGATGCACGCAACAAATGAAGAAGTTATTTAGCAGACTCCGAGGAGTAATATTTCACATCATTCATGTTGACACTTTTGTTATATTATTTTTTAAAAATCAACATAAAAGTGTTGAGTCCCATTGTTTAAATACATAAAAATCAAGTTGAAACACTACCACATATATTTTGGAGTTCTTGTCTAATCTTTGCATTGTTTCAAACCTAAAATTTAATGTTTGTAGCTAATAATATGATCAAGTATTGATAGATGACACTATTTGTTATCACAATGTACCTTTCAAATTGCCTGGGTTCCATGGCATTAATGGTTGAGATAAGCATGGGCTCGTGATTAGCTGGTAAAGCAAGATCAACATCTAAGACGGGTCAATGAAACTTTGTTTTACGTGTTTCATGCTAAAAATGATTAAGAGCATTTAGACTCTTTAGGAGTATTCAAAAAACTTTGGTGAAATTGATAAATCAATCTAGATCAATCTAAATCGTATGGTTTGATTCAATTTTTTGAGAGGATGATTAGGTTTTGGTTCCAATTAATTGGGAACCGTTAATTATGGATGAATTTCTAGATTAAGGGTCAAAAGAAGCGAATAGAAGAATTTGATATGTATTTACATAGTTAATAAAAGTTAGTTTGAAGAATGTTATGAAACTTTTAAGAATGCTTTTGAATTTTTTGAAATATTTTTATAAGTAGAATTCATTTTTTTATGACTCAAGATAGTATGGTATACTAAATTGTTTTACCCAAGAACGTAGAATGTCACCACTAAAAAAAGCGATTGCTTTTTTCAATTTGATTCTAGTTCAATTTCAAAAGTTCAAAGATTTGAATTGATTGCTAAATTTTTAAATTCACTGTAAATTTAAACAAGTCT
This sequence comes from Camellia japonica, assembly GCA_030407325.1. Classification (NCBI taxonomy): domain Eukaryota; kingdom Viridiplantae; phylum Streptophyta; class Magnoliopsida; order Ericales; family Theaceae; genus Camellia; species Camellia japonica. The sequence continues at coordinate 41,387,773 of JAPPVO010000024.1, read as the reverse complement.
GTGAGATCGATGTTCCTCACCATCCTCTATCTTTCAAATGTCACCATGGAGAATGGCTTGTTTGGGATAATTCTGAAGTTAGAATAGTAGAATTGAACCGCTTTTTGCTATTTGATTAAAAAGGTTCTAAAATTCAATTTGGTACATAAATTTTTTAAATCATAAGAATCAATTAAACTCTTAATTCACCTAACAATCCAACTAAGTTAGTTTTTGAATGCTCATAAAGACCTATTTGGTGTAATTTTTTATAAGTTGAAAGTTGGTAATCATAGAGTATAAGTTAAAAAGCAAAAAACACAAATTTCCCCTCTTTCGATAATCATATTTTTTAGCTTATTTAAAACAAACCAATAAACATAAGTTATACCAAATAATATGACATAAAAATTTTAAAATAAAACAAGATAAATTACTCCAAACAGGGAACTAGGACCCTTGTTTTGCTTCTTGAGACTTTCGTCAAATGCTACAAAAAAATAAAGCTGTTAAGTCAATAGTCTCCACAGGATGTAGTAGTATTTGACTTTGATTGGCCGACATGAGAATTTGAGTTATCTATCACTTTCTTACAATAATTCATATAATTGATAGCTATTCATGAATCATCATTCTTATATTTGGCTAAATTATTGATCTTTGCAAAAGAATTGAAATATTTTATAGAAATGGTATGAAATCTTGATGTGTGATTTCATACTATTTTCATAAAATATTTTTGGATGATACTTCAAGATCAATTCAACACAATAATTGGTTTTTGGATTCATATTGTGAGCTTTGTGTTTAGTAACGTTTATGCACATATGAAAAATCATTGAACAAAAAAAAAATTAGGGTTTGAATCATTGTAATAAAATAAATTTTTAATTTTTAATTTTATCAATTTAAATTTAAATTTTTTTATTTGTTTTCAAACTATAAGCCATTAATTTTTTTACCAAAAAAAAAAAAAAAATCCACTTGAAAGGCAAAGAAACTAAACGACGAACAGTTCCATGTACAACCAATACCGAGCATATCAATTCTAATTATCTAGAATTTCTGTAAGAATTTGTAGATGAAAATGACAAAAAAAAAAAATAAATATAGTAAATAAAATATAGCATCTTCTTATTTTACTTTTTTTTTTCATTTGTCTTTCTCTCCGCAAAATCCTTCTTAAATCGTTTATTGCAAAACAACCTTGAGATTTTCATGAATCTCATATGAGATACCCATCAAAATAAAAAGGGTAAATTCTATCTACCTCTTTTGAAATTTAAAGAAAATACAATTAATTTTACATTTTGACATAATTATATTGAGCGTTTTTTCCCCTTATTGTAAGGGTGAAATACCAATAAATCCCAAAATGTGATATTGTGAACAGTTTAGTCCTCTATTTTTTCTCACAAACCCAAATGTTTCATTAAAGTGAAAATTATATAAAAGAGTAGTTGTTTACATGTTTGGGTTTAATTTTTTAGGTATAAAAGTGATTTTCTCAAAATGTAAAATTACATATTTGGGTAATTTATACTATAGAAGTTTTGGATTTTCCTTCATTTTAGAATAAATCACACATTACGAACAAAAACTTAAACTCTAATGTAACACTCCAATAACGTAATACTTCAATATAACACACTAAAAAACTTATTAGTGTACTTTTTCCAAATGTAACAATGTAATACTCAAAACAAAATTTAGTGTATTTTTTCAAAACGTAACGTTCCAATCTTAAAAAAAAAAAAATCTTTAGTGTATTTTTCCCAAGCGTAACACTTCAATCAGTGTAATCTCAAACGTAACACTCCAATGTAACACACAAAAATACTAAAAAAACCTCCTTAGTGTACTTTTTTCAAACGTAACACTCAGAGTTTGAAATTATACATTTGCTCAAAACTTACTAAAGAATATTTGTACTCCTTTTGGAATGGTTTGAAGAATCTCACATTCTTTTTTTAGTATTACATTGGAGTGTTACGTTTAGGAAAAGTACACTAAGAAATTTTTTTTTTTTTTTTGGTTACATTGGAGCGTTACGTTTGGGGTAAGTACACTAAAGAGATTTTTTTTGTGTTACATTAAAGTGTTATACTAAGAAATTTTTTTGGAGTGTTATATTGAAATGCTACATTTGAAAAAAGTACACTAAAGAGTTTTTTTGTATGTTACATTAGAATGTTACACTAAGGAGTTTTTATGTATTACATTACAGTGTTATACTAAGGAATTTTTTTAGAGTATTATATTAGAGTGTTACATTTGGAAAAAATATATCAAGAAGTTTTTTTGTATGTTACATTAGAGTGTTACACTAAGGAGTTTTTGTGTGTGTTGCATTAGAGTGTTACATTAAGGAGTTTTTTTGTGTGTTATATTAGAGTGTTACGTTTGGAAAAAATACACTAATGAGTATTTTTGTGTATTACATTAGAGTGTTATAATAAGAAATTTTTTTGTGCGTTACTTTAGAGTGTTACACTAGTTTGTTTGCTTTGAGGAATTAATTTATGGGATTGGAAACTAATAGTCCATTGTTTGGTTCAATTTTTTTGTTCCGGATTAATTAGTCTCTCATATGAGGGATTATTGTATCTACGGGGGAGGGATGAGATTATTTCCATGGGATTGGTATCCTATGGGACTAATGTGTGAAATGTCCATCTTACCCTCATGCTATTACTTAATAAACAATTGAAAAATAGTAAAATAGTCTTTTGAACACTTATAAATTATTTTTTTAGTGTTGTTAATTTAAAATTATATATAAATAAAAAATAAAAAATAAAAAATATAAATTATAAATTATAAATTTAATTTAATTAAAAATAGTAAATTAAAAATTATGGCCTTATAATATTTTTAGTATTGTTAAAAAAATTAAATTTATATATTAAATAAAATTATTTTTTTAGGGTTGTTAATTTAAAATTATATATTAAATTATAAATTTTAAATTTTAAATTAAATTTAATTAAAAATAATAAATTAAAAATTATGGTCTTATAAATTAAATTTTTTTAGTGTTGTTAAAAAATTAAATTTATATATTAAATAAAATTATTTTTAGTGTTGTTAATTTAAAATTATATATTAAATAAAAAATATAAATTATAAATTTAATTTAATTTAATTGAAAATAATAAATTAAAAATTATGGCCTTATAAATTAAAATTTTTTAGTGTTGTTAAATTATAGATTACAAATTTAAAATTATATATTAAACAAAAATTATAAATTACAAGGATAAAATAGTCTTTTGAACATTTCCTTATCCAGTTCGTCTAACCAAACATTAGATTCACTAAAAATAATCAAATCCAGACATCTAATCCCATGACTAAACAAACATAGGATACAAATCAAGTCCAATCAAATAGTCTGGGAATAATGTATCCCGGTACTAATAGTCTGATGGATTACAATCCCTCCTTATCCAGTCCGTCCAAACAACCTTTTTGGACAAGTGCGATTAGGTAGGTGCTCGTTAATTTTTATCGGGTCTCCAGTTCAATTTGGATTAGTCCAATCTAGTTTGGTCTATTTGGCTCACTTTTGGACTCTTTTTTTGATAATTAGAGCCGCTTATATTTTAGGGTTCGTTGAGTACATTATTTCTATAAAAAATTATGTCGATCGGATAACAGATACTATGTATTCAGATTACTTTTGTTTGAAAAAATGGACGGTCAGAAAATTAACAGTTCATAAAAAAAATGATTCAAATACATAGTATTCGTTATCCGATTGATATGGTTTTTTACAGGGATAATGTACTTAATAAATCTTAAAATGTGAACAATTCAAATTATTTAAAAAGTACCCAAAAATAAGCTCAATGGACCGGACTGGACCCTCCAGTCTGAATTGGAGATAAGGCCCAACCATTTTTATCTATGGGGTTTATGATAAGGACAATTTCACCATACCCATCTCATATATATGTATTTGTATTTTCATGATTTTTTTTTAGTTATGATTATTTTTTTATAACGTTTATATTAAGATGTTTAAATATGACAATTTTTTTTATAACATTTTGATAATGAATTTATGATTTTGTTTCAATTTGATTCAATTGATTACAATTCTTACCAATTCTTCGTTAAAAATACACAAAAAAGTGTCATCTATTATATTTTTAAAGGCCAAATTATAAACTTACTCCACTTAGTGAATTAACCTCAACTAATTTAGTAATAATTTTTCTTAAAAAATACTAATGATATTATCAATTGGACCAATTGGATACAAAATCTAAAGTTAAGTATTAAAATTGAGCCAATTAAAAATTGTCGGAACCAAAATAACACAAAGAATAAAATATAGGGATTACAATTGTAATTTGCCTTTTTTTTTATAATAATTATGATTTGAGCATGTATGGTCTCATCAATTTCAAAAACCAAATCCTTTGGTTTAGTTTTGAAAATCAATTTTGAAAAAAGTTTACAAAATTTTAAAACTTATTTGGTTGTATATTTTGAAAATAATTTTTGGATGATTTGAAATTTTTTATATAGTTAAATAGATGGATATGAAAGAAAATTTGATTGATTGATATGTAGAATGTGAAAGAATAAGAGAGGAGAGAGAGAAAAAGTGATTGATTGATGAGTGCTCTTATTAGCACTCCAGTTATTATTTTGGACTCCCCATTTTTTGACTTTTTTTTTATTACAATAATAACTTTAAATAAAATTACTAAAGAGAACGTCAGTCATTTTGGAACCTCCCACCTCATAATTAAACTCACACACCCATGAAATAATGAGATAGGATTTATGAGAGCATCTACTTCCATCACCGCCCATCCATCTTCCCAAATCCCACCCTCAAAACCTTGAGAATCTTCCTGCGGCGATCTGGTAGCAATGATGGCAACCATTCGATTACACACACCTTTTCAGCATTGGCAATGAGTATATTTTTTTCAACAATCACAATTTTATGAGATGAGAGAAGTGCAGTAATGTAAGTTTAGAGAAGGTTCGTAACTTTGATGTGTTCTTAGATCAGAGGAGATTGGCTTTGTAAGGGTAAGTTTCTTGAAAAACAAGACAAAAATGGTGTTCGTTTTTTTTTGGGTATTGAACTCTTGAACATATGACCAAAATTCAGGAATACATACCCGAACATTGATTATTTGTTCAGGAACACAAGTCCGAACATGGAATTTGATACACTTTGAAGGATTAAAATTGTTCGCATTTGCAAGAATTTTCGTTTTTATCAAGTTTGGGAATACAGGCCCAAACATTGGTTATTTATTCGGGAATACAGACCTGAACATAGCTTATTTTTTTGAGAACACGAGTCCAAACATTCTCAGTGAAAGAGAGAGTAGAGAGACTTCAGGAGATTGGGGAGGAGCCAGATTGAGACTGAGCAAAATGCGGATTTGCTCCCTTCAAACTATACACACACACACACACACATATATATGTGTGTGTGTGTGTGTGTGTGTGTGTGTGTGTTTTTAGGGTTTTGGGTGATCAAATAAACAGATATAATTGAAGGAAAATATATGCACCTAATGCGAAGAAAAAAATGAAGATCGTAGAAAATACGTTCCTTACACTGATTGATTCACTTTAGAAATATTTTTCTTCCACCATCATAAGAGAGATAATGGGTTTTGGAGAGTTTTTTTGGTTAGGAGTTTGGGAGATAATTTGGGTGTGGGGGTGTGCATTTGAGTGGAGTGAAATTTTCATAAGCATAATTTTGGTATTATTTGGAAGGAGGAAAGAAATTTTAAAAGTTTTAATATTCATAAGTCGGGATCCAAAGAAATAGAGAGTCCAAAATAATTAATAAGATGCTAATAATAGCACTCTTGACTGATATATAGGATGTGAAAGAAAAAGAAAGGAGAGAAAGAATAATTTTGAAAACAATTTTTCTAAAATTGTAAACTAAACAAGTTTTTTGAAATTTTCATTTCAAAATTTGATCTAAAAATGTAACCAAACACAGCCAAAACTTTCTTTATTCAACATCAACTTCATTTTTAAGTACTAGAAAATAGGGGAAAGCACCAATAAATCCCAAATTTGAGAATGTTAACCCATTTAGTCCTGAAGGTTTTTTGTTGGACTAATAGGTCCTATTTCTCAAAAAACTTACTATAGGCCTTTTTATGTCAAACATTATTCATCAAACATCAAACATTAGTAACGTTAGGATTATTTATCAAACATCAAACATTAGTAACGTTAGGATTATTTATCAAACATCAAACATTAGCAACGTCAGGATTATTCGTATAATATTGGTGAAAACATTAGCAACGTTAGAATTATTCATCCAACATCAAACATTATCAACGTCAAGATTATTCATCAAACATCAACCATTAAACATTAGGATTATTCATCAAACATCAAACATTATTCATCAAACATCAAACACAACCATTAAACATTATGATTATTCATCAAACATCAAACATCAAACATTATTCATCAAACATCAAACATCAGATTTATTTTTTAAAAAATTGAAACTATTACTCGAGATCCATCATCAAATTCATCAGAACATCAGATTCATCAGAATTGGGAATGTTTTAATCATAAAAAAATTGAAACTATTGCTCGAGATCCATCATCAGATTCATCCTTTAGTAATTGGAATAAGAATTGGGAACCATATCAACAACATAAAAAAAAGGAACACAAACCCTAGCCTCCACGCTCTTCCTACACAAACACATCTCTTCTCAAAATCATTGAACAAGAAAACAAAAATTTTAGAAACTTGAATCGCTTTCGAGATGTCGTACGACGATGTGGAGATCGAAGACATGGAATGGAACGACACACTTCAAGCATTCACATACCCTTGTCCCTGCGGAGACTTGTTCCAGATCACCAAAGAAGATCTCAAGATCGGCGAAGAGATCGCTCGATGTCCTAGCTGTTCTCTCTACATCACCGTCATCTACAACATCGAAGATTTCATCACCGATTCTTCATCCAAGAACAATCTCAAGCAACCATTATCCACTCTTTTCTCAATCTCATCCTCACCTTCTTCTAACAAAGACAAACAAGGACTAATAGTAGAACTCGAACAAGAAAATGACAATGGTGAAATAGGAGAGAGAACACTAGTAGTAGTACTAGTTGATGATGATGATGAAGAAGCAAAAGCAAGATCAACTAACAAATCAACAAAAGCACCAACAATATACCCATGATTGGATTCATCATTGACTCTGAAATACTAACTCAAGAGCTCTTCAAGAGAGTCCCAATCTTTGTTCATCAACCCATGAGCCACCACCATCTCCGCCATGGACCGCTTGAAGCCGGCGTAAGGGTTTATCAATTCATCATCTTTCTTGAATACTTGCTCAATTTTGTTCTTGTATTGTGTTAAAAGTTTGGTTTGGAGGGTTTAGAGTTGATGTTGTTTTGATGATGAAGTTTGATGTTGTTTTGATGATAATGTTGTGATGTAAAAAAAGGATTAAATGGTTTATAAAAAAACACTCAGGATTAGATAGAGTAACATTTTCCAATATTGGACTTATAAGTAATTTTTCCTAGAAAATAACGAATTTTGTGGACTTTGCCCATTATCAAGGGCTTTGCTTAATAAATATATAAACGTTATTAAGCTTGAACGCTTTCTCACAACATCTTCAAAGATGACGCCAAATATTAGGTGGCATATGATATTATCAAAATTGGAAGCGTGTAATGCTTCAACAAACATGTCAAAATCCTATGTGGCATTTGGCATTCTTTTTAAATTTGACATGAAGCTTCTCATCTTTAAATCTTTTATTTATTTTTGTTTATTCAATCTATTTAATGTAATAAAAGAGGTATAAAAAAACAGATTAAAGCTAAAAAATAATAAAATAATAAATTTGACATTTTGATTGGAATCATAATTTTAGGAAAGACTAGTAAAGGGTGTATACTATATGCGCTTTATAACAATAGAAGAAAATAACACAATTTTATATTTTCTTAGTCATAACTAAAAGAAATAAAAAAAAATCATAACTAAAATCTCAAAATAATGTTATAAGTAAATAAGAAAATTGATTATAACCAAAGAAGAAAATGACGTAATTAAAGTTATATATGATATGAGAAATACGTATAATAGAATTCTCTTCTTTACACATGTCAAATTTAGAGATGTCAAAATGCCACCTTAATCCATTTTATGTTTGTTTTTGATATTTTGATCGATTGGTTTAGAGCAATAAAATAATATGAAATGAAAAAGAACTGATTATATAAAACAAAATCCTAATCAAACAACACATTATAAAACCAAAAAGAAAAAAACAATTTTCTAGTATTCTTTTACTTGAACATGCAAGATATGAGCACAATACAAAATCCTTGGATCTCAAAAACCCAAGAAAGAATATTCATAAATCAAATGATCTCAGTGTCATCTCAAGAACTTCAAGTTTAAAAATCAAAGAATTATCATCACAAGATGGGCAACATTGCATTGCATATGCATGCCCTCAAAATTTATTGGTATATTGAACAAAAACTCATCAGAAATCTCCGAATGCAGGTTGCAACAAAAAATAAAAATTGGTTTGGTGTTTGATCAAATGTAGTGATTGATCTCTGAAGTGGGTAAAAATTAATCAAGTCTTGGTGCTAGGCCCAATGCGATGCTTACTCCAAGGTTGAGCTAGGTTGGACCTCGGCCCTATGGCCAACACTTGCTCCGAAGCAAGACAATCATAGGAGCTCGGCCCAATGTACGAATGTCACTCCAAAGTAGGCCGAGCAACATGGTGGACCTCTTAGACGGGCAGCCAACCACTCCGAAGTAGGTTGAGTAACATGTTGAACGTCCTGGATGGACAGACAACCACTCCAAAGTGGGCTGAGCAACATGTTGGACCTCCTAGTTGGACAACCATTCTAGAGTAGGCCAACTCAAAGAAGGCCAATTCACTGAAGATCTTTCTTGGGCCCACAAGAGACAAACAACTTTGCTCCTCTCCCTCTGTATGAACAAAACGTGGAGACATGGAGGTGTAGAGGGACAAGGTGCATATATAACAGACCTGCATCTGAATGACAGGCGGAGTGGTCGTCCTCCTCCAATGAGAGATGTCCGCTAATAAGACAAACAAAACAGACCTGCACCCGAGTGTCAGGCAGAGTGGTCGTCATCCTCCAATGGGAGACGACCACGAATAAGACACATTGGACAGATAGCGGAGAGAGAAGGACTTGAACGACAAACAACCTTCTCCTATAAAAGGTGAACACTATTCACTCTCAAGGGATCCGAAAATTCACACACTTAACATATATACACTCTTTGCATTCTCTCTTCTTCCTCTCCCTGAGTTGCTGACTTTACCATCGGAGGGGTTTTCGACCAAACCCCGGTCAAGCAGCCTCACCGTTTGTTATTCCGTACAGATCTTCAATTCCTAGCATACGCTGTTCTTCCACGAAGTTCAACCCTTCTTCATAGTGCGGAAATCACCCTCGCACAATTGGCGCCGTCTGTGGGAAAACCACTGTTTGCTTCGTGACGAACTCCGGCGATGGGAATCGAAGATACACCCCACTCTAGGCTAGCAGAGAAGGACTCTATTGACAAAGAAGACAAAGGATAACAAATTAAAACTTTGAAGAGTGCTGAAAAACCAGATCTGCACTGATGGATATAGAGAGACCAGATCTACATCGACAGATGAAGTCCAGACACGGCGTACACCACGGCACTATTGTTTAGTCATTCTAATGCCTCATTCTAAAGGACTCCGATAAAAGAGATGATGATCGATAAAGGACTATATTTTATGAAAGTGTTGGAGGACCAGATCTGCATCGAAGAACAAAGTCCAAATACGATGGAACACCACCGCATCATTGCTACTAACTCGTCTCATCATCTAGACGGAAGGACTCCAATATTGGAGAAGACGAATGATAAAGAACCAATAATCCTAACAGTGTTAGGATACTAGATTTATATCGATGAATGAAGTCTAGATGTGGCAAAGTGCCACCGAATCCCTACTATTCAGTTGTCCCACCGACTAGACGGAAGAACTCCAATGATGAAGAAGACGAATGACAAAGGATAGATGCTCCTGAGTCTTCTGAAAGATGAGATCTGTATTGACGAACAAAGTTTGGATGTGGTGAAGCTCTACCATATCCTCGCAATTGAGTTGTTCCACCTATTGGAAGGAAAGACTCCATTGATGGAGAAAACGACAAACAAGGGTATGGTACAACCAGAACATAAGTTTGGGTTAATCCCAGCCGACTACATTGATGTGGGCCTAACAAAGGTCTAGGCCGATCCCAGCCAACAACCTTAGTGTAGGCCTAACAAAGGTCTGGGCTGATCCCAGTTGACCACCTTGACGTGGGCCTAACAAAGGTCTGGATCGATCCCAGCCGACCACCTTAGTGTGGACCTAACAAAGGTCTGGGCTGATCCCAGTCGACCACCTTGACGTGGGCCTAACAAAGGTCTGGATCGATCCCAGCCGACCACCTTAGTGTGGGCCTAACAAAGGTCTGGGCTGATCCCAGTCGACCACCTTGACGTGGGCCTAACAAAGGTCTGGACCGATCCCAGCCGACCACCTTAGTGTGGGCCTAACAAAGGTCTAGGTTGATCCTAGTTGACCACTTCGATGTGGGCCCAACAAAGGCCACTCCGATATAGACCGAATAGAAGCTAGGTTGAATCTAACTGTCCACCCCGAAGTGCGACGAACAAAGGCCACTCTAAAGTGTACCAAACAGAAATTAGATCGAAGCTAGTCCTTCACTACGAGGTGGGTTGAATAGAGGCCACCCAACGTAGGCCAAAAAGAAGATAGGTTCAACCTAGCCGTCTACTCCAAAGTGTGCCGAACAAATGCCACTCCGAAGTGGACCGAACAAGAGCTAGGTTAAACCGAGCCCTTTACAATGAAGTCTGAACAGAAGCTAGGTCAAAGCTTGCTCTCCACTCCAAAGTGAGATAAACAGAAGCGTAGCCAAGTCAAGTAACGACCGAACAATGATGATCGATTGGGGGCAAGACAACTAATTCAATTAAGGCCAAACGGGAAATCTTGCAATGTTTCCCTATTATTGCTCGACTAGAAGAGCAACTCAATTTTTCAAAGGCATAAGGCGAAGTCTAGCCGAACAACGAACAACGAACAATGTAGGGCTACATCCTTGTTGCTCGGCTGGGGGCAAACAACATAAACATGAAGAAATTGAAAGTTCGAGTTACAAGTCCAACACTTGGCAAATTTCGAAGATACTTTATTAACTTAAAGTTTCGTTACAAAAGGACCTCAACCTAACGAAGGTGATACGAAGTGGAAGAGCTACAAAGAGGGATGAACAACAAAAGTTGATTGGACGCCCAACACCCATTCCGAAGTGGGCTGAGCAACGGAAGTTGGTCAGACGCCCAATGCTCACTCTGAAGTAGATCGAAAAACAAGAGTTGGCTGGACGCCCAACGCTTGGGCTGAGCAACAAATGTTGGTTGGATACCCAATGCCTACTCTGAAGCACGCCCTGAGCAACAGAGGTTGGTTGGACGCTCAACGCCCACTTCGAAGTGGGCCGAGCAACAAAAGTTAGTCGGACGTCCAATGCTTGGACAAAACAACAGAGGTTGGTTGGATGCCCAACGCCCACTTTGAAGCGCGCCAAGCAATGGAGGTTGGTTGGACTCTGAACGTCCACTTCGAAGTAGGTCGAGCAGCAAAAGTTGGTCAAACGCCCAACGCTTGGGCCGAGTAATAGAAGTTAGTTAGACGCCTAAAGCTTCGGCCGAGCAATAGAAGTTAGTTAGACGCTTAAAGCTTGGGCCGAGCAACAGAAGTTGATTGGATGCCCAACACCCATTCCGAAGTGGGCCGAGCAATGGAAGTTGGTTAGACACCCAATGCTCACTCTGAAGTAGATCGAAAAACAAGAGTTAGCTGGACGCCCAACGCTTGGGCTGAGCAACAAATGTTGGTTGGATACCCAACGTGTAATGACCCCAAAACATGTGTCATATTTATCAGTAATTAATTATGTGTTCAGACGAATTAACTGGAGAATATCTGTTTGAATTAGAAAAATATCTGTTGGAATTACAACTTCGGGACTGAAATTGACGACCGTAATGGGTTCAGAAAATGAAATTGAACACGTCTATGTGATACCGGGAATTTTTAGAACCATTTGGAATATTTAATTGAGGACTGAATTTCGTCTGAGTCGTAAGTCTTGTTTGGCTCAAGTTGTTGGCACAATTGTTTATTTATTATATATATAGATAAGGATTGTTGACCCTCTTTGACTCAAAACAAAAAAGAGAGAAGAAAAATCTGGAAAAGAGAGAAAGAGAGAGAATTCGGGGAAGGGAGGAAAGCAAGGGAAAGAAGAAGAAAAAAGGGAGAAATCAAGCTAAACTTCTCCATTTCACCATCTAAGGTAAGATTTTCATGAAATTGATTGTTGATCCTTGACATCTAGCATGTTGAACTCAAGATTATGGCATAATAGTATGAAATGGATGTATAGAATCATGAAATTAGAATTATTGAGCATGTTTTATGATTTTTCATCTTAAATCAAGTTTGATCTTGTATATGATGCATTTGGGTTTGGTTAGAAGCTATGATGTGTAATCCAAGTTGTTGTTTAAGTGTTTTGGGACTTGGTTTCATTACTTTGAAGTTGTTTTCAAGCTTTTGAGCTATGGTTTCTTGAAATGATGTTTTAAACATATAAGTTCATAAGTTGTCAAGTGATTTTCAAAGTTACATGCCCAGAAAATGAGTTTGGAAAGGTTGAAAATCGGTTTGAAGCTTGAATCTGCAACCTGGAAAACCCAGATTTTCACAGTCTGCTCGAGCGGGGGTTTTGCCGCTCGAGCGGGGATTTCATGCATCCAGTATCTCTCCCTCAGTTCACAGTCCGCTCGAGTGGGGGTTTTGCCGCTCGAGCAGGGACCTATTTTTCAGAAATTTCGCAGAGTTTTTCAATGCATGTTTTGGACATCCTTATTACATTTTAGGTATTCCTAAGGCTTCATTAAGTCATGTTGATGAGATTACAAATATGTGTTTACTTTATGTGTTAAAAGATTATGCTGTAATGTTTATATTTGCAGGTCAAACCTTGAAGACCGTACAACCGGTTTTGGAAACCCACTGTGAGTAACATTTCTGTAAAGATATGTTAGTATGATCTATGTTTAAAAGTGCTACGTTATGCTATGGTTTTGAAATGATAAATGTTTTTTGTGAACGAATGCCCTGTTTGCGAATCTAGTATGGCATCCATAGATAGTCCTAAGTGGACCAGTTTACGAGATCTCGGTATGTGTTTAATCGGTGTCCGGGACCGGTTACTCTAGTCGTTGGACGACAAATGTTATGTTCTATGGAGTATGCCATTATGTATGTTCTGATATGAGATGATTATGTTTATGAATGATTTATTTTACGGATATATGAAATGTTCGGAATTCGTTCACTACCCCCTTTAGTTTAATGTTACTTGCTGAGCTTTAGCTCATTGTTTGTATGTATGTATTTATAGGTGAGCATTCTGGGAGCCAAGCCTAGGCGGGGTCTTACACCGAGCCGCCATTTTGAAGCCACCAGAGTTTTGTGTGCCTCCGAGTTGGGGCTAGGCCTGGAAGGCCGTACAAGTTTTGTTTTGGTTGCATATGTGGCGTGAGCCTATGATTTATGTATGATCTTTTGGTACATGTTATGTAAAATTAGTAGGTAACTTAACATTTTTGACATGTAAATATTTGTTCATATAAATGCACAGCTCTTTGGACTATTTGTACTTAGTTTCGCTTCCGCGAGCCCCGATTATGTATGTTTTGTACAGGAAGGCCTGTGGTAATCTAGGATTACTGGCCGGTTACGATGCCAACCTTCTCGGGACGGGTTTGGGTCGTGACACAATGCCTACTCTGAAGCACGCCCTGAGCAACAGAGGTTGGTTGGACGCTCAACGCCCACTTCGAAGTGGGCCGAACAACAAAAGTTAGTCGGACGTCCAATGCTTGGACAAAACAACATAGGTTGGTTGGATGCCCAACGCCCACTTTGAAGCGCGCCAAGCAATGGAGGTTGGTTGGACTCTGAACGTCCACTTCGAAGTAGGTCGAGCAGCAAAAGTTGGTCAAATGTCCAACGCTTGGGCCGAGCAATAGAAGTTAGTTAGACGGCTAAAGCTTGGGCCGAGCAACAAAAGTTAATTGGACGCCCAACACCCATTCTGAAGTGGGCCGAGCAACGGAAGTTGGTCGGACGCCCAATGCTTACTCTGAAGTAGACCGAGCAACAAAAGTTGGTCGGACGCCCAATGCTTGGGCCGAGCAATAGAAGTTGGTCAGACGCCCAACGCTTCGACCGAGCAACAGCGGTTGGTTGGATGTCCAACGCCTACTCTTAAGCGCGCTGAGCAATGGATGTTAATTGGACACCCAACACCCATTTCGAGGTGGGCCAAGCAACGAAAGTTGGCCGGACACCTAATGCTCACTTTGAAGTGGGCCGAGCAACAAAAGTTGGTTGAACACCTAATGCCTGGGCCGAGCAATAGAAGTTGGTTGAACGCCCGACGCTTGGGCCAAGCAACAAAAGTTGATCGGACGCCCAACGCCTGGGCTAAGCAGCAGAAGTTGTTCAGACACCCAATGCTTGGGCTGAGCAACAAAAGTTGGTCGGACACCCAACGACTGGGCTGAGCAGCAGAAGTTGGTCAGACATCCAATACCTAGGTCGAGCAACAAAGGTTGGTTGGATGCCCAACACCCACTTTGAAGCACGCCGAGCAACGGAGGTTGATTGGATACCCAATACCCATTCCGATGTAGGCTGAGCAATGAAAGTTGGTCGGACGCTCAATGCTCACTCCGAAGTGGACCAAGCAACAGTGGCTGATTGGACGCCTAACATCCACTCCAAAATGGACCAAGCAAAGGAAGCGGGTCAAAACTAGCTAAGCAAAACCAAGTTTCATAGCTCGAGTAAACAACCAAAAGATTGACAACAAACAAAGTTGGAAGTGCAACATTCTACCAAATAAATACACTACCAACAACAAGCAAAGGTCGAAGGAGTGTAGTGCCCGACGAGAGTCAATATTATTGAAGTCGATACCAAGACTATAACGACTATGTGCTAGACAACTCTCAAGATAAGAGGTGCTAAGGTTGACAGTAGCTTGGTGTAGAGAAACCGAATTAAAAAATGCAAACTCGCAACACCAAAGCTGCTAGGGCCGACCAAGCAACTTGGTGTTAAAAAACAAAAACTATGCAAACAAGCTGCTACGGCCGACTAACTAAGTGACGGACAATTCTTAAGCTGAAGATAAAATGACTAACCAATATATGAAGAAACGAGCTGAACAAATAGACATGCTAATCATGTCCAAACAAGAAAATGGTGCATGATCCGCATGACCGAGCGATATTAGCAAGTTATGCTTTGAGACCGAACAGAGTGGAGAGGCAGGACTTGGCCGACCAAGCATTGAGACCAACACCAATTTATCTCCTATAAGTAGGACCGAGCAAAAAGATAGCGAATATGTCTTTCAAATTAGAACAAAGCTGTGATAAAAGCACACTTGGCCTGCTTTGAAGCGTCGTTGTGTTGCTCAGCCCAGTCGACGAACACTGCAAAAATATATATATACTATTCTGCATATATATTTTTTCAAGTCAAGCAACGACGCTCAGCCGACTGAAAGAGCACCAAGCTAGACAATTACGAGGCTAGTGAAGATACATATTTAGTTTGGGGGCATAATCGAGCTACGAAATATTGGGCAGACGCAAACGTTGGGCCAAACAATAATTTTGAATCCAACTCACGAAGCTCAAATTAAGTTGTGATCAACCAAACTTTGAAGTTTGTGACAGAATTGGCTTCCGCTTCGCCAAACGTAAGCGCAAGCCAGGGGGCAAATGAAGTGGGTAAAAATTAATCAAGTCTTGGTGCTAGGCCCAATGCGATGCTTACTCCAAGGTTGAGCTAGGTTGGACCTTGGCCCTATGGCCAACACTTGCTCCGAAGCAAGACAATCATAGGAGCTCGGCCCAATGTATGAATGTCACTCCAAAGTGGGCTGAGCAACATGGTGGACCTCTTGGATGGGCAACCAACCACTCCGAAGTAGGTTGAGTAACATGTTGAACGTCCCGGATGGACAGACAACAACTCTGAAGTGGGCTGAGCAACATGTTGGACCTCCTAGTTGGACAACCATTCTAGAGTAGGCCAACTCAAAGAAGGCCAATTCACTAAAGATCTTTCTTGGGCCCACAAGAGACAAACAACTCTGCTCTTCTCCCTCTGTATGAACAGAATGTGGAGACATGGAGGTGCAGAGGGACAAGGTGCATATATAACAGACCTGTATCTGAATGACAGGCGGAGTGGTCGTCCTCCTCCAATGAGAGATGTCCGCTAATAAGACAAACAAAACAGACCTGCACCCGAGTGTCACGTGGAGTGGTCGTCCTCCTCCAATGGGAGACGACCACGAATAAAACACATTGGACAGATTGCGGAGAGAGAAGGACTTGAACGACAAACAACCTTCTCCTATAAAAGGTGAACACTATTCACTCTCAAGGGATCCGAAAATCCACACACTTAACATTAATACACTCTCTGCATTCTCTCTTCTTCCTCTCCCTGAGTTGCTAACTTTACCATCGGAGGGGTTTCCGACCAAACCCCGGTCGGGCAGCCTCACCGTTTGTTATTCCGTGCAGATCTTCAATTCCTAGCACACGCTGTTCTTCCACGAAGTTCAACCCTTCTTCATAGTGCAGAAATCACCCCCGCACAATCTCAACAATCTAATAACCCTTAGAGGCTGGTTTTGGTTGTGGAGTGTAAGAGAAAGGCCTAACAGAGTATAATTTGAGGTACTTGTCAGAAAGGAAATGGTAAGAAGAGAGTGGAGCGCCGTTCATCCTTTTGTTGACATCAGTTGGAACATTACAGGTCTCCAATGGAGAACTTTCAAGGAATGCCTTGCACTCTGTAATCTTCCATGCTTCTTCAAGCATGTAAGGAGACAATGTCCCCGTTTGGTAGAGCTGTGGGAAAGTGATTATAGCTTATAACTTAATAGCTTATAGCTTATAACTGTGAACATAAATTAATTTTTGATTCATAAATTAAGTTTCTCCTCCCCCACTCAAAGAATAAGTCGATTTTTAACTTACAAAAAGCTATAAGCTGTATTGTTAAGCTGAACCAAACACATCAAAATAACTTAAATTAAGCTAAAAACTAAAATAAATTAAAAATAAACACTACCAAACAAGACCAATGTGGCAAAGAAGTAGCCCTTGGGGTCGGTTGGGTGGCTCAAGGTGGAGAAAGGAGCAGATTCATACCCGTTCTTGTCAATAGCTATACATGTAATTCTTGCTAGAGCTCCTACACCATAGTCCCAAAAAAAAAAAAAAAAAAAAAAAAATAAAAAATATTGCAAGTACATGATAGTGACATTACTAATGATCTTTATACCTTTGTCTCAAGAAAATTATTCACTTGGTTTCGGCTTTCAAAATTTACTTTTTTAAAAGTTTTATTTTTTCATTTTTCATAATTTTTTATTTTCATTGAATTTTTTCATTTTTCATAATTTTTTATTTTCATTGAATTTTTTTTAATATTTTAAGTAATTTTTTTAATTTTTAGATAAACTTAACATAAATACACTTACAAAATATAATATTTGTGAAAAAAATATTTGAAAAATTCACTAAATACCAAAAATAAAATAAAAAAAATGAAAATTCAGTACATTTTTTTGTATTTTTGTGCATTTATTAGTTTGTTAAAATATTTTTTCACAAATATTTTACTATTTAAATACATCTAAGTAAAAAATTGTTTAAAATTTTAAAACTATTCACTAAAAATAAAAAAATACGAAAAATAAAAACTTAATTTCCAGAAAACTAAATTCAAAAAATTAAAACCAAACACACTCATTATTATTATTATCTTGTGTGGAAATTAACTTCGAGTGAGAACAAAAGGGGAAAATTTTTTTTACCTTCAATTGGAACTTGTTTAGGACCAGATTTACAATAAATAAGCCCTTGAATGCCAGTGATGGAGGGAAGTTTCTCTCCTCTCTTCTTAGGTTTCTCAAGCTCAGGTTTGGGGGTATACCCTGACTTAGGTTTTTCTAGCTCTGGCTTTGGACTATAACTAATAGTATTAGGTTTTTCAAGCTTTGATTTTAGAGTGTACCCTATCTTAGGTTTCTGTAACTCTGGCTTTGGACTATAACTAACGGTGTTAGGTTTTTTGAGCACAGGCTTTTGGACATACCCATTACCACTTGCAGAAGCCATTACCACAAGTGACAAGAGTAACATAGAGATAGAGAGGGAGAAGAAGCTGGTGAGAGCCATTGAACCCTATGTTGTGTGTATGCCTGAGTTAAGAGGCTTGGGATAGAAATGTGAAGGTGGATGAGTGCTTTTGTGTTGCTTCTATGGCCCTCTTATAGGCTGATTATCCCAATCTTTCTTGCATTATTTTAATTCTTGTGTCTGTTTTTGGTAAGCATAGATATATTATCACATCTATTTGCTCAAATAAAATATAAAAGGTTGTGCAAAGTTAGTGGCACGATTTAGAATATAAATTTGATGGATTGGGGAGGCACTCATGAACATGAATTCTTTACCTTCACAACCATGCAAGATTGTATAAATTATCAATATCACACACACACACACACACACACACACACACAAACAAAATTCATAAAGATTTCAACCATTTATTTTTAGAGATAAAGGATATAATTCAACATTCAAAGCTAATTAACACAAATAAAAACTCAAAATGTATGCAAGACTTTATATTTTCAGTTTCGATTAGTGCCCCGAATTTGGGGGCACTAATGCCCCGAAATTCCTAAAATGGAAAAACAGAAAAACAGTTAAGGCAAAAAAAAAAGAAAAAAAAAAACAATTACCCAAAATAGAAATTTAGGGGCATTAGTGCCAATTTTTTTAGTGCTACAAATCATTTTTCTTATATTTTTATCGAATAGGCTAACTTAGAGAGTACAGAAGGTGTTGCCTTTTTCTCTTTAGTTTGGTTTTGAAAGTAGTGTTCATTGAGATGAGACAAATGCAAAATTTAACTGATATTTTGTTCTAATTAATTCAATTTTTCAATATTATAATTTTACACTTTTTTCAATGATTCTTTATACATTTTTTTTTTTTTTTGTAATTTAGAATTTTTAAAATCATTAAGCAACCAGACATATTTTTATCCCTTTTAGTTTCTATTATAATTTCTTCATGTATATAATTTAGTAATTATAAACTGTGTGAATATTAGAAAATTAAAATATATATATATATATATTATATATAGTTACTATTTTATCCAAACATTTTTTTCAATGTGATTATGGCTCCGTTTATTTCAACGTAAATTTTACACAAAAAAAAAAAAAAAAAATTGTTTCTGTTTTTCAGCGATTGATTGACACTTCAAACAAAAATATTGTATAAAAAGAAATTTTGATTTAATAAAGTGTTATTTATGATTT
Organism: Camellia japonica; assembly: GCA_030407325.1. Taxonomy (NCBI): domain Eukaryota; kingdom Viridiplantae; phylum Streptophyta; class Magnoliopsida; order Ericales; family Theaceae; genus Camellia; species Camellia japonica. Next base: position 41,368,183 of record JAPPVO010000024.1, on the reverse strand, counting down.
TTTAGTAATTTTTTTGGTGTAAATAGAAGGAAAATTAGTAGGTACTTTTGGAATATCACGTGTCTATACTCCTTCATCAATTATCATTCATCATGCTCTATCATATTCCTTAATCATTCAATACAAAATTATAATACTCCACATTTTTTATCAATCTAAATACCGTGAATCACCGCATGGCCGTACTTCGAAATAGAAAATGTCTCGTAGTTCAAATTTTGTGGCTCTAAAGTGGTTCAAATGGCCAAAACGACGTCGTTTTGGCCATTTTTATGTTATTTTGTACTCAAAACGACGTCGTTTTGGCCATTTGAGCTACTTTTAAGCCACAAAATTTGAGATACGTAGCATTGCCGCTCCGAAATTATCTAACAATCACTCTAAAATCCCCCTTATTCTTTGAGCTTGAGATTTGAGGCCCAAATTCTGAGTCCAAGCCCCCTACAGCCTATGTGAGGCTCAATATTATATGAATCCGACCCGAAAGCCCTCGTCAAAACCCTAGGGCAATCTGTCGTCTGAGATGAGGGTGATATAAAAAGCTTATCTTGAGCACTGGTCCAAGCCTCCCCTCCCTTCCTCATTCTTCCATTTGGAAAGCTCATGGTGTCGCTGAAGCTTCAGAAGCGGCTCGCCGCCAGCGTCCTCAAGTGCGGCAGAGGCAAGGTTTGGCTTGATCCCAATGAAGTCAACGAGATCTCCATGGCCAACTCTCGTAATCTCTCTCTCTCTCTCTTGAAGATCATTTCACTCTGATCGTTTCGATTCGATTCACTCGTTTCATTTCTGTGCGAGAAACTACGATTTCAATCCGACTTCTGTGCTATTTTTTTTTTTGTATTCTGAACTCTGCTATCATCGATTTACTCGATTGAAACTGTTGATTTGCTGTATTTTTTTTTACCATACGCGCGATAATAAAAACATTTATGTGTATATGTTTGTGTGTGGATATGTATGTGTGTATATATATATATGTATGTATTAATGCTATTGAAACACTTTACTTATTCGCAAGGTCGCTTGAGGAATTGTTAGATATGGACTGTGTATTTGCATGCTAAAGAATATCGTAGTTAAGACATGAATTTTTTTATAATATGAAAAAAAAAAAATTATGCAATGGATTTTAATATTTGTGTTGGTTTGAGAAGATTGAAAATTGAAAATTTACAGGTTGTTTTCACTTTAGACTGAAAATTGGCTTATTTTCATAAAACCAGTGACTCTTTACTGAATTGCTCAGCTCTCCAGGTTTCGAAACATTGCTGAACAACCGATTCACGGTTTGATTTGTGGTTACTCTGAATTACAATATCAATAATGATAAAACTAGAATATCCACTTCTAATTCCTATCTTTACGCGATATATTCGTTAAAGTTGAAACAGATCCATGATTTTGCAAGGGAAAGAGTAAATATTAGTAATCTGTACATGCTGATGTCAGTGTAGTGGTTGCATTTGTGTAAAATTGATGCTCTTAATAGTTAAGGGAAAGTTTATAATTTTTAATAATTAAAATGTTAAAACTTTTTCATGGAACTCTAATTATTTTAGAAAGTACCAACTGAGGTGTAATTTTCCCTAATAGTTAGTACTTGTGTTTTATATAGTTGCATCATTGGTCTTCTTTTTATATCAAGCTTTTGCGCACTTGTATTTTTCTATATTCATATATTTCTTTGGTTTTCTGAGTGCAGGGCAAAACGTAAGGAAGTTGGTGAAGGATGGCTTTGTCATCAGGAAACCAACCAAGATTCACTCACGATCTCGTGCACGCAGAATGAATGAGGCCAAGCGAAAGGGCCGTCATTCTGGATATGGTACTGCTTTTTTATAGTGATAATAAATTTGGGAGTATATTATAATTTTTTAGTTCATCGAAGTATTTTGCACCGCTTCAGTAGTGCTAATGATGTCGTTGATGGTGATGTTGTGATCAAGTACAAGAGAAACTTACCTAGGTTTTGATGTTGGTTCCTTGATTGATTTCAGGTAAACGTAAGGGTACAAGGGAGGCAAGGTTGCCCACGAAAATCCTGTGGATGAGGAGGATGCGTGTGCTTAGGCGCTTGCTCCGCAAGTACAGGGAATCGAAGAAAATTGACAAGCACATGTATCATGACATGTACATGAAAGTGAAGGGTAATGTTTTTAAGAACAAGAGAGTTCTAATGGAGAGTATCCACAAGTCGAAGGCCGAGAAAGCTAGAGAGAAGACTTTGTTTGACCAATTTGAGGCTAAGCGTGCAAAGAGTAAGGCGAGCAGAGAACGAAAGATAGCTAGGAGAGAGGAACGTTTAGCCCAGGTAAGATAAATATTATCATATCTAAACTTCTCTTAACCTTTTAATTTAACAAATAAAATTATGCATAGATCTGGGATGACAGAGCAAATTAACATATTTGTTTGTTGTGTTGCCGGCAAAATGAATTTGAATTTTTCCAATTGTTTTGGTCCCATTGAATTTTATTTAATTTATTCGCATTTGTGGCCTATAATCCCTAAGCTGAGCAAGCCATCTTTGCTGCTCTACATCAGAAAATTATATGTTTAAGTATGTTATATTCAGCACCACATGCATATTTGTAGATGTGTGGCTTCACGTTTGTTAGTGGGTTGGATTTCGTGCAACACTCTCTGAATTGCCATTTTTGATCGTTTCAGAATTCAGATATATTTATTCATTACTATTTTTCTTATAGGTGGTGTGGGATGTTGAATTTGAATCTTTTCATTTGCATGATGGTGATTTGAAGATAGATGGATAAAGAAAATTATAAGTTGATAGACCTAAGACATGAAGTTCATTGTGTTGATATCTTGTGTCGTGGCTTTCAGTTGAGATCATAATTTTCTAAATGGAATACTAAGTTTCTTTTTTAAATCTGCACAGGGACCAGTAGAGAAAGCACCACCTCCCGCAGCATCTGCACCCGCAGCTCAACCCACTCAGTAAGTTTTTCTGACATAATTTTACTAATATATGATCAGGTTGTTTGGATTAGAATTTGACCAAGTGTTCCTTTTGGTAACAGGGCATCCAAGAAATCCAAGAAATGAGATCCGCAATGATGGGAGGATTGATCACTTCACATCTTCTCTGTGTTTTGGTTACTATGATAGTTGTTATTTTTGACCCAGTACGTTTTTGTTTTATGTTCTTTCAGTTATTTTGTGGAACCATGTGTTTTATATCTAGAAGAAGGCTTAAAATCTTTGATACTTGGCTTAACTTAATAGTTTGTTTCTGTTGTTAATGTTGGTTCGTTTTCTTTCATTGCTTCGTGTTGAGTATGTTTGTGATGGAATAAGAATGGCAAGTGTGCCTTGTTTATTTGACATAATAGCGCGTGTAGCTTATTATCAAAGAGAGAAAAGACATGAGTTCAAAGTTGCAGAGCTTGCAGTATATACGACTTCTAGATCCTGAAGGAATTTTGTGATCCGGAAAATTTCTTTAGCTGCCTTTGAGGCTGCTAGATTGGAATTCGGAAAGCGCAACAGATTGCACTACATAGAATCCGAATTTGAATGGACCACATATCATGCCTCTGTAACAAAAATACCTTTTTCCTTTTTGATGCCTTAATACTTTGAGCAATTACTAGTGCCCTTTTCCACCGGAATTTAGTTTCATTTGGGCTTGACTGGACTGGACAAGTTGGTTTGCTAAATGAAATGTAGTAGTTAGGTGAAGCATTGTCATGCTGGCAGTATTCATGATGATGAAATTGACTCGTGTTGTGTTGGTCTATGATAGTGATGATAAAGAACTAGAATATTAAATCTTTAGCTTTTTAAGTTGACTATGTAGAACTAGAATGTGCAATATTTTACGGTGGCTTCACTTATATGAGGATGTTAATTGAGCAGAAAACTAACGATGGGTAGTGGGTATGGTTTGGGTTGAGAAATTAACTTCATAAATTTTTCTTAGGGGTCGTTTATTAAAGCTTTCATGTCTTATTTTATGTTTTTGTTTTCATATTTTTGGAAATTGGAAATGAAAATTTGTTTGGCATATGATTTTTGTTTTTAAAAAAAATAAAAAATAAAATTGATTTCAAAATTTTTAAAATTAAAAAAATATATATTTTCACTTGGCCACCACCACCCATTAACATTCTGTATCTTTTTGGTGTCTCTCAAACCACTATCTGTCCACTCTCCATCATCAACATTACTTTTAGCAACTCATCAAATATATTTATCTATTTTTTCTATTTGATCCATTATTTTTTTTTAGGTACATTGAAAATTTTCTATTTGATTCATTCAAATAAGATGAAACAGAATGATCATTGTTCATTTATAAAAATGACATTATTCTTGTGAATTTTTCTTTTCTTTTTGTATAAATAGTTTTACAAAAAAAAAAAAAAAGAAAGTGATTTACAAACGTAAAATATAATACAAAAAACACATACAAAATGATACGTCAATGACATTTGTAAATTACAAAAACAATAGTTGGTATTTTGACACAAGGTGCCAACTTATTCTGTGTAGAATTTTTATACTAAAACTTTCTTTGTACATGCTCTTTTGGTGAATAAAATTTTTTAACACAGTTCTGTGGCTACTCCAAGTTTGACTAAACTAAAAAAGTGCACTTATTTCATCTTTTTATCTTTTTTGGGTCACATCAATCAACATCTCCTCTCTACTTTTTCTACACATGATACAAGAAAAGTCAAAAAGTGCACTTATTTAGTCTTCCCAAACTTGGCAGTCCATCAAAGCCCATTGCAACAAGTCAATTAGAAAATTATTTTGTTCATATACCTGACATAAATTACAGATGGTAATTAATCCAAAACAATCAATCTCTTATTTAAAAAGTAAACAGACCCCACCATTATGGTAGACTCCATTGCTTTGTTGTTTATACCTTTCGTCAGGTGTGTGAACAAAATTGAACCCAATCAACTAGGGATTAGCTTTGAGAGTGGGAGCACTTGTGGTAATCAAGAACAGCTTTGGGAAGGCCAAGTCCTTGTGCTGATGTGTTTGCAGATCATACAATAGTGGATATAAATACCATCATGAAAATGATTCAGCTACATATTTGCATTTGGATTCTTCCTTAAAAGTTGGGTAAGAAGGAATATTGCCTTCAATGATGCAGCCAGTTTGTTTAGGCTGTGCTGAGCTTTCTGCAACACCCTCCCTCCATTAAAGCCTCCAAAAAAACAAAAAAAAAAAACAAAACACAAAACACTTCATTGAACAACATCATTACTTGCACAATCTCAGTGTTGCCTTTTGATCTGCCTTGAAACCAATGATTGAAAATCTGCTTCTGTTTTCATCTAAAGACTTCTTTGATAACGCGGGAGATCTTTGGCAAAAATTTTATGTCCAATGAGTTCAGCACTCCCTTGATTTGATCTACCTGCAGTTGTGATCAGCAGCGGCATTGATTCATTTGGGCTACTGCAGATTCCAAGATTAGCAATGAATGTAACCGTGGTACCCTTCTCCAAGCCCTCACTATCAATCCAAATCTGACCTCCCATAAGATTTACAAACCTGAATCAATCATTTTAAATGAGTGAGTGCAACTTACAAACAATGCAAATGAAGGAAACAACTTCATACTCTGCACTATTTTAAGACATCAAAATGGCTATAAATGAGATTAACAGAGCTTCCCATGAAATATATTCTGGGGAAGTGAGTAATAATTCCGTATTGATCCAATCTGACCCATATGCTCCAATTTTTAATAAGATTCCAGCTAGAATCATACAAAGTACTGTAATGCACTTCTTCAGGGTATAATCAGCAATTTGACATCAAAAGCAATGAAAAAATCCAACATAGAATAGTATTTCCAATGCCACAGGATACGAACTGATTGGCTAATGTTTCAAAATTTAATGTTGGTTCATTAGAATTATATAAACCAACACAAATTACTAATCATGAGTAATACCGTCTGCAAATGGCAAGTCCAAGACCAGCACCACCATTATTTCGACTTGATCCGCTTCGATACTGAGCAAATTTGGTAAAAATGAGTGGGATTTCTTGTGGGATAATACCGCAGCCAGAATCCTTAACCTGCAAAGTAAGGGCAACCGGGGAATGAAGAGTCTTAATTTCCTGCCAGTAACAACTAGCCCGTAGATAATTGGGCATTGTTTTTTTAACAGCTAGCCCGTAGATAATGAAGTAACAGTAATGCTACAGTTACCACATTTTTATACCATATTATGCTTACCACCTTACTTGTCAACACAATCCTGGTGTAATGATCTCATGAACTTCAAATTGGATTTTAATGTTAATTTATTTATTTTATTTCATTTTGGAAGATTTGTGAAGTTTTTTGTTGAGTTTAGACCATTAAAAAAAATAAAGTTCAAAGCCCTGCATCCCTGGACAAATTGCTCAAGTTTGCCATATGAATGAGTGCGCCTCACAGATGTTCATTTTCCATAGCCACAATACAGGTTAGATTAGAAAACCACTAAAATTAAGCCAAGTGAAAAGAAAAAGGAGTACTCAACCTGACTTTTAAGAAGAAATGGCCGTCACTTGACAGATGATAAAACTCAGGAGGACGCCAATCTCTCAACGACTCCGGTTTTGCGATAGAAGCCACAACCGAAACATAGCCCTCCTTTGTGAACTTCACAGCATTGCCAACAATATTTAAGATTGTTTGTATAAGTCGTTTCTCATCACCAATAGCATAGACAGGTAAATCTGGTGCCAAAATTAGTGTCATGGATAACTTCTTTACAGATGTGATAGGCTTTATCAAATTGACAACCTGTAATTAAGAGAGAAAGACCAACAACATCATCATTACATGAGTGTCACAGATGTTCAAATTACTTGATAATTTACCTGATAATTATCCAGAAATTTTATTACTTGATAATTTACCTGAACGAAAACCTCATGAAGATTAAACACCCCAGCATCTAATTCTAGGCTACCATCTTCAAGCCTAGAAAGATCTAATACATCATTAATAAGTGTTGCTAGCAGGTTGCTACTCTTGAGGATGGTCTCTATCATAACCCTTTGTTCTGGAGTGAGTTCACTTTCTAAAAGAAGTGAAGACAACGAAATAATCGCATGCATAGGTGTCCTCATTTCATGGTTCATGACAGCCAGGAAATCATTGCGAGCACGAATAGCCATCTCTGCCTCTTGACGAGCTAAATTTAGAGCAACATTCTGCTCCATGAGCAGATCGTGGGCCCGCATAGACTCTTCTAGAATTGCAGCATGAGAAAGAGCAACAGCTACCTGGATAAAAGAAAACACTACATTGAGAACAAGAAAAACTAACTTACAAGCCATTTTTCTTTTTTTTAGTTAGTAATTGTTTTCCCAGTGTCAAATCAATTTCCAAGTAATTTTCTCTAAATTTTGTTACTAGAACTTGTGGTTAACATAGTATGGATGGTCATTGTTGATATTTATGGTTCATGGAGAAACATAGTCTACAAAACTGATATTCCTACAAACATAACATAAAAACAATAGGCAGAAGAAAAAAAAAAGCAAACATAGTCTAGTAGAACAAGCAAAACAGCGTTGCACAATAATTTTTTATTTTTTTTGTATACATTTACACAAGTTTAAGAAAAGACCAAATGGTGCTCGTGTTGTGTCACTCAAAAATGAACCTCCAACTAGTACCAGTAATGATGAGCAGCAATTGAGTGGATTTGTTATTCATTTCACAGACAATGAAAACAAACCACAAACAAGAGAATGAAATCCAACACAATTACGTTACAAAATTTTAACCAAAACAGGCAATTATAACATCCACAGTAGGTTGAGGAATAGCCACTTTAAAGCAAAGTATGAGGCAACAGAACAATAAAAAACCAGAAGGCAATCAAAAGAGGCACATGAAAAGACGAGTAGGTCATTAAAAACCTGGTCAGCAACAACTTCCACAAGTTCCAATTCATGGTCACGCCATTTTCTTATACCATCCATAGGGAGAATCAAAACCATCACAGCATAGCTTTTTGTAGAGAGCTCAGGCCAATCATTAATTTGGAAATTTGAAAGATGTAAAAGAGGAACCCGAACGGCAACAACTTCCGGTGGCACATATCTTCCTACTGGTCTAATCCTTGCCAATGGACACGTATGTGGAATTCGTATTGCTTCAGCACTATTGAAGACTTCATTGACTATGGGAAGATTGATTGGCACAGTAGATCCAATAGGTATTAGATTGTTTAGAGTGTGAGAAAGTTGGAGATTCATGCCTCTTCGTAATGGCATCCACAAAGCGCATTCCTCCAGGCTCAAAGTCCTACCCAACTCGACAAGAGTAGTTTTCAGTATAGTGTGTCTGTCGAGGGTGCTTCTAATTTCATGAGTAAGCATTCGGACATGCCTTCCAGTTTGTTCTTGAGTAATAATAAGGCCCATCTCTCTGTCAAGCTCTTCAGCCTTATTCTTCAGAAATAGTTCCCGTGTTTTGACAGTTAGCAAATCAGGAATAATATGCACAAGCATCAGAGCTGTTGCACATGATACAACAGCAGTAGCAATTTTCGCTATGGTCATCACCACAGCAACAGTTTTAGAGTGCATAGTGAATGTCCACAAATTTATGAAGTGGGTTGCTCCACAAAGAACAATAAAAGCACCAAACTGCATTAGCACCCATCTATATGGGAAGATTGCTGATTTCTGAACAAAATAAATGAGCTCCAAGGGAATTGAAAAGTATGCAAAGGCAATAAAGAAATCTGATATATATTGATATTTCACTAGGAGCTCATCAGCAGGCCATTGAGTCTCAATGCAGCAGTCAAAGGAGGACACCATTTTCCAGCAATTGGACCAACAAAGAATCTGAAAAACACAATAATTGTTATAAATATATTAACCATAATTCGAGCTTTAATTCACTAAAAGTAGTTAAGAATTTACTTGCCCAAAGAGGTGACTTCCTAGTTGTAAAAAGTGCTACCAAAAGAATATTTTTATTTAGAAGAACAGCAAAAATCAATGAACTCAATACTATCACAAGGAACATTGGAATTGGTTATATTTTGGCTTTCACAGCATTGGTTTTTAAATGATGGTCTGCAAATCCTTAGCCGCTATATTTCGTAGTTTTTGAAGCAGATTTCATGCCTTTGTCTCTGGCTCCAACTAGTGAACATTACATTATTGGATGATCTTATTTAAAATTGACATAATAAGACACCCGTAAGAGTACAAAATGTCAAGACTTGCCATCTCTATGTGAAAAGTAGATAGGTCCATTAGATTAAACACAAGTACAACAAGTAGCAGTAACATGGATGAACAGCTACAACACATTAGAGAGAAGACTTGATAGGGGCACCAAAGGAAGATCTGCCAATTTGCAAATAAAGATGCGAAGAACGGATCTTCTCTAACTGAGACTGAAATAAGAATACATGACTGTCCAACACATTTTTAACTTTTGCACTCGTTTCTTTCCAACTCAAAATCTTTTTTAAAAAATGTCTTCAAAACTTGTAATAAAGAAATTTGTTCTGCAATCTCAATTAAGAATCTTCAGATGCTAACCTTTTAACTCTCGAGACTAAATTAACTGTGATCGACACCACCTTTAAGTATGGCTTCATTTCGGCTTAGCCAGATCATGATAAACATTCAATTCACGACAAACAAACTCTCTCCTCCGCAAACTAGTACTCAAATTCTTCAAAGTAATAGAATTTCTAACCCTAACGAGGTGAATAGCATGCAAATTGAAGTGAATTGTAACGAAATTAACGATAGTTAAGCCTATTCATCTCTGAGAACTAGGTTACTTTTTTTTCTTTTTTTTTTAGTTTTTGTCTCTACAGTAAAATCTTGGTTTTGCAACCAAAGCAAGAGAAGATTTCGATTTCATTTTCATTAGTTTTCCTCCAGTTTCTCAGCAACCAAACAGAGTATGTTGAGATTTTTGTTACTTCCAAAACGAGATTAATAATTAAAAAAAATCAGAAAACAAACGAGCGAACAAATGTGGAAAAAAAATGGAAGAGATTAGTATTACCTAGAAGTGAAAAAGGAATCAGAGGACGCGATCTAAACACAGTATTGCCTCCATTTGTTGTTTCAGTGCGAGGTCTGCGAGTTCTTTCCTAAGCTTTCACATCATTTACAGAGAGAGAGAGAGAGAGAATAAAGTGGGGGGGGGGGGGGGGGGGGGTGGGTGTGGAGCCGCAAAGTGACGCGAAGAATTTGGGGGCATTTTCAATTGTGGGGCAGAGTTACACGTTGGTACTCCTCCCATTTATTGATTGAAGGAAAATACATGCACCTTAAACACAAAAAGTTGAGTTGCTATTACACTTCAAGTTTCAAACTTGTAAGCCATCTCTAACGGTTCATCAAATTTAGTATTAAATTTAAAATTTGATAAAAAATTACTATTTACTGCTTCAAAACGGTTGCACCAAATCGATATCAAAATGAGATTTCACCAAACATTTCATCAAACTGAGAACAGGCGAAGCATTTCACCAAATCACTGTTACTGACCGTTGGGTTATAACAACCGGTCGACCAGCCGGTGGACCGGCCGGTTGACCAACCGGTCAACCAGTAAAAGATTCAAACAGTTCAGGAAAAAAGTTCAAACCGTTAAAAAAATAAATAAATAAATATTTTTTGCCTAACCGGTCAACCGGCCGGTCGACCACCCGGTCATCCTGAAAAAAGTTCAGAAAGTTCAAAAAAAAGTTTAAACAATTCAAAAAAAAAAAAAAAAAAATTTTTTTTTGGCCTAACCAGTCAACCGGCCGGTCGACCACCCGGTTGTCCCGGGACAGATTTGGTAAAAGGTGAACCGTTGGAGCATGTGATACCAGATTTGGTGAAATGAGTCATTTTTGACTCAAATTTGATGAAAAATCTGATTCACTGTTGGAGATGCTCTAAGGAGATTAAAATAATGGGAAATATCATGGTGGATAATAAAAAAAGGAAGTAGATTCCGTCTAGTTACTGTTGGGCATGTGGGAGTCTATTACGGTCCTGTTTCAATAATTCGAACTGCTTGATGTGTATAATTTATTGAGTATTATAAAATTATAAAAAATTACATTGATCAGATATTGATAGTTATGTGATCAAATCAGTTTTGTATTAAACAAAATGGACGGTGAACAAATTAACGGTACACAAAAAAAGGATCCGATGAGATAGCTATCGATATCCGATTAACATGATTTTTTATAAACATATAGTACTCGATAAGTTCTACACATTGAATAGCTCAAATTATCGAAACAGGACCCGTGATGAGCCTCTACTACCCAACAACACTCTCTAATCCGATCTAAGGCAGGAGGAAAGCTACTCCCTTAAAAAAAAAAATGAAAAAATTATATTCAATTGATAAAATAGTATAATTTTATATTTTTTAAGTAGTAATTAAATGGAGGTTTAATCAAAACTCTCTCACAATAAAATTTTAATATATTAAGGATAAATATAAAAAAAATTCTTGAAAAGTCTAACATATACCATTATTATCAAAATATTATACTTTAAAATGATATATAACTTTTGATGTAAATGTTGATTTTTAATAAAATTAATATTTTTAAAATTCTCTCATTAGGATCTATCAAATAAGATTCATATTGACTACGAAATTCTTAAATATATATATATATATATATATTACCATCGAAATTGATATAAACAGTAATAATATATATATATATATATTTTACTTTATCATTACTCAATTATGTGTTTTATCCTTAAGAGGTTTATGAAACAAAATAAATTGGACGGCCTTCTTCACCAAACAATGATCCAATAGAGGGGTTTTGGCTAAATTTTCCTAATTAAAAAAAAATTATAATCAAACACAAATAAGATATAATTAAAAATCTCAAAATGATGTCATAAGAGCGTCTCCAATGATAAATGTTATAATAGTATTATCATTGCTACAATTTGTTAATGAATAGTAATAAATTACCAAATTATAGCAACGGTACTCTAATAGTCACATGTCATTTTGACAAATTTCAACCAACTTTTCCTCTAATTTTGTAAGTATTGCTTGGATAAATGTTTTTTAGTATTTTTTTTACTATTTATTTTTTGTGACCTTTTTCAAATTTTTTCTAATAAAATTAAATATTTGCATTCTGCCTAACTAGACAAATAAAAAAAAATTAAAAATTGAAAACAAATTTACATTTATTTGAAAGAAAAAAAATTACTCTTATTGAATTATGTTTTTTTCAACTGATTTGGAGCCAAAATTCTATTCACTGTGTTTGGTTTTAATCTTTTGGATTTAATTTTCTGAAAATTGAATTTTTTATTTTTCATATTTTTTTAAATGAATATTTTTAAAATTTTAAACAATTTTTTTACTCTTTTAGATGGTATCTAAAAAGTAAAATATTTGTAAAAAAATATTTTAAAAAATTAATAAATACATAATAATACGAAAAATGTACTATTTTTTTTATATATTATTTTTGGTTTTTAGTGAATTTTTAAAAGATTTTTTTCACAAATATTATATTTTTTATGTATATTTATGTTAGGTGTATATAAAAATTTTTAAAAATTGCTTAAAATATTAAAAACAAAATAGAAAAATACAAAACAAAAAATTTCAATTTTCTAAAAAGTGAATTTAAAAAACTCAAACCAAATAAATTGATTAATCTTTGATGATATGGCATGTTTGACAAATGCCAAACCTCCTGTCAAATTTGACAGCAGAAATGACATATAGTGATCTCGGTTTCCCTTCTCTTTATTTGTTGTATCCGGACTTAGGCTCCGTGGAGTTGGTTGTTGTGTATATCTTGTTTACATCCTTTACTCTTTATATTTGAGTCTTGGGTGGTGTTGGGAAGGTTTGGAACAGGTTGGTTGAGCTTAGGAATCAAGTCTAGTTGCCTAGATTTTGGCTTGTTCGCTCGAGCGAGACTTTTAACGCTCGAGCGGGGACTCTTTTATTTCAGGTCCGCTCGAGCGGGGATTGGGGCGCTCGAGCGGGAAATACGCCCATCCAGTATTTCCTGTGTAGTGTTGGACGCTCGAGCGGGGAATTGGACGCTCGAGCGGGAGTGTGTGTGTGCTGCTCGAGCGGGGAGTCAAGCGCTCGAGCGGGGAACCTGTCGGCAAAAGTACTGGGACTGTGCATCCGACGCTCGAGCGGGGTATTGGCCGCTCGAGCGGGAGTCTGTGAGTGCCGCTCGAGCGGGGGTTTGGACACTCGAGCAGGGCGACTGGGTTAAAGCTCCGTGTTTTGACTTTTAAAAATCACTTTTTCACTTCTCTTCTCTCTCTTACTTTTCCAAAAACTCCATTGTTGAGCTTCTCTCTCTAAATCCTTCCCTTCTCTCTAAGGATTGATCTAGTAAGAGTTGTTTCCTCACCTCTGGCCTTTACAAAAAAGTTGTTGATCGTCGAGGGCTATCTTTTGATCCGAGAAATTTGCGATTTGTAGCATTTCCGTTTTCTTCATCTTCTTCATTGGGTTCCATCTTTTGAGGTGGGGATTCCTACTCACTATTATGGTCTTTGACTTAGATTTTTGGTTGTTTTGGTAAAGTGTTGAAGATGGTTGATTTTGGGACTTAGGGTTTCAAAATGGTATAATAGAGGGTTTATTATTTGGATTCTTAAATTTGTATTTTGGGGTTCAAAATGATGATTTTGGGTGTTGGTTGTTGATATTTGAACTTATGGGTTAATATTGAGGGTTGGGGAAGAAAACCCTAGTTTGTATATAAATTAATTGGTATAATTAATTTGGGAAGTTATGGATTTTATGAAATCGAATTGGAATTAATGAAATTGATTCATTATATTGTGAAATGGTGGAGTTGGATTTATTAATCGCTCATTTTTGAGAAATATTATTATTTTATCTGTGGGAGCTTTTATTTCCTGCTTAGAAATATTTGCTTGGGCTACCGGTGGAGGGTAGTTTTTGATTGTTGTAGATAATGCATGATGATTAGGCAAATTGAAACTAATCAAGTGGATAAGTCATAGAGTGTGACGGATGAAAGAATGCATTAACGTTATGTGTTGATTGAGTATGTATATGACCTTTGTGTATATATATATGTTGTGTTGTGTGGGAGGAGATAGGGGATGTACTCCACGGTTCAAGGGAAGATAGGGGATGGACCTCTAAACCGGTTGTTGATGGGGAGGAGATAGGGGATGGACTCCATTGATACAGCTTATATGCTTGTCAGTTAATGTGTTGATATAGCTAGTATGCTTATCTAAGGAAGTGTTGATACAACTCATATGTTTATCATTGGAAGTGTTGATATAGCTAATACGCTTATCTGTTGAAAAGTGGATACAGCTTGTATGCTTATCTGTTGAGATGTTGATACAACTATTATGTTTATCTATTGTAAATGGAAAACGTTTAATATGAGTCACTGTCTCATATAAGTGGTGGGCCAGGTTCTGAGCCGTTGATATAAATTGTGAAGTTGATAAGAAATGGGTTATGAATTGATTTATAGGAATTGAACATTTATCAATTGCTAATGTCTTAGTCATTGCTCATACTGTGTTTAGCATATCTCTACTGGGCGTTGGCTCACCCTATACGGGACATCATTTTCAGGTACTGGTAGCATGCCACCTCCAAGGACATAGCTTGGATGATGAGGATGAGAGTTGAAGACTCTTTTGTTTCTTTTGTTTGTATTACATGTACATTAAGCCAAGGACTTCTTTTGTATAGAGTTAGTACTCTTTTTGTGTGTAACCAAGTGTTAACTTGGAAAGCTGTAAGCCCGTAGGGCATTTGCTTTTGTTGTTAACATGTAATACTTTTGTAAGAACTACTCTGATGAATAGAAATAGTTGATTTCTCTTGTATCAATTCATGTCTTAGTGATGGGTTTTATGTATTATTTTGAGGGCGTTACAACTTGGTATTAGAGCGTACCGGGTTCGAATACTTTGGGTACGTGGGAAGTGATTAGTATCACAATGGGTTTGTCTCGCTTGTTAGAGACTTAAGTGTGATGTAATGTGTTTATGTGATAGCATGTTTATGTGACTATTTGGGTATGGGATTTGATTTCTGGGATATCGACTGGATCCTTGGGTTTCTGTGAGTCTTGTTGGAAAGGCACTTGATCAATGCTGTTTCTAACCGGAACTCTAGTAACACCTTGGGACTGTCATTATCCGGAAATGAAATTCGTAAGTGCTTATGTGTTTATGTGCTTACGTGGAGTGAATTACAGTTGTCCATGCATTAGGACGCGGGTGTTTAGTTTCAGCACATTTTTTGAATGTGCTAACGTCTTTGTTACCTTTAATAGGATGTCAGGACGAGGTGGTAGGCGTGGTAGGCCTAGGAGGCAGGAGGTGCCTTTACCGGATGACATTCCGGCGATGCAGGAGGGAGTTGGCCAGGCCAATGTGGCCGAGCCAGTGGGTCAGCAGGCTATGGGTGCTTTGGCCCGAGAGATAGCGGGAGCTTTGGGTATTCTCAGAGCTGAGCATCAGGTTGCAGAGGCAGGGCCTTCTTTCTTGAAGAGGGAATTTTTCCGGTCTAACCCGGACGAATTTATTGGAGATCCGAAAGAGCCACTTAAGGCTGACGAGTGGTTGGAACAGATGGAGAAGACATTCGAGATGCTTGGCATCGAGGATGGGACTCTAAAGGTGACCTTGGCATCCTTCCAGCTGAAGGGAGATGCGGGTCAATGGTGGAAGTATGAGAAGGCCCGTGTTGGTGGTGCATGGGGGGCTTTTGTAGAGGCTTTCCAGGGGAGGTTTTTATCTGCAGCTGCTAGGGAGAAGCTGAGGGATCAGTTTAGTCGGCTTAAGCAGCAGGGTTTGTCAGTGGCCGAATTTGAGGCTACTTTTACTAGCTTGTCCAGGTTTGCACCTGAACTAGTGGCGTCCGAGGAACGCCGTTGCTATGAATTTGAGCAGAAGTTGAGGCGGGGCCTCAAGTTGAGAGTTGGTGAGTCTTACATCCGAGAGTATAGACATCTGGTGGATGCGGCTGCTTATATGGAAATTATGATGCAGGAGGAGGATGATGAGAAACAGCAAGGTTCCAAGAGGAGCCAAGAGGGCCAAGGTGATGGCAGGAGACAGAGGGGTTTTAACCCTCAGCAGTCTCAGAGTGGCTTGGCTAGATCGACTTTTCCGGTACCGAGTGCAGGCTCCGGGAGAGGTAGTCAGGGAGGCTTGACTTGTTTTGCATGTGGCCAGCTGGGTCACAAGTCTTCGGTTTGCCCGCAGAAGGGAGGGGGTCAGCGAGCTGCTTCTTCTTCAGCTAGACCTCAGGGCCAGAGTCAGGGCAGGGGCCAGCCTTTGTCTTGTTATCAGTGTGGACAGCCTGGGCACCTGAAGAGGTTTTGCCCACAGTTGAGTGCCACTTCAGGAGCGTCTGGTTCTAGGCAGACGCAGAGTTATCAGCCAGCTCAGTCTGTGCAGGCCTCGAGGGCCAATCCGGGAGCTTCGTCATCCCAGTCTGTGCAGCAGTCGTATGCTCCTAGAGGTGAGCAGGTGGATCAGGGGCCTACAGGGCGCGTGTATGCTGTTACCGCGCAGGACCTAGTACCGGCTCCATCAGTAGTGAGAGGTACCTTTCTGTTTTGCAACTCGGTTGCTAGTGTATTGATTGATACGGGTGCGTCTCATTCTTTTGTATCTGCTGCATTTGCATCTGTGTTGGAGTTGGAGTTAGCACTATTAGCGTCTCCTATTTGTGTCGTGTCGCCTATTGGGGGTGAGTTGATTTTGAAACACGGATGTAGAGGTTGTGATATAGAGGTTGACGATCATAGGCTTCCGTTTCCTTTTGTAGTTATGCCCATGAAGGGCTTTGATGTTATTTTGGGTATGGACTGGTTATCGTCATACCGGGCAGTTATTGATTGCTACCGCCAGAGGGTCACTTGTTGTACCGTGAGGGGGGAGTGCTTCAATTTCTTGGGGGATCGGGTTGGTAATGTTTTGCCACCGGGGTATGATCCGTGAGGGCGGAGTGAGCTTAGTGGTCTACTTGCTAGAATTGAGAGTGGTGAGTGTGATGAGACCCAGAGTGTACTGCTGAGGGTGGTTTGTGAGTATTCGGATGTTTTTTCCGAGAACCTCGTAGATTTACCACCTCATCGAGAGATTGAGTTCTCTATTGATCTAGTGCTCGGTACGGCGCCGATCTCTATGGCACCTTACCGTTTTGCCCCAGCAGAGTTGGTTGAGTTGAAAGTTCAGCTCCAGGAATTGCTAGATAAGGGCTTCATTCGCCCTAGTGTTTCACCGTGGGGAGCACCGGCCCTCTTTGCTAAAAAGAAAGATGGTGCCCTGAGATTGTGTATCGACTACCGAAAGTTGAATCGGGCTACGGTTAAGAATAAGTACCCTATGCCCCGTATAGATGACCTATTTGACCAGTTGAAGAGTTCCCGTTGTTTCTCTAAGATAGACTTGAGATCGGGTTACCACCAGTTAAGGGTAAGGGAGGAGGATATTCCAAAGACGGCATTCCGTACGCGGTATGGCCATTATGAGTTTCTGGTGATGCCATTTGGACTTACCAATGCACCGACAGTCTTTATGGACTTGATGAACCGGATCTTCCGGGAATTCTTGGATTGTTTTGTGGTCGTCTTCGTGGACGACATCCTGATTTATTCACCTTCAGAGGAGGAGCACGAGGCACACTTGAGAGTGGTGCTTGAGCTGTTTAGAGCCCATAGGCTATACGCCAAGTTTGGGAAGTGTGAGTTCTGGCTAGAAGAAGTCAAGTTCTTAGGCCATGTGGTATCCGGGGAAGGGGTGTCAGTTGATACATCCAAGACTGAGGCAGTGCAAGATTGGACACAGCCTAAGAGTGTGTTTGAGATCCGCAGTTTTCTGGGATTAGCTGGGTATTACCGTCGGTTTGTGAAGGATTTCTCCAAGTTAGCTTCACCGTTGACTAGACTGACTCGGAAGGGAGTCAAATTTGTATGGAGTGAGACTTGTGAAAAGTCGTTCCAAGAATTGAAAATTAGATTGACCACCGCTCCAGTCTTGATTATTCCGGAGAGAGGGTTGGGTTATGCGGTTTATTGTGATGCCTCACGGAAAGGTTTGGGTTGTGTGTTGATGCAAGAGGGGAAAATGGTAGCTTATGGCTCACGTCAGTTGAAAATTCATGAGAAGAATTACCCTACCCATGACCTAGAGTTAGCAGCGGTGATCTTTGCCTTGAAAATCTGGAGGCACTACCTTTATGGTGAGAGATTCGAGGTGTTCTCGGATCATAAGAGTCTGAAATATCTGTTTACACAGAAAGACTTGAACTTGAGGCAGAGGAGGTGGATGGAGTTCATTGAGGATTACGACTTCGAGTTGCATTATCATCCGGGGAAGGCCAATGTTGTGGCCGATGCCCTTAGCAGAAAATCCATAGGTGATGTAGCTTGTATAGCCATCCGGGAGTGGGAGATGTTGGGGGCACTTGGTGAGTTCGATTTGCATCTGAGCGAATCTGTTGAGGCTGCGGCCTTGTTTTCTGTTGTTGCGCAGCCTACACTTGTGACTCGAGTGTTAGAGGCACAGAGGGGTGACCTTGAGGTAGAGTCCCTCCGAGAGAAGATCTCCAGTGGGAAAGTTGAGAAGGGTTTGACGGTGTATCCCGACCTGAGTGTGAGATACCGAGACCGTTTGTTTGTGCCGGAGTCTTGCCGAGAGGAAGTACTCCGAGAGTTCCATCATTCGCGCCTTGCGGTGCATCCGGGGGGTACTAAGATGTATCGGGATTTGGGTCGCCAGTTTTGGTGGCGGGGTATGAAGAGAGATGTGGCAGTTTTCGTGTCTAAGTGCCTTACTTGTCAGCAAGTGAAGGCCGAGCATCAGAGGCCAGCGGGTTTGTTGCAACCCTTGCCTATTGCCGAGTGGAAGTGGGAGCATGTCACTATGGACTTCGTTGTAGGTCTTTCGAGGACTCAGCGGGGTAGTGATGCAATTTGGGTGGTTGTAGACCGGTTGACTAAGTCGGCGCACTTCATTCCTATGCGCGTAAGAGATTCGGTAGATCACCTTGCCGACTTGTATATTCGGGACATAGTGAGGTTACACGGGGTCCCAGTGACGATCGTCTCAGATAGAGATCCTCGTTTTACTGCTAGGTTGTGGCAGAGTTTGCAGAGTGCCTTGGGCACTAAGTTGACCTTTAGTACAGCTTATCATCCTCAGACTGACGGGCAGTCCGAGCGTACTATTCAGATCCTTGAGGATATGCTTCGGGGTTGTGTCCTTGACTTTAGTGGGACCTGGGAGAGGCACTTGCCCTTGGTGGAGTTTGCCTACAACAACAGTTTTCAGTCTAGCATCGGTATGGCACCGTTTGAGGCCTTGTATGGCCGACCTTGTAGATCCCCAGTTTGTTGGGCCGAGGTGGGAGACGCACCTCTGTTGGGTCCGGAGTTGGTGAGAGAGACGACGGAGAAAGTTGAGCTTATCCGTAGGAGACTGGTTACAGCCCAGAGTCGCCAGAAATCCTATGCGGACCGTAGGAGAAGACCTTTGGTGTTTGAGGTAGGCGATCATGTCTTCTTGAAAATATCACCTAGGCGAGGTTTGATGAGGTTTGGGAAGAGTGAGAAGTTATCCCCTCGGTTTATAGGCCCCTTTGAGATCCTTGAGAGGATTGGGGAAGTTGTTTACCGTTTGGCTTTGCCACCGCAGTTGTCTGGAGTACATGACGTGTTTCATGTGAGTATGCTTCGGAAGTATGAGCCGGATCCGTCCCATGTGTTAGATTGGACTGACTTAGAGGTAGATGAGGATGCCTCGTATGAAGAGAGACCGGTTCGGGTCTTGGATAAGCGAGATCAAGTCTTGCGAGGCAAGACCATCCCTTTAGTGAAAGTCTTGTGGAAACATCACGGAGTGGAGGAAGCCACTTGGGAACGTGAGTTGGAAGTCCGCGAGAAATATCCGGACATGTTTGTTGATGTATAATCATGTATTAAAATTTTGTAATAATATTGAACTTTAAGAGCATTATATATGTCTTAAGTTGTAAAACATTGTGAATGTTCTGATAAATGGAGGTTTGTTTTAACATTGTATATGTTAAGTATATTGTGGAAAATGAATTGAAATTGGTAGATTTCAAAGTAAAGCATGTTGATAATGCAGGTTGTTATGCATAATGTGAAATGCCTCTTGAGAAGAGATAGGATTGACCGGTAGTGGGTCGGAATGTCTAATATTATGTGGTAATATTGTTGGAAATGAAGAAAACCTGTTTTTCGAAAAACTTGTGTTTAATTTCGGGGACGAAATTCTTTAAGGGGGGGAGGTTATAGTGATCCCGGTTTCTTTTTTTATTTGTTGTATCCGGACTTAGGCTCCGTGGAGTTGGTTGTTGTGTATATCTTGTTTACATCCTTTACTCTTTATATTTGAGTCTTGGGTGGTGTTGGGAAGGTTTGGAACAGGTTGGTTGAGCTTAGGAACCAAGTCTAGTTGCCCAGATTTTGGCTTGTCCGCTCGAGCGGGACTTTTAACGCTCGAGCGGGGACTCTTTTATTTCAGGTCCGCTCGAGCGGGGATTGGGGCGCTCGATCGGGGAATACGCCCATCCAGTATTTCTTGTGTAGTGTTGGACACTCGAGCAGGGAGTTGGACGCTCGAGCGGGAGTGTGTGTGTGTCGCTCGAGCGGGGAACCTGTCTGCAAAAGTACTGGGAGTGTGCATCCGATGCTCGAGCGGGGTATTGGCCGCTCGAGCGGGAGTCTGTGAGTGCCGCTCGAGCGGGGGTTTGGACGCTCGAGCGGGGCGACTGGGTTAAAGCTCCGTGTTTTGACTTTTAAAAATCACTTTTTCACTTCTCTTCTCTCTCTTACTTTTCCAAAAACTCCATTGTTGAGCTTCTCTCTCTAAATCCTTCCCTTCTCTCTAGGGATTGATCTAGTAAGAGTTGTTTCCTCACCTTTGGCCTTTACAAAAAAGTTGTTGATCGTCGAGGGCTATCTTTTGATCCGAGAAATTTGCGATTTGGAGCATTTCCGTTTTCTTCATCTTCTTCATTGGGTTCCATCTTTTGAGGTAGGGATTCTTACTCACTATTATGGTCTTTGACTTAGATTTTTGGTTGTTTTGGTAAAGTGTTGAAGATGGTTGATTTTGGGACTTAGGGTTTCAAAATGGTATAATAGAGGGTTTATTATTTGGATTCTTAAATTTGTATTTTGGGGTTCAAAATGATGATTTTGGGTGTTGGTTGTTGATATTTGAACTTATGGGTTAATATTGAGGGTTGGGGAAGAAAACCCTAATTTGTATATAAATTAATTGGTATAATTAATTTGGGAAGTTATGGATTTTATGAAATCGAATTGGAATTAATGAAATTGATTCATTATATTGTGAAATGGTGGAGTTGGATTTATTAATCGCTCATTTTTGGGAAATATTGTTATTTTATCTGTGGGAGCTTTTATTTCCTACTTAGAAATATTTGCTTGGGCTACCGGTGGAGGGTAGTTTTTGATTATTGTAGATAATGCATGATGATTAGGCAAATTGAAACTAATCAAGTGGATAAGTCATAGAGTATGACGGATGAAAGAATGCATTAACGTTATGTGTTGATTAAGTATGTATATGACCTTTGTGTATATATATATGTTGTGTTGTGTGGGAGGAGATAGGGGATGTACTCCACGGTTCAGGGGAAGATAAGGGATGGACCTCTAAACCGGTTGTTGATGGGGAGGAGATAGGGGATGGACTCCACTGATACAGCTTATATGCATGTCAGTTAATGTGTTGATATAGCTAGTATGCTTATCTAAAGAAGTGTTGATACAACTCATATGTTTATCATTGGAAGTGTTGATATAGCTAATACGCTTATCTGTTGAAAAGTGGATACAACTTGTATGCTTATCTGTTGAGATGTTGATACAACTATTATGTTTATCTATTGTAAATGGAAAACGTTTAATATGAGTCACTGTCTCATATAAGTGGTGGGCCAGGTTCTGAGCCGTTGATATAAATTGTGAAGTTGATAAGAAATGGGTTATGAATTGATTTATGGGAATTGAACATTTATCAATTGCTAATGTCTTAGTCATTGCTCATACTGTATTTAGCATATCTCTACTGGGCGTTGGCTCACCCTATACGGGACATCATTTTCAGGTACTGGTAGCATGCCACCTCCAAGGACATAGCTTGGATGATGAGGATGAGAGTTGAAGACTCTTTTGTTTCTTTTGTTTGTATTACATGTACATCAAGCCAATGACTTCTTTTGTATAGAGTTAGTACTCTTTTTGTGTGTAACCAAGTGTTAACTTGGAAAGCTGTAAGCCCGCAGGGCATTTGCTTTTGTTGTTAACATGTAATACTTTTGTAAGAACTACTCTGATGAATAGAAATAGTTGATTTCTCTTGTATCAATTCATATCCTTAGTGATGGGTTTTATGTATTATTTTGAGGGCGTTACATGACATTTGCTATATTTGGCAGGAAGAATAGTAGATCATTGGAAACCCCTTTTTTTTTAACTCTTGCCGAATTATACCTTTGGCACTTCCATTGGAGATGCTCTAACTAAAGAAAAAAAAAAATTAATAAAAAAATAGCATAACTAAGGATACATATAGTAAGAGGTGTGTATAATAGAATTATCTATAAAAATAATTACAAATCAATTGAAAACTTAATAAATATTTTATAAACTTTCTATAATATATATATATATATATATATTGTAACGCCCTCAAAATAAACCCATAAATCATACATTCTTGACATGTTTAGGCACAAGAGAATAAAGCATAATTACATTTCATCAGAGTATTCATTACAAAATGTATTACATGTTGACAACAAAAGTAAATGCCCTATAGGCTTATAACTTTCCAAGTTAACACTTGGTTACAAAAAGAGAGTACTAACTCTACACAAAATAAGCCCTCGGCTTGATATACATGTAATACAACAAAAACAACAAAAAAGAGTTCAACAGCCTCAAGCCTTCCAAGCTACGTCCTTGGAGGTGGCATAATACCTGTATCTGAAAATGATGTCCCATATAGGGTGAGCCAACTCCCAGTAGAGATATGCTAAGCATAACATGAGCAATAACTAAAACATTAGCATTTGATAAATGTTTAACTCACATAAATCAATTCATAACCCATTTCAATTACATGACAAATATGCCCATGTATCATTCCTCTTTCCTTTACTTAATTCATTTCCAATTCATAACCATGGCTCAGAACCTGGCCAAATGATTTAAATGAGATTACATCTCACATCAACAGTACTTCCATTTCAATTGAGATAACCACTCAAATTAAACACTTCATCCTTCACATTAGATACACAGATTTACTGTATCAATACTTTAATAGATACACATATTCGCTGCATCGATGGAGTCCATCCCCTATCTCCTCCCAAACAATATCCGGTTTAGGAGTCCATCCCCTATCTTCCCCTAAACCATGGAGTACATCCCCTATCTTCTCCCACACAACACAATGTATATAAACACATATCATATACATAATCAATCAATACATAAATTTGATGTATTATTTCAACCGTCATATTCGATGACATATTCAATTGATTAGTTTTAGTTCGCCTAATCATCATGCATTGTCTACAACAATCAAGACTATCCTCCATCGATAGCCCAAAACAATTATTTCTAAACAGAAAATAATTACGTCAACAGGTAATTTAGTGACAATTTTCAAAGATGAGTGATTAATAAATCCAACTCCGCCATTCCATCTCATAATGAGTCAATTTCATTATTTCCAACTCAATTTCATATTTCCATAATAATTGTCATTAATTACACTAATGACCCAAATATACCCAGACATGGTATTTTTCCCCCCTTTTCTCAATATTGACCCAAAGGTCCAAATATTACCAACAACACCAATAACTTCCCTTTTTAGACCCAAAACACATAAGTTTGAATCAAAAGAACAAAACCCTACTTTCCAATATACACATTACAAACCCTAACTTCCTAAACCAAACCATTTATACAAAAAGCTCAAGTTTAGGTTAAAGATCATAAAGATGAGTAGGAATCCCTACCTCAAGAGGTGAAACGCAAGGAGATGATGAAGAAATCCCGAAACGCAAGGAGATGATGAAGAAATCCCGAAGTGCTCCAAATCAAGAAATTTTCGGATTGATAGGAAGCCCAAGCTAAGCTCTACACTCTTTGCAAAGACACTAAGGGAGTAGATCACTCAAGCTAGATCGATCCCTAGAGAGAAAGTATATTCTAGAGAGAGAAGCTCTCAAAAGAGGGTTTAGAAAAGTAAGAGAGAGAAAGAAAATGTGAAAAGTGATTCAAAATCACCCAGTTGCCATCTGATATACGACTAACCTGCTCGAGCGGAGAATAGAACGCTCGAGCGTCAAGCACAAAAACTAAACCCGCTCGAGCGCCAAGGTACCCGCTCGAGCGCGACCCGCTCGATCGTAAAGAAATCCGCTCGAGCGTGAAAAACACATCTGCAGAAGTTTTGCAGAGGTACAAAATGCTGAAAGCGTGCAAACTCCGCTCGAGCGCAAAGGGACCCACTCGAGCGGACCACCAAAAATCTGGGCAACAAGATAAGGGACAAAAGCTCAACCAACCTGTTACAAACCTGCCCAACACATCCTAAAACTCAAATATAAGGAATTAAAGGATGACAACAAGACATATACAACAACCAATTCCACGGAACCCAAGTCCGGAATACTGTTAAACAATGAAGGGAAAGTCGGGATTGCTATAACCTCCCCCCCTTAAAGAATTTCGTCCCCGAAATTAAGTACAAGTTTTTCAAAAACGTGATTTTCTCAATTCTCAACAGTATTACAACTCAATATCCAACAACCTGACCCATTACCGGTCATTCCATCTCTATACAAGAGGCATATCACAATATATACTCAATATGCATTATCAACATGCTTTCCCTTGAAATTTACCAATTTCAACATATTTTCCACAATTCTACAACATATCCAATGCCAACAATACATTTGCATTTCTAAAACATCATTAACATATACAATGTTAAAATTAACTCCCATTTTAAGGCAAGTTCCAAAATATATTTCCATACACCAAAACATATACAATGTTTTACAACTCAAGACATATTTAATGCTCTTAAAGTTCATCAATATTACAAAATCCCAATACATGGTTAAACATTTACAAACAAGTCCGGATATTTCTCACGAACATCCACCTCAAGTGGCTTCTTCCACTCCGTGATGTTTCCACAAAACCTTTACCAAGGGAATGGTCTTGCCTCGCAAGACTTGATCCCGCCTATCCAAGACCCGAACCGGTCTCTCCTCATACGAGATATCCTCATCGACCTCCAAATCGGTCCAATCCAGCACATGGGACGGATCCGGCTCATACTTCCGAAGCATACTAACATGAAACACGTCATGCACTCCGGACAACTGCGGCGGCAAAGCCAAGCGATAGGCAACCTCACCAATCCTCTCAAGGATCTCAAAAGGACCAATAAACCGAGGGGACAACTTCCCACTCTTCCCAAACCTCATCAAACCCCACCTAGGTGATATTTTCAGAAAAACATGATCACCCGTCTCAAATGCCAAAGGCCTCCTTCTACGGTCGGCATAACTCTTTTGGCGACTCTGGGCTGTAACAAGCCTCCTACGGATAAGCTCAACTTTCTCCGTCATTTCTCTCACCAACTCCGGACCCAACAAAGGTGCATTACCCACCTCGGCCCAACAAACTGGAGACCTACACGGTCGGCCATATAAGGCCTCAAACGGTGCCATACCGATACTTGATTGAAAACTGTTGTTGTAGACAAACACCACTAAGGGCAAGTGCCTCTCCCACGTCCCACTAAAGTCAAGGACGCAACCTCGAAGCATATCCTCAAGGATCTGAATAGTACGCTTGGATTGCTCGTCAGTCTGAGGATGATAAGCCATGCTAAAGGTCAACCTAGTGCCCAAGGCACTCTGCAAACTCTGCCATAACCTAGCAGTAAAACGAGGATCTCTATCTGAGACGATTGACACTGGGACCCCGTGCAACCTCACTATGTCCCGAATATACAAGTCGGCAAGGTGATCTACTGAATCTCTCACGCGCATAGGAATAAAGTGCGCCGACTTGGTCAACCGGTCTACAACCACCCAAATAGCATCACTACCTCGCTGAGTCCTCGGAAGACCTACAACGAAGTCCATAGTGACATGCTTCCACTTCCACTCGGCAATAGGCAAGGGTTGCAACAAACCCGCTGGCCTCTGATGCTCGACCTTCACTTGCTGACAAGTAAGGCACTTCGATACGGACACTGCCGCATCTCTCTTCATACCCCGCCACCAAAACTGGCGACCCAAATCACGATACATCTTGGTGCCTCCCGGATGCACCGCAAGGCGTGAATGGTGAAACTCTCGGAGTACCTCCTCTCGGCAAGACTCCGGCACAAATAAACGGTCTCAGTATCTCACACTCAGGTCGGGATACACAGAAAAACCCTTCTCAGCCTTCCCACTGGAGATCTTCTCTCGAAGGGATTCTACCTCAAGGTCACCTCTCTGTGCCTCTAACACTCGATTCACAAGTGTAGGCTGCGCAACAACAGAAAATAAGGCCGCAGCCTCAACGGATTCACCCAGAAGCAAATCAAACTCGCCAAGTGCACCCAACATCTCCCATTCCCGGATGGCTATACAAGCTACATCACTAATAGATTTCCTACTGAGGGCATCGGCCACAACATTGGCCTTTCCCGGGTGATAGTGCAACTCAAAGTCATAATCCTCTATGAACTCCATCCACCTTCTCTGCCTCAAATTCAAGTCTCTCTACGTAAACAGATACTTCAAACTCTTATGGTCCAAGAACACCTCGAACCTCTTATCATAAAGGTAGTGTCTCCAAATCTTTAGGGCAAAGATCACTGCTGCTAACTCTAGGTCGTGTGTAGGGTAATTCCTCTTGTGTATTTTCAACTGACGTGAGCCATAGGCTACCACTTTCCCCTCTTGCATCAATACACAACCCAAACCCTCTCGTGAGGCATCACAATAAACCGCATAACCCAACCCTCTCTCCGGAATAATCAAGACCGGAGCGGTGGTCAATCTAACTTTCAACTCTTGGAACGACTTTTCACAAATCTCACTCCACACAAATTTGACCCCTTTCCGTGTTAATCTAGTCAACGTCAAAGCTAACCTAGAGAAATCCTTCACAAACCGGCGGTAATACCCAGCTAATCCCAGAAAACTGCGGATCTCAAAAACACTCTTAGGCTGTGCCCAATCCTGCACTGCCTCTATCTTGGATGTATCAACAGACACCCCTTCCCCGGAAACCACGTGGCCTAAGAATTTGACTTCTCTTAGCCAGAACTCACACTTCCCAAATTTGGCATACAGCCTATGTGCTCTAAGCAACTCAAGCACCACTCTCAAGTGTTCCTCGTGCTCCTCCTCCTAAGGTGAATAAATCAAAATGTCGTCCACGAAAACAACTATAAAACGATCTAAGAATTCCCAGAATATCCGGTTTATCAAGTCCATAAACACTGCCGGTGCATTGGTGAGCCCAAAAGGCATCACCAGAAACTCATAATGGCCATACCGCGTACGGAATGCCGTCTTTGGAATATCCTCCTCTCTAACCCTCACCTGGTGGTAACTCGATCTCAAGTCTATCTTAGAGGAACAACGGGAACCCTTCAACTGGTCAAACAGATCATCTATACGGGGCATAGGGTATTTATTCTTAACCGTAGCCAAATTCAACTTCCGATAATTGATACAAAGTCTTAAGGCACCATCTTTTTTTTTAGCAAAGAGGGCCGGTGCTCCCCACGGCGAAACACTAGGGTGAATAAAACCCTTACCTAGCAACTCCTGGAGTTGAATCTTCAACTCACTCAACTCGGCTGGAGTGAAACGATAAGGTGCCATAGAAATTGGCGATGTGCCAGGCACTAAATCAATGGAGAACTCTATCTCTCGATGAGGTGGCAAACTAACAAGATCCTCGGGAAAGACATCCGAGTACTCCCAAACCACTCTCGGCAACTCAACCCCGGTCTCATCACACTCACTACTCATAAGGCTAGCGAGAAGACCACTAAGCTCACTCCGCCCTCGTGGATCATACACCGGTGGCAACACACTACCAACCCGATCCTCCAAGAAATGGAAACAATCCCCGCTCAAGGTACATATTGTGACCCTCTGGCGGTAGCAATCAATAACAGCCCGGTATGACGATAACCAGTCCATACCCAAAATAACATCAAAACCCGACATAGCCATAACTACAAAAGAGAATGGAAGCTGGCGATCGGCGACCTCTATATCGCACCCTCTACACCCTTGTTTCAGAATCAACTCACCTCCAACAGGTGATACAACACAAATAGGAGATGCTAACTGTGCCAACTCCAATCCCAAAACAGATGCAAATGCAGCAGATATAAAAGAATGAGATGCACCCATATCAATCAACACATTGGCAACCGAGTTGCAAAACAAAAAGGTACCTCTCACAACCGATGGAGCCGGTACAAGATCCTGCGCGGTAACAGCATACACGCGCCCTGTAGGCCCCTGATCTACCTGCTCACCTCTAGGAGCAAAAGACTGCTGCACAGACTGGGACGACGAAGCTCCCTGATTGGCCCTCGAGGCCTGAACTGACTGAGCTGGCTGAAAACTCTGCCTCTGTCCAGATGCACCAGAATTGCCACTCAACTGCGGGCAAAACCTCTTCAGGTGCCCCGTCTGACCACACTAGTAACAAGAGAGCGGCTGGCCTCTACCCTAACTCTGGCTCTGAGGTTGAACCGAAGATGAAGCTGCTCTCTGCCCTCCGCCTTTCTGCGGGCAAGCTGGAGACTTGTGCCCCAGCTGACCACATTTGTAACAGGTAACGTCTCCCTGACTGCCTCTCCCAGAACCTGCACTCGGCATTGGAAAGGTAGATCTAGCAAAACCACCCTGAGACTGCTGAGGATTAGAACCCCTCTGTCTCCTGCCATCACCTTGGCCATCCTGACTCCTCTTGGAGCCTCTCTGCCTCTCCTCCTCCTCCTGCATTATGATCTCCATATGGGCTGCAGCATCCACAAGGCGCTATAATCCCGGGTTATAGAACCCCCAACTCTCATCTTGAGGCCATGCCTCAACTTCTTCTCAAACTCCAGACAACGGCATTCCTCAGACGCCACAAGCTCAGGTGCAAACCTGGATAAACTAGTAAATGCGGCCTCAAACTCGGCCACTGATAAACTCAGCTACTTGAGCTGACAAAACTGGTCCCTCAACTTCTCCCTGACAGCTGGAGATAAGAACTTCTCCTGGAAAGCACCTACAAAGGCCTCCCAAGTCCTTCCAAGATGACCTCTCATGAACTTCCACCACTGACCTGCATCCTCCTTTAACTGGAAAGATGCCAAGGTCACCTTCAAAGCCCCGTCCTCGATGCCAAGCATCTCAAACGTCTTCGTCATCTATTCGAGCCATTCATCCGCCTTAAGTGGCTCTTTTGGATCACCCACAAACTCATCCGGGTTAGACCGAAAGAACTCCCTCTTCAGAAAGGAAGGCCCTGCTTCAGCAACATGGGCCTGGACCTGATTCTCAGCTCTGAGAATACCCAAGGATTCCCTCAAAGCTCCTGCCATCTCGCGGGCTAAGGCGCCCATGGCCTGCTGACCCATTGGTTCAGCCACATTGGCCTGACCAACACCCTCCTGCTGCTCTGGAATCTCATCCGGTATAGGCATCTCCTGTCTCCTAGGCCTACCTCACCTACCACCACGTCCTCGTCCTGACATCCTAATAAAGGTAACGAAGAACATTAGCACATTCACAAATGTGCCGAAGCTATAACACTCGCGTCCTAATGCATGGACAACTGTAATTCATTCCACGTAAGCACATAATCACATAAACACTTACGAATTTCATTTCCGGATAATGATAGTCCCGAGGCGTTACTAGAGTTCCAGTTAGAAACAACATTGATCAAGTGTTTTTCCAACAAGACTCGCAGAAACCCAAGGATCCAATCAACATCCTAGAAACTACATTCCATACCCACATAGTCACATAAACATGTTACCACATAAGCACATAACATTACACATAAGTCTCTAACAAGCGAGACAAACCCATTGTGATACTAATCACTTCTCACGTACCCAAAGTATTCAAACCCGGTACGCTTTGATACCAAGTTGTAACGCCCTCAAAATAAACCCATAAATCATACATTCTTGACATGCTTAGACACAAGAGAATAAAGCATAATTACATTTCATCAAAGTATTCATTACAAAATGTATTACATGTTGACTACAAAAGTAAATGCCCTATCGGCTTACAACTTTCCAAGTCAACACTTGGTTACAAAAAAGAGAGTACTAACTCTACACAAAATAAGCCCTCGACTTGATATACATGTAATACAACAAAAACAACAAAAAAGAGTCCAACAGCCTCAAGCCTTCCAAGCTACGTCCTTGGAGGTGGCATAATACCTGTACCTGAAAATGATGTCCCATATAGGGTGAGCCAACTCCCAGTAGAGATATGCTAAACATAACATGAGCAATAACTAAAACATTAGCATTTGATAAATGTTTAACTCACATAAATCAATTCATAACCCATTTCAATTACATGACAAATATGCCCATGTATCATTCCTCTTTCCTTTACTTAATTCATTTCCAATTCATAACCATGGCTCAGAACCTGGCCAAATGATTTAAATGAGATTACATCTCACATCAACAGTACTTCCATTTCAATTGAGATAACCACTCAAATTAAACACTTCATACTTCACATTAGATACACAGATTTGCTGTATCAATACTTCAATAGATACACATATTCGCTGCATCGATGGAGTCCATCCCCTATCTCCTCCCAAACAATATCCGGTTTAGGAGTCCATCCCCTATCTTCCCCTAAACCGTGGAGTACATCCCCTATCTTCTCCCACACAACACAATGTATATAAACACATATCATATACATAATCAATCAATACATAAATTTGATGTATTATTCCAACCGTCATATTCGATGACATATTCAATTGATTAGTTTTAGTTCGCCTAATCATCATGCATTGTCTACAACAATCAAGACTATCCTCCATCGATAGCCCAAAACAATTATTTCTAAACAGAAAATAATTACGTCAACAGGTAATTTAGTGACAATTTTCAAAGATGAGTGATTAATAAATCCAACTCCGCCATTCCATCTCATAATGAGTCAATTTCATTATTTCCAACTCAATTTCATATTTCCATAATAATTGTCATTAATTACACTAATGACCCAAATATACCCAGACATGGTATTTTTCCCCCCTTTTCTCAATATTGACCCAAAGGTCCAAATATTACCAACAACACCAATAACTTCCCTTTTTAGACCCAAAACACATAAGTTTGAATTAAAAGAACAAAACCCTACTTTCCAATATACACATTACAAACCCTAACTTCCCAAACCAAACCATTTATACAAAAAGCTCAACGTTTAGGTTAAAGATCATAAAGATGAGTAGGAATCCCTACCTCAAGAGGTGAAACGCAAGGAGATGATGAAGAAATCCCGAAGTGCTCCAAATCAAGAAATTTTCGGATTGATAGGAAGCCCAAGCTAAGCTCTACACTCTTTGCAAAGACACTAAGGGAGTAGATCACTCAAGCTAGATCGATCCCTAGAGAGAAGGTATATTCTAGAGAGAGAAGCTCTCAAAAGAGGGTTTAGAAAAGTAAGAGAGAGAAAGAAAATGTGAAAAGTGATTCAAAATCACCCAGCTGCCATCTGATATACGACTAACCCGCTCGAGCGGAGAATAGGACGCTCGAGCGTCAAGCACAAAAATTGAACCCGCTCGAGCGTAAAAATTCCCGCTCGAGCGCCAAGACACAACTGCAAAACACACCCGCTCGAGCACAAAAGAAAAGCCGCTCGAGCGTAGATTACACTCCTCCAGTACTTTTACAGACATTGAACACCCGCTCGAGCGCCAAGGTACCCGCTCGAGCGCGACTCGCTCGATCGTAAAGAAATTCGCTCGAGCGTGGAAAACACATCTGCAGAAGTTTTGCAGAGGTACAAAATGCTGGAAGTGTGCAAACTCCGCTCGAGCGCAAAGGGACCCGCTCGAGCGGACCACCAGAATTCTGGGCAACAAGATAATGGACAAAAGCTCAACCAACCTGTTACAAACCTGCCCAGCACACCCTAAAACTCAAATATAAGGAATTAAATGATGACAACAAGACATATACAACAACCAATTCCACGGAACCCAAGTCCGGAATACTGTTAAACAATGAAGGGAAAATCGGGATCGCTATATATATTCTACGTCTCACCACTAGGATGTAATTTCCCCATTAATAATTCCCACAAAATATGGGCCTTATGTAAAATTTTGAGTCCACCAGTGAGAGATGGGCCGACCTTTGGAATGAACAGTAATATAGCTTTTTTCTTTTCGAATAAAATTAAAAAATTCACCAAAAATCAAAAAATATAAATTAAAAACTCGAAAACAGTTTTTAAAATTTACAAAACCAAATAGAATAATTATATATATATGTATTTACTTGAGATGTAAAAATGAATTTCCATCAGTCACCAAATAGAAATAGATTTTGTGATTCAAATCAAACTGATAGCTACAAGATGACTTGGGCTATGGGCTTCTCCGTGGACATTTCTTGGGTCTGGAGTCCACTTGCTGCATAACTTCCTTTGGGTTAGAGATAACGCACTAAAAAAAAAAGAATAATATTAGGGATCATAAAAAAAAAAATCATGAAATACATCATGAAGATTTTTCATCCTTTAATTAGTATGTGATGTTTTATTGTATATGTAATCCAAAAGTGGAGAATATTTCATGATCATCTTCATGATATTTTTTTCATAATCCCTAGCATTACTAAAAAAAAACTCCTTAGGGTGTGTTTGTTTGGACGGATTGGATAAGGGGGGATTGTAATCCATCGGACTGTTAGTCTTGGGATACATTGTCCTCGGACTATTTGGTTGGACTGGATTTGTATCCTATATTTGTTTAGTCATGGGATTAGATATCTGGATTGGACTATTTTTAGTGAATCCAATGTTTGGTTGGACGGACTGGATAAGGATAAATGTTCAAAAGATTATTTTACCCTTGTAATTTATAATTTTTATTTAATATATAATTTTAAACTTTAAATTTGTAATCTATAATTTATAATTTATAATTTAACAATACTAAATTTTTTTAATTTACAAGGCCATAATTTTTAATTTATTATTTTCAATCATTTTCCAATCAATTTCTGTCGTTGCTCATTGTTCTACTTATGCTTGATATGCTTCCTTTCCTTCATCACTTTGTATGAGAGAGAGATTGAGAGCTTGTATGTATTATTCTTCTCCCTGGGCCATCAACACTTTTTGTAGATATTTTAATTTTAATTGGGCCAAATCACACTTGTAAATAAATATGGTCCAACAAAATATTTTTTGGGCTTTTTGAATTGGCCCTAAAATAACAAAAATAATTTGGGCAAATTTAAATTTATAATATACTATAATACATTACTAAATTTGGGGCCCCTATTTTGGGCCAAATTTTTGGAGCCTAAGGCATAAGCCTCAGTGGCCTTAACCCAGGGCCGGTACTGGGAACACATATATATCAAACTTTGGTTGTGATAGTATTTTTTGCATTTCAGTTATTATCAGTTTATTGTCTTTAGGGGAGATGGCTATCTTTACTGTGTCTCTTGTAACATTTTTTTATCATAAATTTTTAGTAAATTACATAAATTTTGTGTGTTTTTTTTTAAATTTTTTTTATTTTATATGCATGTAATTTATTATTCTTGTGTACTTCTTACTGATATTAAGTGTTTTGGATTGTTAAGAGCACTAGCCTTTATTAGGGTTTAAGATTGAAACAGAACAAGTTAATACATGCCTATATGCAACCATTGTTAGGAGGTTTTCATTGTTTCTATCCAGTCAATCAATGGAGGTGGTTCTCAAAATCACTACGCTCTCTCTGCATTTGATTTGTACGCACTTGTTAGAAGAGAAATAACAGGGTCCAAGATTGATTTAAATTTAGAGTGCTTTAAGATTGTGTTTGGATCAAGATATTTGAATATAGGGGGAATAGAAAAGTTAACTACTATTTCATTAACTTTTCTTCTTATTTTTATTTTTTTCTTCACATATTTGTACTCAAATTTTTAATTTAAACACAATCTAAATGTGTCGAACCATTGTATCCATAACAGGGTCAAAATTGGCTTTAATTTAATGGAGTGCTTAAATGTGCCAAGCCATTGTATCCATATCATTTTTAGATAGAATTTGCAACTTAAAATGGCCTACATATAGCATAAAATGAGCCAAGTAAGGATACCATATACCGAATGCGAAAATAATTTCCTTTGTTATGTTTCGAATGTTTCCAATTCAATCCTTTAGAGCATCTCCCCCTAAATCTTCAAAAATTGACATGGCAAATTTTTTTTTTTAGATGGTAAGTTGACATATGCAAATTTGACATCTCTAAAATGAAACACTCCACGCAATATACTAATTTTATTGTTTTATTATATTTGTACTTTAGCCATGTCAGATTCACGAAACATTTGGCTATTCGGTTGCAGCTTGTTGAAGTCTCAATTTTTGCCTTTTAAAGTGTCAAGTAGGATTTGAAGTATCGGTTGAAGATGCTCCTATTGTGCTTATAACTCGTCGTCAACTTGCGTGATGTGACAAAACATAGATCTGATTCTGTATTTGTATTTGGATCTATTTTAACCAAGTTCGATATCGTTCGAATCTTAAGTATATTGGGTTATTTCAGGATTTTAAGATTGACCACACAGATCCTTTGAATGCTCATGTTTTCGTTTGGTTGTTTATTGTTTCTTAATTTTTGGTTCCATCATAACACATACACATAGAATACAAAAAGCTAATTTAAAATTGTAATAGTATACCAAGTCAAGCCAGACTTCATCTTTCATGTGCAGTGCTCATACAATAATTCTAGGTTGCATGAAAACTCAATCATAATTTCACTATAAAAGTGAAGTATAGAATGTAGATTTAAAGTTACCGTATTGTGAGTCATATATAAAATAAATCCTTTTCAAATATTTAAATTCTGAGTAATTTTTCCGAATATGAAGCACAACTGGCATTTATATATATTCATGACGAAGAAGAAGAGGAGAACAAGATGATGATATGAAGATTTTCCTGACATGACAACAAACGTAGTAGTTTATTGCCATAGAAAATTATCTAACCAGTACTGTTTCAAAGAAAGCAAATATCTGGCTAGCCAGTTCAAAAAAGAATTAGGAGAGATCCCAAAGATATTCTCTTCTTCTATACATCTACATTTCCTTATTTTTAATTTTTTTTTTCTGCACATTTTTTTTTGGGTACCACCTAAGCTATTCTGAAAGTGACAACTCTGAGGTTAAATTGTGCACAAGTCTACCAATTGATGAGCCACTAAAGTCCATATTTGGGCTGCCTTCTGATGAAGGGGATAATTGCATAGCATATGAAGTTTCTCCCTTGAGAACTGAAATTATCTGCAAGTACATGAAATTGATATAGTAAGCCATAATGAAACTAGAAAGGGCTAGCAGGAGTAGTAGAGCTACAAACGAGTTGAGTTTTAGGGTATTCAAGCCTACTCAAGCTTGACTCGATTACTAAATAAATGAGTTTAAAATTTTAGCTTAAGCTTGTATATTTTGCAATGAGCTGATCTAAAACGAGCCAAGTTTGAACTGCTAATGAACCATTCAACTCGTTTGTAGTCCTAAATAGTACCAAATATTTTTTTTTATCTATGCTGCATCACCTCACTCATACTAGATCATGAAATAGGCTTAGTATTTATGCACTGAGCTGCAACACACATCACCCTAAATATTTCATACACGTCCCGGTCTTCCATGTCTTTGTCGAGCAACTTATGGAAAGCTCTTTGTAGCAACAATGGTCGAGCCTGCGATAACAGTAAGTATTTTGAGAACAAACTTCTAATTGCAGTATAGAAATGAGAATTGTAATAAAAAATATAAAAAATTGTCGACTAACCCAATCTACAAAAAAATTTTCATCCCACGGAGCAGATCTACTGCAAAAGAGCCTTAGGAGCAGAATTCCAAAGTGAATGATATCGAATTTTGGTAAAGCCAATGATTCACGGTCTGAAGGATCTATGTGCCAGAACCTTTTTAACATACAGTCAAATTTTACATTAGAAACTCAGCATTATTATTGTTTTTTTGTTCTTTTACTCGTTGCTATGTCAAATGAAATTTCAAAAAAATTCTGGAATTGGTATAAATGCAAACCTGTTACTGGAAATTGGTAACCCTTGTTTTAGATGCAACCATGTAGCATTACCAAAGTCAGTGATCTATTACACACACACACACACACACACACACACAAAGGTGAGGGAAAGAAGAAAACAAATGAAATGAGATTATGAGAGGCCTTGGATTTTGAACTAATAAACAATTGTACCCATGATAGTTCTATTATGTTTTTATTTTTCTTTGTTTTTTGCACTAGGTGTTTCAAATTTTAACAATTTTTACCTGTGGCTCTAAGTCAAAATTCATAAAAATGTTGCACGGCCTTAAGTCACCATGAACAACGGGGCCTCGAGGACATTCTTCATGCATGTAGCGAACACCGTCACCGATTCCTATTGCTATTTTTATTTTCTCTTGAAATCTCATTTTGGTCTGTTGTTTTCCCTTCGAGTCTGTTCAAGAAAAGATCAGTAAGTACACATCATGGATGATCTCTAGACAGAAATCAATAGAGAATGCTTTTCTTTCATGCTAGAATGCTTTGATTACGATATGAATACAACTTCATATGAGAACAACAAGCCTAGGTGCACATAATTGGTGCACGGACTACTGCACAAGAAATAAGGGTATATGCACAAAATTAGTGCAAACAAAGACAAGGGTGTGTGGGACTCATGCATTCTCTGTTTCTGTGCATCGACATCATTGTCTCTGTTTTGTGCACCAATTTTGTGCATATGTAAATGGACTAGTGAACAAAACTAGGTTTGCATAATTGGTGCACAGAGCAGGGACAATAATAGTACATGTACAAAATTAGTTCACAGAACAGATTCATAGGAGAACGTGCACAGAAAAGAGACAAGGATGCATAGAACATAGACAAGGATATGTGCACAAAATTAGCGTACAGAAAAGAGACACGAGTGACTTCTGTGCATTAATTCTATGCACGTAGCAAAGTTGATATAATAATTTGTTAAGATCATTTGATATGATATTCATAAAAAGATGAACCAAGTCATCAACAAACTTACCATGGAGAAATCTATCCAGTGTCCATCTTCAGGTAAAAGGGTAGACAAGAACTGTACCATTTTTGCTCTTGTAGTAACCACTCAACCCCAATATATTCTTATGATGCATAGACAAAGCTACTTTCTTTTCTACTTTAAGAACGCAATCCAACTGCCCAGTGAATCTTCTTACCAAAACTTGGGAGTGATGGTCACTCAAATACCCACAATATGTCTTAAAATTCTCATTCTCTTCAAAACACGTCATTCTTGTGAATCCACCTGTTATTTCTTTCACCATTCCTAGCTCAGTTGCAGCGGCATTCTCATCACAAGATTGACCTCAGAAAATCCCGCGGATGAGATATTATGATAATCGCTTAAGGTCTTGTTTTTGCTTGATGACTCGGACATTGTTGGATGATTTTCTCCTTGTTTGCTTGTACTAGCATGATATGGAAGGAAGGGTTGAGATTTGGTTTTAGAATTTGGAAAGTTGAAATGAAAATGGGACTCATGTGGTGAGATTAATCCTTCATCATCAGATTGCTTTGAAGATGAGGTTTCTGATACTCTTAGAGGCAAGGTCTTGTGTGCTACAATGTCCCCATCACCACTCACCAAAGTCACATTGTATTGGGTTTGACAGAGTTGGAAA
Source organism: Camellia japonica (assembly GCA_030407325.1). Lineage (NCBI taxonomy): Eukaryota > Viridiplantae > Streptophyta > Magnoliopsida > Ericales > Theaceae > Camellia > Camellia japonica. The sequence continues at coordinate 41,330,080 of JAPPVO010000024.1, read as the reverse complement.
CTTTGGTCCCTGGCAAAGCACCTGCAATGAAAGAAAATTTTCTAAAGAACAAGACAAATTACACTTGTCAAGTAAAAGCAATCCTATACATAATCTTATTTCCTACCTCTTTTCAAGTAAGAGCAATGGGTTCACATTCATAAATACATATGAGACCGCTCACTTGTGTCTTAGAGTGATAAAAAAAAATTTAAAAAAAAAAAAAAAATTAACAAGTGACAAGTGACAAGTAATTTCAATGGTAAATTACACCGACACCCCCTTGAGGTTCACTCTTAAAATAGATACCTCCATCATTCTAGAAGTTACATTGCACCCCTTGTCAGACCATATCTCTTAACGAAAGTAACAAAAAATATAAAATGACCTTAATGTCCTTTCAATAGATTTATGAAAGTACCATATTACCCTCTTCTCTTCCTAAGCCAACCCAACCATGTCAACCATTGTTGCTGCATTTCACCACCCATCATCAGCCAACCAACAATTATCAACTGTCACAGTCCACCACCCCATCATCACAGCCACCATCTCTCACCCATCAATACTTGTAGACAAATTATCAAACACTTTTACCCAAGAAAAAACCACTAGTGATTGGTTTATTCAGTGTCATTGGTGTTCCATCGTGAAACAGAGCATTCATAGAAACTTTAATTTAATGTACTAATTACATTACCAAATCATCCAAAAGTCTTCATTATTTGAGTCCACCAGTTTAGATTGCATTACCACCCTCAATTAGACCGTGCAACTCCATTGATGAGCTTGTGCTGCAACTACCCACTGAGCCAGGAGTTCGCGAGCTCAACTTTGAATTTCATGTGTGCTTCCTCTTGTTTTTTCTCCAGCGTCATTTAGAACCGTTAGGTTACTTAACAGAATGGGAAAAACTGTAATGGGAATTGAAACCTCAGGGGTGCAGTGTAATTTTTCAAAAGAATAAAGCAACACACACAAATTGGAATACTTTTAGGAGGAATAGCAATCTTATACAAACTAAATTTAATAATTTACTTTCTAAAAAAAAATTACATAACTTTAACTAAAGAGAGAGACTCTGAGGTAATTTGGAAAGATTGAAAACCCAATAATATCTTCATAGCTAAAGAAGCAAAATCATCAATGGTGATTGGAACAAAGGCTTCTGTCTCTACTATACAGGAGCTTAAATTACAACCCAAAGTACAGTAACAAATAAAATTACTCAAAAACGCAAATGCTAATCCCTAGACATCCGAGCAGTCCTTGCCGGTAGGGCAATAAGGTCTTTTTTTTCATCTCCTCCGCCTGTGCTCTATTCGCAGTGTAATGCAACTCGTGAACCGATGGCGAAACCCTACGCTTTCCTACGCCGTTCGCTAGTTTTCCAGCGATTGATTTTTTTTAGAGAACTTGTTTGCTTCGCTTTTGCTTTTGCGTTTCTGTTTTCTTACGATTCTTTTCCTTCTTATCCCTTGAAGATGATGAGCAAGTGAACGTGATCGATGACCAGAACTTCTTTTTGTTGCCTTTACCTTCACTTTTGCTTCTGTACAATAGATCTTTGAAGAATATCCACTTTTTCGAGTTCCTTCCAGACGATGAAGACCTTGAAGACAAAGCAGAGCCTGACGGTGTTGTCTCGATCGACAGAGTTTCAACTTCTTTGTTCTCAAAATCTTCCAACTCCAAAATGCGATGATGATGATGATGAGAGGCCTCATTTTCTTTGTGTTCTTGCCATTGGAATTGTGCTATTCGTAGTGGTGACATCGGTCAGATCTGACCGTTCAAGAACAACTCGGCTACCGAACTCATACTGCTCAGTGAGAACCCAGAAGAAAATTCGAACTCGAATGAGCCAGACTCAGTTGACAAGAAAGAATTAGACCTAGGAACGGTGGATAACACGTAGTTGTAGACACCCCATTTTTGACCGACCTTAAGACTCAGACGTCACCGATTGAGCGCTCGGTGATGTTGCATACTGTGCTCGTTCAGAAGTCTCAGAGTCGCGGCCGTGTGCCCTGCCTCCGGACTTCCGAACTCTCTTTTGTGCCTTGTCTCGGTTTGCGAACCAGACTCGGTTTTCTCTGTTTTCTTTCCTGAGGGGAGGGAGTGGTCCCGTAGACTATCTCTCGGTGGCCGTACGCTACATTTCGTGGCCGTAGGCCATTTTGCCCATTTCGGAGCCCGGTTCCCGGTTTTCGGGACCGTAAGGCCGGTTGCCTCAGTTCGGGACCGCCCAACCATCTCCGATTTCTTCGGTTTTCGGCAAGTGCCTCTGTTTTATCATTTCGAGGAACACTGGGGCCTCTGATACCCACTTCGTGGCCGAACGCCACTTTCGGTGCTCACGGCCCATTTTCGGGACCCCGAACCGCGCGGTTTTGGCCCCCGAGCATTCATTTCGCACCGGTTTCTGTTCAAATTTGGCAAGTGCCTCTGTTTTATCATTTTGAGGAACACTGGGGCCTCTGATACCCACTTCGTGGCCGAACACCACTTTCGGTGCCTACAGCCCATTTTCGGGACCCCGAATCTCGCGGTTTGGGCCCCGAGCATTCATTTTGCATTAGTTTTTGTTCAATTTTGGCAAGTGCCTCTATTTTATCATTCCGAGGGACACTGGGGCCTCTGATGCCCACTTCGTGGACGAACGCCACTTTCGGTGCTCACAGCCCATTTTCGGGACCCCGTGCGGTTTTGGTCCCCGAGCTTTCGTTTTGCATTAGTTTTTGTTCAATTTTGGCAGGTACCTCTGTTTTAGCACCAGGAAGATCACTGGAGGATGGGAGGCCAGCAATTGTCTCAGCAACCAGTTATCTGCTTGGTCAAAAGTGGTTCAGCATGAATCTGGGAAGAAGAAAAGTCTGCGCGGCTTCACCGAAACAAGCGTAACTCTTTACACAAGAGGAATTAAAATATGAGGCCACCACCATTGGAAAGCTTACTTCCGGGGCTTCATTTTTCACTCAAGAATATCCTAAGTCCAAATCCGGGGGGAGGAGATATGGTTGGTTAAAGTCCGGTTGGACTGAATCTGCGCGGTTTTACGGAAACTGGCATAACTTTTTCTACAGGAGGAATTTTGATGCAAGGTTTGCGGAATTGGAAAGCTAACTTCCGGGGCTTCAATTTGGACACTTGAATGGACATTTTTGGACTTCTCTAGCACCCACCAGCCAGTGGTCTTCTCGGCAGTTTTTTTTTTATCTATCTAGCTGGCTAGCCACCCCTTCTGTAAAATGATGATTTTGCCCCTGTGAGCTGGCCGGCCCTATTCCTCTCATTGAGTGTATTCCAGCTATGCATTGGTTGCCCTAAAAATATCTAGATTTTGCATTGGTTGCCCTCAAAATATCTAGATTTGGAAAAAGATCTTTAGAGGGAATACTTGGGTGCATTTTTCCACCTTTTTGGCCCTCCTTTTTCACCCCTCTCTTGGACATATAACAGCAGCTCCCAGCTGTGTTTAAGGGTAGAAAAAAAACCCCTTGAGAGCTCCATACACGTCTCTCCTCTCCCTCTCCATTTCCAAGTTCAAAACTTCCAAGTTCTCTACCATTTCTACATCAACTCCAAGCTCTATCATCACCATACCATTTCCAGCAGCAAGGGAAGAATTCCAGCAGCTAGGAAACATCCATTCTTCAAGCAAAAGGCAGCCAAGAAGTTGTCTTCAAGGGTAAGCCTCTAATTCCCTTTTTCTTGCACAATTTTGCTTCAATTCTTTACCGTACTTGCTCACTGTTTTGGGCTCTGACCCCTACTGATTTTGTACTTATTTTGAGCCCCTCTACAACATTGTAGAAGGGCTCAACCTTGTTTGGTATCTCTATCATCCTCTTCCTTCAATACCACTCTTTAGGCCAATAAATTGCATGCTTTGTTTGGCTTTTGAGTGATCCATTTTCGAGCCTGATATAAACTGTGAGTGGGCTTATTTCAGCCCCTCTTCAACATTTAAGAAGGGCTCAACCATGTTTGGTGGTTCTATCATGCACTTGCTTTGTAATTTTTCCAATTTACCGTAAAATTGCATGGTTTCTTTAGCCTATTTGAAGTCTGATATTGAGCATTCCATTAACTGAGATTGAGCTTATTTTAGGTCCCTCTACAACATTGTAGAAGGGATCAATCTTGTTTGGGGCCTCCATACATGGCCTCTCTTTGTACCTCTCTTTGACCCCACTTTGCATGCCTTTTTAAGCTTATTTGGCTTCTGATTTCAGCCTTCATCAGGCTAGGAAAGAGTCTTATTTTGGCCTTCTTGTCATGTTTTGTTAAGGGTCTTAGGCCATTTGGTGCATGATTTTGGTACTTCATGTAATACCATCTTTGATTCCGTAAAATTGCATGCTTTGTTAGGCTTGCTTAGCTTCTGATTTAAGCCTTCATCAGGCTTATAAAGTGTCTTAAAATGACCCATTCTCCATGTTTTGTTAAGGGTCCAAGGTTGTTTGGTGCATGATTTTGGTACTTCATGTAATACCATCTTTGATTCCGTAAAATTGCATGCTTTGTTAGGCTTGCTTAGCTTCTGTTTTCAGCCTTCATCAGGCTTAGAAAGTGTCTTAAAATGACCCATTCTACATGTTTTGTCAAGGGTCCAAAGTTGTTTGGTGTATGATTTTGGTACCTCATGTTATAGCCTTTGTTGGCTCATTATTTTGCATGCTATGTTTAGCCTATCTACCTACTGAATTGGGGGATGTTATCTCTTATAAATGTGCATATTTTTGGTCCCTATTTAATGTTGTAGAACTGTTTTTTTCGGTTTGAGCATTGTATATACTACTTGCTTTGTAATTCCCCTCTTTTTCCCCATTTTTGCATGCTAATTTTGCCATACTTGTGGTTGTTGTTTAGCCTTGCTTTGTACTGAAAAAATGTTATTTTAGGGGCTGCCTTGCTACTGTTTTACATGTCATGTGTCAATTATGCATGTTTAGTAGGGCTGTAGGCCATTTCGGGTGCATTACATCGCATTTCGGGCATCGGGTGTAATTTTGTCATAATTCGGGGGCTATTTGTGCATCATTTTCGCTGCTGAAATTGGCATTTTCCATATGCCATATGTCACATCTCATTCGCATGTCATTTCTGTGCCTTAGGGCCATGCCTCGGTTTGCGTGCCCGTGTGTACGCATTTCGAGGCACTTCATTTTTGTCTCTCGGCAGCTTATGTGAGTGCGGCTGAGGCCCTCTCATGTTAGTGTAAGCCCAATTTGCATTCCGTATGTCATTTGCATTGCGTATGCCACCGCCTCGGTTTGCGTGCCCGTGGGCACGCATTTCGAGGCAGCTCATTTTCATCTTACGGCCTCTTGTGTGAGTGCGGCTGAGGCCCTCTCATGTTAGTATAAGCCCATATCGCATTTCGTATGCCATTTTAGATCTGTTGCATTCCGTATGCCATTTTCTCGGTTTGCGTGCCCGTGGGCACGCATTTCGAGACATCTCATTTTAGTCTCATTGTATATCATATTCCATGTTATTTCATGTCTTAGGATCATCGCCTCGTTTGCGTGCCCGCGTGCACGCATTTCGAGGCATCCCATTTTCATAGCATTGTGTATGTTAGGATTGTATCTTAGTTGCATTTCATGCATATCATGCATATTGCATCGTGTTCGGGATAGGAGTTAGCCCGGGCACGGAAACGAGGCACGTTTCGTACTCCGAGTGACGGAACGGGTCTCAATTCCCAGTCACCGACACTCCGGATTACCCATGATGGAGTTAGGTTTTGTTGTAGCATTCATCTGCATTGCACCCATATTGAGTTGTGCAATCCCGATTCCTCGGCCATCATGCATCGATATGCGTGATTGGTGGCACGAGGATCGAGGCATGCATATATTTGTGAAATACATTGCTATGCCCCTTTCCTGCTCTCTGTTGCAGCAAAATAAGAATCAGCAACTTTTCGGAGTCTGGCGCGCTTTCGAGAAACATTGCAAACAGAGGCTAATTGGGCATCCCAGTGGATTTCCGCGCAACGCAGTCCAGCATACATCATTCATCAGAAGCGAGGCAGCCCCTGGCTTGCATGCCAGTTTAAAGCTTTCTTACTTAATTTGTTAATTAATTAGGAATATGTATATTCGGACTGTATTATTCTTTTATTTCGGACTGTATTATTATTTATTCGGACCCTCTGCGCGAGGGCATAATTGTAATAAGTGTGGGTGAGTGTGATGTATGTCTTCCAACCCCACGTCTTTCTTCCTTTTATTTACCCGCTTATGATGGTTAGATATAGGGCATATTTCGATTAGCATACAGTATGACAGCATATTTGCATCATTCATCTGTTTTGCACGCACCGGGCTCGGCGCATCATACAAACTGCATTTGTATTTCAATTCCAAATTGAATACGTGTTAGCTGTAGCATTCCATATGCCATGTTTAGAATAGCCGAGCCCGCCATAGTTGCATTTTTGTATGTGTTGCATTAGGCATTTCTGTATATTTAGGATCATGCATTGATTTCTAATTAGTTTCTGTTTTTGGCATTGGAGTACTCGGTAAGTTTTATGCTTTAGCACCCTTGCATGCGTGTGAGTGCTGCCATGAATAGCATGCTTACCATGAGGCTATGTGCTTATGTGATATAACTGCCTTGAATGCCTGTGGGTGGAGGTTGAGTTGCTTGGATTGGAACAATTCATCAAATGTTTGTTTTAAGCCCACTAGATAGTGGCAAAATCATGTTTTCTAAGCCCACCTGAGGGTGGCAAATCCACGTCTTAGCCTACCTGCGGGTAGCACCATCAAACCATTTTCAAACAAACAAACATGAAATGTTTTGTTCCAATTCAGGCGGCCCAGTCTATACTTGTTTGCTGCGAGCATCACATAGTAACCTAGGCTAATAACCGGAATAAGAGCATACAATGTTTTCAAAAACAGATATCATGGTTAGTAGAGGCCGGTCTTTGACCGGGCGAGCGGGGGTGCTCACGAAGTGACCTTCCCCAATCGTACCCAAGTTCCCGAGCCGAGGCAACTTTGGTGATGACGGACACGTGGCCTTTGGCACCGAGTCAGGGTTTCCTAAATTTCCCATTAAAAAATATTTAGGTGGCGACTCTGTATCTGGCGAAGCAGTCCATGTTTGGCACTTCTTTCAAAAAATCTGTTTTCAAAACGATTTGCCGGATTTGGACTCTTTGGTTCAAGATTAAGAACCGTGACATTTGAGTCCTTGAACTGTAGTGACCCCAATATGAACAGAACGGGACTTAACCCTCCCGGGGCGTTCGGGGACGTCTACAGTTTCTGGCGACTCTGCTGGGGATTTAGAGAACTTGACTCGAACTCATGATATCTGCTTTTGACTACACTTGTGTGTTTCTTTGCATTGCATTTGCATTGGTGCGCCTAGGACACCGTGTTTGCCATATGCCATTCCCGAACGATTTGCCGGAGGCTTGTCTTGTCAAGTCATGTCCATAAGGCTGATCGGCTCTGGGCTCTGACAGCATGGGAACACAAACCCCGGTTTTACCGGGGCACCCTTTTTGACCATTCGACCTAGTGCATATTCGGATCCATAGTGACCATTCCAAACTAGGACAGGTTGCTTACCCGTTTATAGGTTGTTTGAAGCCGCTGCGTGCGTAGTGAAACCCTAGCTCCTGACAAAATAGGACAGGGAAACCCTACCCCAACATAGGGGTATTTTGGCTCTCACTTATCTGTTATGTGCTTGTTAGAGTGTGTCTCTACAGGGAATGCATGTATCAGTTTGCGAGTTTGGGCATCAGGCCTGCGGGCACCAGTTCAGTATTTTGGGATTCAGTTTACCTGAGGGTAACAGTTTACAGGCAGAATTTTGGGGGCAGAATTCAGTAGAGAGCACACTCATTCGGTTTTGTTCATATCTGTTCTGGTGAAATTGGGCTGAGATGCTGTCCGTTTTCTCTTTTGCTAGGTAGTCTGGAACAATAGCTTCAGAAGGCTCCGAAATCCCCCGGGTACATTGGACTAGTGCTGATAGACTCTGTTAGGCCAGAGATTCAATTCAAGGGCAACCAGCGTTCTTTCGCTGAGGCAAGGCAAAGAAGGGCCAGACAGGGCTCATTGGTTCATCTGATCCGACAGTCACCAGTCACATCATCAGTAGACCCGTGATGGCACAGGGTTCGGAAGAATTTGTGGCCGTGATAGTAATGCCAAATCAGGGAACTGCCATGCAGGCTGAGACCAGTATTGAAACGCAGCGCCCATCTGGGGCATCTGCCTCACATCCAGCTTTGGGACCCCAGCCGAACTTTGACCCACTTCCGCCAGTTGAAGATTTGCAGTGTCCAGATCCTCGAGAAGGGTTGGCTCAAGCCCAAGTTTTCAGACCCCTGGTGCAGCCTAATGAGAGGCGTTATCCCCTTGATGCTAATGACCTCGATCTGACCGCAGTGAAAATTGCGAACCTTGAGAAGCAATTCAGAAAGGCACAGGGCCTTAACTCCATTCCCGACATTGAGGATGGGCACACCGAGACTGCCGTACGGCTCCCAGACAGATTCAAAATGCCACATATTGACCGTTTCGACGGGTCTGGGGATCCAATGGTACACATCCGACTTTTCTTGGATGTCCTAAAGCCGATGGGTTTGACTAAGCCACAAAAACTCTCTCTGTATGGAAGAACCCTGTCGGGTGTAGCAGCCACTTGGTATGCCAAGTTGGAGGACAAAGTGAAGCAAAACTGGGAAGAATTGGCTGAGGCCTTTGTCGATCAGTATTCTTACAATACCCAAGTTGAAATGACCATCCAAGAACTTGAAGCAACCCGCCAAAACCCAAAAGAGCCTTTTGTGAAATTTGTTGCGAGATGGAGAGCAAAGGCAGCACAGATGACAGATCGCCGCCCTTCTGAGAGGGATCAAGTGCAGATGATGGTGCGGAACCTCGAGCATGATATGTTGCAGAATTGATAGTGGCTCCGCTATTCACTTTCAAAAGTTTGCATGAACTGGGGGTTCAGGTCGAGAATGCGTTCAACAGTGGGATCATTCCCAGAACAAGTGAACCGACAAGGAGGGTGATTTCAAGGAGTACCAATGCCGAAGTAGCACTATTCCCGAACCCACTGAAATCAATACAGTCGTCACAGCCAACCCTTTTGCCAATCCAAGCCTACAAACAGCCGACCCAGCCCGAGCCCAAGGCAGAACTTTCACCCCTCTCTATATGAGCCTGACTAGCGCACTAAAACTCCTGATGGAAAAAGGGCATCTCAAACCCCTCGATCCTCAACCTCTTCCCGACCCACTCCCAGCTAGACATAACCCTGCCAAGTACTGTATGTACCATCAGCAGCGCGGTCATGGCACCGACCGTTGCTACCGCCTTCGTCATGAGGTCCAAAATCTCATCGATAACCGGACGATAGCCCTACCTTCAGACCCTAATGACCAAACATTTCCCACCTACCTCAATCTCATCCATACACTGCCATCCACCTATGACCCCAGCATATACATCACCCCGGCCCATCTACCCAAGCCTGAGGTGTTTATCCCAGAAAGCATGGACTTATGCATGATGGGTGCACCTGAACCCCAATCATCTCAAACCCATGAACCCACTACTTCCGAGCTGATGAGGATGATTGAAGATCTTCAAAGAACAGTGGCGGATTTAGCCTTTGGAGTTTTGGCTCCATCATCAACCACATCGCCTACCAGGGAGTTCATGTCAAAAGGCTCCCCAAGCTTGGGACGGGCTGCATTGGGAGAAGGCAAATCCCTTGGCAAAGTGGAAGCGAACGGAATGAACAAGATAGGGGCGGACATGGATCCCCATGAACATCTTCTGTTGGCTGTTGAGGCTTTGAAAGCCGAGGGACTGAACAAAGAACAAGTGCTCGCGGTTGTCGCAAAAACTGTGGACGACACTTTTGCCACTCAAGTTGGGGGCAGTTTGAATCAAGGGGCAAGCCGGGAGAAGGGCCGTTATACCAGAGGCAGTCCTGTTAGCTCTAATCCTCCACTCAGAAGAGATCAGCAAACCAGGCCAGCACCTGCCAATCCCTTTGCTGGTGCGCCCAGCAAAAATCCACAAACCCAGAAGTACCAACCCCGAGGTCAGAGGGTCTTCCATGCCCTCCACATGCCTTTGTCCAAAGCTTTCCAAATCCTTGTTGGACAAGGCCATCTCAAACCCCTTGAGCCTCGGCTCTCCCGAACCCTCTTCCGGCTACACATGATGCTACCCAGTACTGCGCATACCATCAGCAAACTGGCCATGCTACCAACAACTGCTTCCGTCTTCGCCATGAAGTACAGGATCTATTTGACAACGGGGTCATCCTCCCGCCGAGCTCAGCAAAGTCTATCGGCACTGGGTCAGTGAACTTGGGGGATAATGTTATGTGATCAGGGGATGAACCACCTGCGAATGGCGCTCAGATTACTCCAGCTGTGGTGAATGGCATGCACTGTTTTGAGCAATGTACAAGTGCTGTTAATTTTGCATTCTGACTTGGGTATTGGGTCAGTTTTGTTGTTTTGTTTTGAGTCTGTCTTTTTGTTTTGAGTCCGTCTCTTTTGTTTTGGGTCTGTCTTGTTGTATCGAGTCAGTCCTGTTGTATAGGAGTCGGGTGATTCTGGGGGTGTTACCTCGGGCGTCACCATTTTGTTTTGCGTTTGTCTTTTTGTTTTGTTTTGAGTCTGTTTCTGCCAGGGAGCCAGTTATGCCAACAGATTTTGAATGAAACAGCAGTGATTTTCACATTCTGTGCTCGCTTCTGCCTTGTGCCAGTTGTGCCAGAAGTTCTGAATGAAATGGCAGTGCATTCCACCTGCTCTCTTGTGCCTTGAAGCCATTGTATTGACCTAAGTTTTTCAAAACCTTTTTGAACACTGCGGTGAAAACGAAGAGGGAGGAATTTCTCGGGATTTGCAAAACTTTGATCAAATTGAGAGAAAGAGAGGCGTGCTAAGCCCTTAATGAATGAAATCATGCTTGTTAGTGTGAGTACTGAGAAGGACCCTGGCTTTGATCCAGATTGTCCTACACTGTCTTCAGCGCGAGCGATTTGTCGCTTTCTTAAAAACTTTCAAAAAAATGTTTTGCGCGGTCCTGCGAAGACATGTGTGGAATCGCTCTTGAGATTGTGCAGCTTAGGATCGCTCTCAGCCTCGAGACTCAACCCCCCTTGGCTTTCAAACCTTGAACTGGCATTCAGAATGTTCAACGGTCACCACGATGTGAGGCCTGTGTGGCCAGATTTGAAGCAGCCCTCGAACAAGAGGCACCAAAGTCAGATCAAGAAGGTCAGACCTCATCAGAAGAGAAGCTTGCAAAGCTAGATCAGAAGCACCCCTCGAACTAGGGGCAAAAAATATCCGATGTGCTCGAAGAGCCAAAGGTGGATCTTTCTGCAAGTCAATACAACAGCCACTCTCCTGGATATAGAGGGCTTCAATCTCAGAACCATTTGGCATGGACTTGTTACACTTTTACCCTTGAGAGGCTCGCTGGGTCGAAAACCCGAAAGGGCGACCCAGGCAAAAGTTAGAGCGAGACAAGAAAAATAATATACAAAAATGCAAAAAGAGAAAAAATGCAAAGATACAAAAAATGCAAAAAAAGAAAAGAAAAGAAAAAAAAAAAAAAAAAGAAGAAGAAAAGGAATGAAAAGAATAGAAAAAAGAAAAAGAAAAGAAAAACAAAGCTCGCAAGGTTGAAAACCTGCAACAGGCGCCTTGGCAAAAGTTAGAGCATAAAAAGGAGAGGTTAAATACCCGAGTGTACCTTAACCCCGAACTACGTAAGGCTTGATTCCCATCTTTGGGATACGTAGGCAACTTCATTCTGAAGTCCAGCCGTAAAACAATTCAATTTGATTGTGTCCATGTGATGGTTTTGATCATCTTTGCCTTCTCTGTATCCGAGAGTTTGGTTGCATCGTCACTCTGAGGACTGACTACAATGCGCTGCGGTGCCATTCAAACAAGGGGCAACTTTCCGTTGCCATTCAGTGTGCTGCGGCGCCAGGCTGCCATTCAATGCTGCCGCGGTGCCGTTCAAACAAGGGGCAACTTTCCGTTGCCATGCAGTCTCTTCAAGCACGGGGCATTTTCTTCTTGGATCCGAGGTTGTACATCTCGAGAGTAGGTTTATGCTCGTTGAGCAGTGGCCGTTTGCAAAAACAGTTTTTGAGAATTTTTACTGAGGTTGACTAATTCTCTCGAAAATTATTCCATCTTTTCCAAAAATGGACCATTTTCTTGGACCTAAAAAAGGAAAATTTTCAGTGCTCACAACCTAACTTGCGTGATTTCAAAATCAAAAATGAACAAGCATGTTAATCTAACTCTCATTTTGGTCAAAATTGTTTAATAGAAAGCCAAAAACAAAAATGGTCGAAATGATGAACTAGGGGCACAGTTGAGTCAGGTGTTCTGTCTTTTCCCCATTGTCAACATACTTGCCAAAAAGGGCACCTACTTGCCAGAAAGGGCACCACTGAAGCTAGCAACAAAGGGCTGAAAGCTCCTCATCCTCCGAGCAACGAGGTATCAGCCAAGTGCGAAGCACGAACTGGAATGGGGCAAGATATTCCACTCCCTCATCTGGACAGATCTTATCACGTCCAAACTCCCCAGCAAAGCATCATCAACCGATGTTAGCTGCAGATTTGCTACACACCCAGTTGTAGCGCAACCCCTCTGTGGGAGGAATTCACTAGCTGTGAACGAAGAAGAAAAGAATCTAGCAGAATGCTAGGGGCAGAGCCCACAACTTGCTGTTTATCCATCAACCACCCAGGGGAGGGATAAAAAAATGAGAGATTGAAGAATAGAGAGATGTGCGATGAGAGAAAAAGTGAGAAAAGGGCTTTTTCAGAAAACAGAGCTTGAGTGGCCGAGTGATGTGAGAACCACAAAT